>JAMLFY010000007.1:16052663-16660166 GCA_030441495.1 Dalbergia oliveri
TCCATTTAAAAATATAGCCATCAAGTCCTAATAATGGCCTACAACAGCTTGAAGCCATTTTGCATGCTTCCATAGATATGTGCAAGTCTTTGGAAGATTGGTGGTCTTTCCTCGATGTGGTATTACATTCATTTTTGTAGATCTTCCTGGATTGCTTCTCAACACCTCCTAAATAGTCTCATAATTTTCCATCCTGCTTTCTTCTTCCTTTAACCATGTCCCTAACTCTTTTTAGGGACCTATTTATTTGATGTTATTCAAGTGAACCATGTAATCCTCCTTCATGTGGTCAAGAGCTTCCATACTTGAAAAGTGGTTGGATCCTAAGTCCTTTTTCCAACTTCTTGTTTACCCAAGTTGTATCATCTTGTTTAATCTTGAACACCCTATAACAAATATGCTCAACCTCATATGTTTTCACTTGAAAGCTCTTGTACTTACTATTCCAAGCAAAATGTGTATAAGCATTCCTTTCTCCTATTTTTGTATCTTGCCCTAGCCCTAACCTTATCATTTTTAACCCATGTTATATCCTTGCCTCCAACAATTGAAAAATCCTGACAACATCCTTGAATTGTTGCAAGGTTTCAAATTCCATCTCTTTTGGTGTTGAATTGGCTAAATCCAGCCTTCTCATTGAATTATGGGTGTACCCTTTGGCTGTCCTTATCCTTGGATGACTTAGGGGTGTGCAAGTCCTCAAAATTGTTCTCATATACTTCCTCTTCACCAAACTCACATCCTCAACCACAAGTTCTTTTGAGTGCCGTTTGCATTCTTTTAGGTAGGGTTTTTCTTTGGAGTGGGCTTTTTCTTTGGAGTGGGCTTTTTCTGGATGGTTTTTTCTTTGGGGGGGCTTTTTCTTTGCATTTTTTCTTTAGATTCAACTCACATTTTAACCTTTTTAGTCTTGAACCTTCTCCTCCCCACTCCTCCTAACTACTCTATCTTCCTATACTCAGTTTCATCTTCCACACCAGGTGAGGAGTATAAGGAAGATCCAGATCCTTTGGTAACCATTAGAAGAACTTGAATTCAGGAATATCCTCAACTTGGATAATTTTAGGAACTTCAATAGCATGCTCAAAATAAATATTGACATCAATTGACTCTTTATTATTATTAAAGACCTAACATTACAGTACATCTCATTCAACTCCTTATCCCCATATATAGGCTTAAATCTAGACTCATTGTTAGTGAAATTCATATTTTAACCAAAACATTGTCTTATAACTATGATACCCCCTAGGCTTCCTATCAAGGGTTACAAAGTCAAATAGGTTAATTAGATCTACATCCATCCATGAGGGAACCTATGTTCACTACATCTACATATTCAGAGTCCCCAATTTCATCCTTTCCAACCCAACCTCCATGGTGAAAAATAGCACCATATACTTGAGTCACTCTGAATAGTACAAAATCACATAAAAGATATAAATAAACAATAGGGACCACAAGTGGATAGACATGTTAAATCCATCACACTACACACAATATTTTTACATTAAAGCAACAACACAATATTTTACAAAAAAAAGCAACATAGCACTCATGCAATACAAGGACAACCAGCCATTAACTATCATTTTCACTTAGGTCACAAGAATATTTTGGGAACAAAAAGAAATTTACCTTTTCTCTTAAGTGTGTGCTTCATGTGACCCAAAACACACTATAATTGCTCCTTTGTTTGCTTTGCCAATGTCATTGGTTCCACCTTGGATGAAAATGAGATGTGTTTGATGCTTTGGAGGGAGATTGAGATGATGTGGACATGGATTTGGAGGAAATGAGAGCAAAATAATAAAAAGGCTTGAGGTAGTCCTGAGACGAGGTGAAAGTGAATTTGGGTGAAAGGGGTTAGGGTTTTCATGCTATGAAATGGGGTTGGGTTAGGGTTTTCGCTTGTATTTTTATTTGGGATTGAAACGACATCGTTTTGTTTGAGCCAAATGGCATAGTTTTGCTAGATAGAGGAATAACAATGCCATATTAGCATAGTGGCAGCCACGGCATGTTGCTTCATTAATGGATGTTAACAAAGGGATTAACTTGGTAGACGTTTGACTTTGTAAAGGATTAATTTAGGAGTTTGTTTTTTCAGCAACGTTGGTTGACGCGAAATTTCCAAATTTGGTAGTTTTGTCTAAAATAAAAAACCAAGCAAAGCGGATTTATAGCACCTAATTTTTGATTGGGTCAAAAAAATTTAGTGGTAAAAAAATTTCCTTTTTGCATAGTTTTGAACAGAACAGAACGAGCCACAGGACAAGATTGTATGAGTTTAACTTGATCAATGTTGGTCAAACCTGGCATAAAGCCTCATTGACTTGAACCATGATCGACCAAACTTTTGATGAACGGGATGCACATATGAACCACTAGACTAGCAATATTGTTGTCTTGTAAAGCCAAAATAATAATATATCTAAAATATTTTTATATACTTATTTAATTAAATCTTGGTACAATCGGTTCAACTAATGAACCACAGTTGAACTACATGACCCAAGTGACCCGATAGTACGACAACTCATACACTAGGCCGAGTTTTAAAACTACAGTATTTTTGTAAAAAAAATGAAAATGAAAATAAAAAAAGAAAATAAATAAAAAGAAGAAGAAAGAAAGGAAGAAGAAAGACATAATAATTTGAAGCCATTAAGCCATCACTTGTGAATGAATAAGATGGCTGGCAGAGGAACCAAAATGGCATGTTGGTGATGGAAAGAGTTAACTTAGGGTACATTGAGGGTTTTGTTGTCATACTTGAATCCTTTGAACATGCCCTTGGTTTCCTAAAACTCATTAAGCTCACATACCCAAACATTACCTCACTATGTCCTTGCTCTAATTACATCCTTTAAAGTCATCTTGATGCATGCATGTTTTCTGAACCATGGAGAATTTGGAAATAGGGCAAGCCTATGAAAGGCATTGCATTAAGTTATGTTTGAGTGAAACTCGCCATACACACTTGAGAGATTGAGAGAAACATGCCCTAGGATAGACCAACTTAATCATTCTTGCATAATTCAACTCTTGCCTAAGTGTGTTAACAGTTGTAAATTGAGAAGAAATATTTTGTTAATGAATTGTGTTGACCAAAATTGTACCATGCCTAACCAGGTTCCCAAATCTCATCTAGCTTAATTTTCCTTTGTTTCCTTGCTTTGTGAATAAATTCCTGTGTTAGGAAACATTGGGATCTAGATTGACATCTTCTTCCTTAGCATGCTAGCTCTATGCATGAGGACAACATTTCCTTAAGTGTTGCAAAAAATTGATAAGTGCCATTTATAGCACTTGGAATTTGCATGAGTTTTGTGTGTGTTAAACATCATCAATTACTTAATTGCTAAGTCAAATTGCATTTCATATAGTTTACTCTTAAATGATGCATAATTGTAGAGGGTTTGAGATTTTGTTCCTTGTGCTTTCAATTTCACAATTCCTGGTCATTTAAAAAAGGAGCATAGAAGCATAGGAGAAGTGAAGAAGTCATTTTTAAGAAATAGAGCATTCGCTTGGCAAGCTCTCAAGTACCATAGACCATCGAGAAAGAATTACCAAACAGGTCCAGATAGGAGGAAATTACCAATAGTAACAAACCAACGGAAATTCCTGACACGTATTTTGACGGGCTAGCGCTTGTTGGGAAATAATAATTCTTTTTCTTACGTTGGTAAAAAACGCCACTTCGTGCTATTTGGCACTCATATTATTTGACAGTATACCAATGGGTATTTAATAATGTTTTGTAAATTATTTTTGGAAAACATTTCCACGCGTCTTACCAAAGGGTGATTAACAAAAATATATTAATAATATTTTATAAATTTTTTTTGTTGAATATTACGACGGGTATACTAACGATAGTTAACAAAAATATATTAATATATTTTTATTATATATTACCGATGGCCTTACCGACAGGTATGTATTTTATAATTTATTTTTTTTAATTAAATATTTAGGACGGGTATCCCTGACGGTTATTTGAAGTACCAGCGCAACACTTTCGTATTTCCGCATGTCCATCGGTCATTCCTGGCACGAGAACACATCATTTCATTAAATGCATACCCGTCGGTATGTGGCGTATTTTACCCGGGAGGCGAGCCTCCTTCTTCCCTATTCTCAATCTCTCTCTAAACCACCGCCCCGCCATTGTTTGCCCGCTATGCACGCCCCAGAGCTCCGTTTAGAACTGAGACGGCCATTGCGTGCGATCTAGGGACCTTAGTGAGCATTTGATTGGTTTGGTTTTTTTATTTGGTTTTGTTTTTCCATTTGTTTATGGGGGTACCCATGGTGTTGTGTTTTGTTGCATTGGGGAGCAATTATGGTTGTTATGTTGTTAAGATGTAGGATTTCGTTGAAGGAAGTAGCGTTTGTTAATTTAAATTTTTCATATTCAATTTTTAGGATTGGATTTGTTGAGAAGCCCAGAGCTTTCACACATTTTGTATTTTTTGACACGCTCTAGAGGTTAGTAACTAAATCTTGTTATTTATATCGTTGAATGATTAATATGTATGTAGGATATATAGAGACTTATGTTTTTCTGGGATAAAGTTGTAGGGACTTGGGATTGCATGAGCTGGGGGAAAGACATAAAAGTCCCTTCCCGACTTGTTTGTTATTTCCTGTTGAGATTCTATGTGTTGGCGAGAATGCAAGATATGTTGTGGAGTTATAAGGGGATATGTAATAGAACGGTTTTTAGGATTATGTAATTATGAAAATGTTCCTGTTTTCACTATATCTATTATGTTATTGATCTTTATAATAATATCTATAATGGTTGAATTAGACTGAAATATCCAATAACAAAAGCTCCTAATTTAATGGGAGATACTATCAAAATTTTGTGAAAATTTTTTTAGGGATAAAAGATTAAAAATAGCCATTAGAAAATTTAAAGACCAATTAAAAGAAATATTTAATAATGGAAGCTCCTCTTTAAGGAGAGATGCTAAAAAATTCCGTTAAATTTTTTTTTTTAGGGATAAAGATTAAAAATTCACTAGGGAAATAAGATTAAAAAATGGGATTAAAATAATAGTATTAAAAAAAACAAAGTAAACCAATTCAATGTGTTTTAAAGTAGTAATTTGGGCTCGTGACTTAAAAAATCATATGGCTATGGTTGTGTTGCTCTGAAAATATATGGCCGAAAGAAATTTACAAAGCATTCTTGTTTTGGACATGAATATTTTTATTTTTTAAATATAAATGAGACTTCTATTTTAAAGTTAAAGTGTATAACCATGGTGTTTTAGAAAGGATTATTTAGGATATAACGCACTATCCAAGATTGTGAAGTTGGCAATGATGACATTGAAGGCCTGGCATCTTGAGAATCATGTACGTTTCTTTGAAACAGTGCACCTTAAACAAATGTACATGATCCTAAGTGCTACAAGCCTTTCTATGTCATCAATGTGAACTTTACAATCTTGGATAATATCTTGTTATATCTAAATAATCCTTTAAAGCACTATGGTTATATTCTTCTAACTTAATATAGAAACCTCTTTTATATTTAAAAAATAACAAATATTCATGTCCAAACAATGTTTTGTAAATTTCTTCTAGCCATATATTTCACAACCATTATAATTTTTTAATGAGGGCTGAATTATTGTTTCACGATATTTATTCTGTTGTTGATCTTTATAATAATATTTATAATTGTTATATTGATTGAAATATGTAACGATGGAAGCTCCTAATTTAAAGGGAGATGTTGTCGAAATGTTGTTAAATCTTTTTATAGGAATAATAGATTAAATAAAAGTAACTATATTTGAAAAAACTTAAAACCAGTTTAATGAGTTTAAAAATAATAATTTAAATAAAACTTACAGACTAATTGAATGTGTTTTAAAAACCAAGTAAAATAAATATTTATAATTGGAAGCTCTTAATTTAATTTGAAGATGCTGTCAAAATTTTGTTAACCTTTTTTAGGAATAATAGATTAAATAAAAGTAACTATGTTTAAAAAAACTTAAAATCCAATTGAATTTGTTTAAAAATAATAATTTAAATAAAACTTAAAGACCAATTGAATGTGTTTTAAAGATCAATTAAAAGAAATATGTGACAAGGAAACTCCTAATTTAAAAGGATATGCCGTCGAAATTTTTTAGAATATTTGTTGAGAGAATAAGATTAAAAGTAGTTATACTTAACATTTAAATAGCAATTGAATTTGTATTTGAAAGTAATAACTTTCAATCTTTACAAGATTTTAGGGTCTAGGGTTAATCACAAGCATAATGTTATCTTCAAATTGATCATAGATGTATGATAGATTGCATCCTAATAGAGGGGGATTAAACCAGAATTTTATAGTGGTGTTGAAGAATTTATGAGTATGGCATGTAAAACACAACAGTTCGTTAATGAGGCAAAAGTTAGGTGTCCATATAATAAGTGCAAATGTAAGAAGTATTTGGATGATGATACAATAATGGTTCATTTGTACAAGTGGGGATTCATGCCTGACTATTGGGTTTGAAGAGCATGGGGAGATAGTTAATGCATGGAACCAAGTGGGTATGTTTAAAGCTGGAAGTAGTTCATGGGATCCATATAACTCAGCATGATATGGGTCATGTGGTGGGAGGATAACCTAGGTAAGCATCATGAGATAGTGTTTGATGCTGCTTCCTGAATTCCTGCTCGTTGTTCACAGCCTTCAGTTGAGAAGCCCAACCAAGATGCCGCTCGGTTTTATAGTCTTCTAGAAGCCTAATCAACCTTTATGGGAGGATTGTGTGCACTCTGAATTGTCATTAGCAGGTGGAATGTTGAGCATTAAGGCGAAGGAATCAAAGCCAAAATTCTTTTGATCAGTCAGGTTGCACTGAATTAGTGAGCTAAGTCAAAACCCGATGCAATTCCAAAAGATTTCTATCAAGCTGAAAAATTAGTTTCTAAACTTGGGTTGAAGGAAATAAAGATTGATTGCTACTTGAAAGGTTGCATGCTTTATTATAAAGATGATATTTCATTGATTGAGTGTAAGTTCTGCAAAGAGCCTAGGTTTAAACCTAAGAGACATGGAATTAGGAGGTATAAGGATGTCCCTCAAAAAAGAATGTACTATATGCCCTTAATCCCTAGACTCACAAGGCTCCATGCGTTAATGAGTTCGGCTTCTCATATGAGGTGGCACGGTGAAAATCAGAGGGATGATTGTGTGATGACGCATCTCTGACACGTGAAACGTGGAAAATATTCGATAAACAATATCCTGATTTTTCTTTGACCCACGAAAAGTTAGATTGGAACTGTTAGATGGATTTACTCGAATAACCAATTTAGCAAACCCTCTTCCTATTAGCCCATAGTAGTTACACCCTATAATCTCCCTCTTGACATGTGCATGAAATATCCTTACCTATTCTTAACATGTATAATCCCTGGCCTTGATAATCCAAAAGCTAAGATTGATGTGTATCTTTAACCCCTAATTGATGAATTGAATAAGTGTCATGCCAGGTGTTCTTACTTATGACATTTCAACTCAAACTTCATGATGAAAGCTCATTAATGTAGACCATCAATGATTTCCAGCTTATGAAATGCTGTCTGATGGATGACCTAAGGCAAATTAGCATGCCCGATTTGTATGGATGATACTAAAGCATTCACCTTGAAACATGGAGGAAAGAACTCTTGGTTTGATTGTCATAAAAGGTTCTTAGATTTTGATCATCCATATGCGAAATAGACACAAGCTTTAAAAGAAATTGTGTTGAACATGATCACTGTAAATGTGATGACTTCTTCAGGACCTCCAGACTTAAGATCCTGGGCTCTGGCAAGATGCTCCCCTAGATCCATTCCCCATATCCACTCCCCTCAATCTAAGGGCTACTCAAATGGATAGCGATGATGATGATGGTTCAGACGAATCCGACCCAAAAGTTCAATTAGTTTTTATCCAGCTTCTTTTTCTTTCTGGATTTTTTTCAGTATTCTTTTCCCATTCTGGATAATTTTCACATTTATTGTAATTTGTTTATATTTTATTATTATAATTGGCTATTTTATTTAATCAGTTTAATTTATTCATTTTATTATTTTCTTATTTAATATCAATTTAATTGATAATTACGTAATTATATAAATAAATAAATAATAAATTACCGACACTTCATAAACAAAGAGGGGAAAAAAAATAAAAATATATTACCGACGCTAATATGAAATATTTTTAAAATATATTGTATACCGCAGATAATATACATAGTAAAATAACTTTATTTATTTAAACAATCTCGGTAAAATTAATAAATGTCGATATAAATATGTTTTTGATGCCCATGGTAACGCCTTTTATATAATTTTACCGATGGTGAATATTATATTACCCGTCATAAACACGTTAAAAATCCGACGGGTTATATATGTTGTCTGTAGTATTCATCGATGGCCTGGAAACCAATGCCCACGTATTCTGTCGTACACCTTGGTATAAATATAACCCGTCGAAATACCTCGTATAGGCATCGGTTTCCGCGCTTCTTGTAGTGAGAAGACTTTTCCTAGAAAGCTCATAACTCTGGCCTGGCGAGATGTCAAGTTCTAGAAAGCATCCTTTGAAAAGAAGACATCGCCTGGCAAGGAAAAATGCCTTGCTTAGCAAGCACTTGCCTTGGTAGAAACAAAAAATAAGTTTTTGCAGTTGTACTCCTTTGTCTTTACTTTTTTAGCAAAGAAACTATAAATAGAAAACTTAGGAATTTCAAAGAAGGCTGGACATTCTTCAGGTTAAGTTTAGGTTTTTTCCTCATTCTCTCTACTTTCTCTCTCATTGTCTTCTCTTTAATTTCTATTTATTTGTAACCCTCCTTCTAAAGGAGTAGTTCTTTTATCTAGTTCAAGGGATTTTTGATAGTTTGTAATGTATTGGAGGTTGAATCTTGATGGGTTGTTTGTTTCTTTGTCTATTTTATGAAGTTTCTGCATTTTCTATGAGCTCATATGATTTTGCATTAATTTGCCTAAATTTTAATTTTGATATGATTATATTGATTGTGTTGATTAAGGAGTTGTTAAGCTAGTTAATAGATTTATTAGCATGCTTAATAAACTTAAAAGAGATTGAGTTAGTCATTTCATGGCTAGGTTGTGGTAATTGGTACTTGGATTAATATAAATTTGTTATGGGTTAGGATTCTAGCTACTTGCATATTCAAATGCTACTTATTAGGGCGGTGTGTATGGAGAAGGTTTCATGGCCAGAGGCAAAACCTACATATGTGAGCTCTACGCCTTGAAGGGATTAGTCATTGCTTCAATGATGGATACCCTTAGTTCATCCAAAAAAAAATGCTACTTATTAGTACAATTACTTTGTTGCTTGTATGATCATATAGGTAACTAGATCAACCAACCATCATGTGTTCAATAAAATGTCAACCTAGGATAACATGTTACTTACTTGAAATTATCCTTTGAACTAGGATTTCTTTATTGTCAATTCTTATTTCAACTTATTCCTATTGGTCTTTATGATACAACCCTTTCCTCAAAATATTCAATTAATTAGTGAGCCTTCTTAGGAAAACGACCTTAGTTGCACTATATTGCATTTAAGTGTAACTGAGCCATTTACAAATTCTAATTTGTTCAGAGGTGTCAACAACCAACTGGGCATGCTTCTTTTTCGGGATTTTCTTCTCAAGCTTTTACTTTTCTTTAGCCAATTCAGTCTTACATTTCTTTTGAAAACCCTAAGTTGCTTTTTTGTCAAAGACTACATTGCAATGAGGACACATTGCTACATTGTCATCATTATGGTGTTGCTTTAGAAGGAAATCAAGCAAGCATTCTCCTAACTTAGAATAAATTCTTTCTTTAGTAGTTTCAGAAATCCAAACTCAAATCATCCTAGACTTTGGTTTCATCAGATTCTTTGACATCATATCCAATCATGTTGATTGGCATTTGAATTGGTTCGAAAAGTTTGAGTCAATGTCAAATGGCTCAGAGTTGACTTTCATTGTGTACGCTTTCTATTCAAATTTTAGTCTCCCTTCCTTTATAACTTTTTACATTAATTCCCTGGACACACGCAATTGTTAATGCCATGTTCAACAAATTGATGAAATCTCCGATATTTCTTATTCTTGACATCTTCGACAAAAGCATTTCACTTCCTTTAGCCAGAATTATTTGCTTTTCTCTCAGAACATCGAATATTTGATCTGCTTTAATTATGTTGAAAGAATAAATCTTCTGTGATGAAGAAGAAATTTTCTTTTGCATTTAGCAGGCTTGAGTAAAGTGCATACATGAGGAGGTCTAGATTGAAGTTCAGCAACATGAACTTTATTCTCATTGACCTCCTCATCTATTTCAACATAATCAACATATGCAATTTTCTCTCTTTTAAAGTTCTCCTTAAACCTATCTTTTTTAGCTATCAATTGCTTAGTTTGTCTAACTTTCTCTGTTAGTTGAGCGAGGTCTAAGAACTATTGATTAACTAACTTTTTGCTAATCACTTAATTCAAACTATTTCTTATCATTTTAATCACCGCTTCTGTCTTTGGATTGGGGTAAAGAATCTATTCTTCATGTTTCTGAATCTAGCTAGATAATCATCTATTGATTCATTAGGGAAACATTAGATTGAAAATGGATCATTCAAACTTATTTTCATTTCCCTATGAAAGAATTGCTCATGCAAACTATTCTTCAATTGCATGCAAGAAGTAAAAGCATTTTTGCTCAAGGAAAAAGGAAAAAAATCTCATCTTAATATATTCATTACCGGCTACCTCCCTTATTTCAATAGTATAACAAGCAATGTGTTCCACCGTCGATTCTCCATTATCTCTAAAAAATTTAGTCAAAAACTTAGGGACCTTCCATCCCCTTGGCATTTATATTTGTTGAATGTAGTTGGGATGGCTAACACAAAGAAAGGTTAGTTTGCATAACTGATATTGAAACGAAATGATTCATAATTTGTTCGACTACCTTGGTCAGATTTTGATGCCCCCTGCATTGTTTTATCGATTCCTGTTGAGTAGATTGTAAGCATTTGGTTTCATCCAACTAACATTAAGGTCAAGAGGTTTTGTTCATCATAAGGGGGAAGTACCTTTGCTTTTTCTTCTTGTTTAATAATAGGATCATTAGGATTTTTATCCAGATTGACAACTTTTGCAATTGGACCCACTTGCTGGGCTAATAATTGATACCAAGTGTTTTAAATTGTTTTGCGGTCGCGGATGCGGTTGTTGTTGTGGATAATAGGCGTCGCAATGCGCATTGCAAGCTGATCCGGCGTGAAATTTTTTGCGCGTCTCCAACTTGAAAAGTAGCCCGTTGCGGCCTATGCGGCCCATTGCAGCTTGATGCGGTTCAATGCGGTCTTGATGCGGTCCGTTACGTTGATCAATTTATGTGAAAATACATCACACAGGTGATTACGGCCCAATGCGGTTCACTGTCAACCGCAACCGCGATATAGTCGCATCACGTGATGCGGTTCGCAATTTAAATAATGATTGATACCTATTGTTCTTGGATTCTATGAGGGATTCAAGACTATTGCCATTTGATGATGTGTCAACATGTTGACTAAGTCATGATTTCTCCAATTACTAACAAAAGGTTGCCAATGAGTCTAAAGTATTACTAGGAGATCCTATTGGCATATTGCTTGACATATTTGGAAAATTGGGTCCAAAATTGTCAATCCATTGAGTTGTCAGGAATCGATGATGAAGAAATATTTGTAACATGATTCTTTGAAGAACCCAAAAAGGGTGTTGGGAGAATCGCACTCCTATTTGGTTGATTCCCTAACATTGTCATATCAGCCATCAACATATTAGTGTAAGTATTTTGAAACAAAGGATTTTGCATTGTGGAATAGAAAGGACTTGTCAAGGAGTCCGTTGCCATAAAAAGGACATATCTTGGTGGCAAGCCAAATGACGACCATGCAATAGGTGTTGTACTTGTAGTATTGGACGTCTTGGAGGTTCATTTGCACTTGTTTGTCCTGTCAACAGTAACTAATATGCCATTTTTGGGTTGTTAAGTATTTTCCCACTTTATTTCATCTGATTTCCTCATTTTTAGATGATGATGCTCTTGCCAATGCTCTAGATATTTTTTATGTTATAGTACCACTGTGCAAATGCATAGGGTGTATAAATGATTCTTCCATTTTTTTTTTGTAACTTTGACTTTTTGACACAATTCTTTTCAATTTGGTCCCACCTCATACGCATGTCAACTTGTTTTATGGGATTTCGGCTCTTATCATCTATAACAAATAATCGAAAATCTGACTTTGCTTCATAGATCTCAATAGGGAGCGAAAATGACTCCTCTTAGGGATTCTCATACTTCATAATTTTTTCAAAGTAACGTCGATAGTTTCTATATATATCTTCAACTGACCAATGTTTTTGTCTCATAGATAAGCAATAAAGTGTAAAAGGAATAATGAAGGAAGAAGTAGAGTGAAAAATGAAAGATTAAAGAACTAAAGAAAAGAAGAAGGCTAGAATAATAATAAATGGAGATAAGATAAGAAATAGCATTAATAACTTCAAAAGAACAACAAAAGTACATTGATAGTATGTTAGTAAAAGAAGAAAACAAAATTACAAGAGAATGAAGAAATGAAAATGAAGGCAAGTTCATGGGACTTTACTTGCTCTCACATGCACTCCTGGATATCATTGGAACTATGGAGATTAGTGGGTTTACAAAAGTTTTCCAAAATAGGGCAGCCCTTTACATTGTGATTTATTATTATATTTATAAACTAACTCCTATTGTCAGATCTTGCTGTGTGTTCTCTGTAACACCCAAAGTTATTCAAAAATTAATTTTAACTTTATTAATGAGAATTTTAGAATTCTGATAGGCTTTCCTGAAGATGAGAATGAGTACAAAAAAATGGGAATAGTGCTTTTGGACCCAGGAAAAGATATTTTTGGTTTTCAATAGAGATATTATATCTATTCTGTGAAGTTTTGATGTGTGATTGTTGATACCGCATGATGCTTAGATAACATATCAAGGGCACGTGAAGTTAATTAAGAAAGTGAAGAAAGTCATTGCATTTATCATATGCATACTCATATTATTTCTGAATTATTTATCTATCATGATTTACTATGAGCTTGAGCATTATGATATATGTGAATTAAGTGATTGAATGCTAAAAGAAACCCTCTTTGGAAGGACCATTTTGAACATTAAAATGAATTTTTGTTATGTAATGCATGATCACATCATTTTTATAATAAATCGAAGTGACAAAGACGATGATGATGACATTGATTATTTTGTACTTTGGGATACTCCATGAGAATTTCCTAATTCTCACCCATATATTTGTGTGTTCCTGTGTTATTTCAGATTACTAAAGAAACAATGAAGCTGCCATTATGGAAGGACTTGATTTATGGTAGCTCGATGGCCAAAGTCCATTATTAGTTTTCTTTTGTTATATATATATATATGTTTGTAAATGTATAGCAGACCAATATATATTAAGGCTCATACAAGTGTTTTTTCATGTATTCTTTGATTACTCTGTTTTCCTTTTATATATTTAAGTAGAATTATGAATTGTTGCTGCACAACTTGATCCGATATGTTATACATAATTAAGCAAGATCTGCTAATTTATAAGTAACAATTCCAAGTCTGATGTTATGGCTTAAGGATAATGTTGTTGTATTTGAGAGGGTGTTATATGCTCAATGGTTTTTTGATCTAATGCTCCATAATTATTCAATTTGAATTCATGAATAATGGTTCCTGCCTTTGTGTCAGTGGCGCTTTTCTAGCTTGCAACTTTGGTAACCATTGCATATTCCTTAGACTTTATAATCACTTATCATTTTCCTCTATCAATTTACTCTTCGAACTCATGTGCTTAAACTCAATCACATGCTCCCAAGAACCAGATTCCTGCTGAAAATTATTCTAAATCCCTCGAAGGCCAAAGTCTACATCTTTTAGATTTTATGAATTTGCTTTGACACATTCAGGGAATTTTCCTCCTAATAAAAACAGAGGGCATAATCAACACATTTACCAAGATGAATAATAATAACTATACAAAGATAGTCTTGCCAACTCATATAATTTTCTTCATTTATCAAAAAAAATTTCTTAATATGTGTATATATTAATTTTTTACAATTATTCTAAAATGGAGGAAATAGTCAAGAGTAATGATTTGTGAACATGCAGTTTAGACTCATTGTCTCCATGCATACGGGAATTGTGAAGGAAATTTGTAGAAAGAGAAAATAGTTTAAAAGCTACGGTGCGATCCCATGATTATTTTGCGTATGCGTGTTACGTATGCGACCCTGAATGAAATGTCAAAGTATAAAATACCTCTAGCCAATAATGAGTTAACCTTTATTTATTTTGGTCATGCATTAACCTTTATTTTTTTTGTTTTTGATTTTTTTTGGTCAAAGAGTTAACCTTTATTGATACATTTTACAATTATACTTATATACCACATTGGCCACAATATGAGGTTGTGTCACAATATGGCTTCATGTCTTCATCGTTTACGTCAAGTTCATTATACTTTGAATCCACAATTTGAAGCGTTGCAATGTAAGCTGAATAACGAAATAAAGTCTGAGGCAAATTCCCACTACCCATGGGGGGACTGACCATACTTGGGGGCGAAAGTTTCACCACCATACCTTATCAAAGATGATCCTTCTTTTAAATGAGTGAATATTTCCTTTGGCCAATACCCAATGATTTCATCTTTGCCACCATTTTGTATAATCAACCACCAGTTGCCCGTCGATTGATCCTAGAAATATTTAAATAAATAAAATACAACAATAAAAGTTTTAGGTAAAATAATAAAAGAACCAACCATAGTTAAGGGAACAATATTTAAAATCCACAAATTAATTCAATATGAATTTTTTAAACTTTCAATAAATCTACTATAATAATGTTATTAAAAAAACTATTATAATCATTGCTAACAATTTTATTTATAAATTTTTTATATTACGGAAGATAAAATGAAACATAAACTATGTAAATACTTATTTCACTTAAAGGGAATTTTCTTTCAGAAAAATGCTCAAGAATTATATCAATGTCAGATTAATAGTTGTAAAAAAAAAATTCAAACTAACCTGTTTGATTTTGATTGGCAGAGAATACTGAAGGTTTGTTCCAATTATAGACGAATGATCAACGCCACCTCCAAAGGTAAGGTTACTATGGACTTGGACAAATCCTGGGCATAGTGTATTAAAGCATCCAGTTGTTTGAAAGTTATCAGCCTGCATGTGTGTATACCCAATTAAGTAAAACTACTCAAGTCTTTCTTATAACTTATATTAACTTGGATATCTCACCGTCCAGTAACCAGTTACTCGTAGTCGAGTGTCTCCATATAAGCTTGGATGGACCTAATAAATTATGTCAACCATAAGGATATTAGCTAAAATAGTTAACATAGAAGATAGAAGCATGATGAACAAAGAAATCATTAAAGAGATAAGTATCTGTCCTTTATTTTCAATAACAATTTGATAAGACAAAAGCAAATTTAAAATTGACTTACACCAAGCCCAACTTGTATACTGTTGAGTTCTGCAGGAGGACCACTTTGAATCCAAATTTGAGATAAGCTATATTGGTTCAGCTGTAGCGATAGGTTATACGCACTGATTGATGCCATTGCTCCATGGTACGTTGTATTTGGTGTTGTATCAAGTGTAGCAAACTAGATAATGATAGCAGCATGATATCCAAAATAAAATCGTTAACTTCTTTCGTTACTATAATATATTCAATTAAGTACGAATAATTCAAGATTTCAATTGGTATTTAACTTATATAGAGTGAAAAAATTATTTAATATGTAACTGGAATTGATCTTAATTCAAATAAAAAGATTGCTATTATAAAACCTGTGGATAGAATTAAGTGTTAGAAACATATAAACCTTCATCAACAGAGCTTGGAGCTTGATGGTGGTACGCTTGTGACAGCCTCACTTTCGTCCTTCCATGATTCGCGCCCATCAATCCTATGATTCACCCTAATTATGATCTTCCTCAACATCAAAACCCTAGCTACCTTCATGCATAGCTCCTCTAGACAGAGGGGCGGTAGTTCGTTCTCTAACCTAAACATACCCTTTACCCTAAAGTCAAACAACGACTTCCATTTATGTAAGGACCCTCACAAGGATCTATGAGGAGTTGAGAAGCAGGGATAAGGAAAAGTACTCTTGTTGCGGGAACCAAAGACTAAGAACAGAGAAAATTAGGTAGGGAGCACAAAGAGTATACCAGCGGTTGGCATGGCCCTGCCCACTCCATTCCACGTGGGTGCATCCCTGTTTTCAACTTTCTTTCACCTTCTAACCAAACAAATATTTCTATAAATTATTCAATTAATTATTTTTCTTTATTAGGATATCCATTTTTGAACACAATAACTAATTCCTTTACATCCTGGACCTATTTAAGGGTATATACCGACAATTGTTTTTAAACTTACTCCATTTCCAAACAAGGAATTGAACTCTCGATTAAAGAATAGAGCTCTTATCATCTCATTTAAGCCTCGTGGTTAAATTATTTAATTAATTCAAGCCCAATATGAGTAATGCCTTGGTCATATATATATATATATATATATATAAGATAACTTTGATACAGTACACTGTGCAACATGTTTTCTATTATTAAATGATACATTGTCATGTTATCAAAAAGGTATTACAAGTTTTACAAAAATAATATATATAAGTCGCCCCATTATTTGTTGCAAATGTAAAAGACTTCACGCAAATTAAACTATGTGTCAAATTAAAATCTAAAACACAATATGAAATAAATATAGCAAGGTATGCAGATATTATTAGAATCAGATAGCATTTTTAAAGCGATGTTCATATATGTATTGCAAGATTTCCAAAGTAAAATGAAAAATGAAATTAATTAAAGATCATTTACTTACATGATGGTTAGGGTAACTTTGGGAAAATTGGCCAAAATCTTTAACATGTGATTCTGAAGTAATATTTTTTCGGTGCATCATTTTTATCTTATGAGGAATAGGCACTTTTCCTGGTGGACATCCTTTAATGAGGTTGTAAACTTTAACATTGTCACTGTATGATGATTCACTTTGCATTGTGGTCCTCGAAAAAGTCGGATAAAGCTATATTGCAAAAAAAAAAAAAGAGGTTAAATTATATGATCTTTATAGTTAAAACGATTTGACTAAAAAAGCACGTAACAAACTTTTTTTTGACAAATATTAGTAGTATGTTTGAATGAATGAAGAAATCATTAAATTAAACACAATAACATACAATGGATCATATTATGAGTACCACAGAGTATAGCTAGTACTATTATTATTCTTTGGGTTTTTCTAATGTTGTTAGTGTGAAGTGGTTGAGAGAAACACAAGGAAGGCATACTCGATGAGACTTGATATGTATCCCATTCATTTACTCGTGCTGGTACTATAACAGTCTACAAATTAAATGAGTGATTGGACAATAAATGCTTGTGAGATGTGAGATACACCTTGAGGGAGCGAAACACTCTGTATGGAGTGAAACATAACGTGAGGTAACAGTGAGGAGCACAAAGAGTTTATTGAGATGAGATGTGGTATGATGGAGTGATATACAGTACGGTTTTTTGATTGGATTGAGTATTGAGTATATACACTGAGAGGTTGTGTTCCTTTGTTTTAGCATATATGTGAAAGATGCGTGCATGCTTTCAATTTACAAATTTAGTTTCTTTTGGCAGAGTTCTCTTAATGGCATTTTTTCGACTTCATGATAACCTTGCTGCTATGTCGAAGGGGTTGCACTATGTATTAATGGCCGTGTGGATGTGTGTGTGGAAGGACGCTAGTTTCTTTTGGCAGAGTTCTCTTAATGGCATTGTGTGCTCTGGCATAATGGTATGTTAATTAAAATTTTAGGTGTACATTATTGTGAGGTTATCAGGTGGGGCTTTAGTTTTGAGCCCCTTATTTGTATATCAGGTGAAAGGGTACGCAGGTATTCTGAGGTGGCAAAGTATATGGTAGTTCTTTTGGTAGTTTCTTCTGGCTTTGTCAGGTAAGATTTCCTGGGCACAGTGGTACATTATTGTGAGGTAGCAATCTCCACATTTTCTGTCAAACATAAAACTCATTCACCCTTTTAGTTAGTAAATTTATAGTCATGGGTAAATGTGTAATTTTAACTTTGTCTATGTTAATTACTCTATCGACTTTTCTCTCAAAATATATTTCTCATTTTTTTGGTAAGGAAAATATATTTCTCATTAATTAGTTTTGGAGGACTTTTTTTTTTCGCTTAAGGGTATATTTGTGAGTTGGAATTTTGGAGGGGAGGGAGAAAAATAGAGGATTTGTTGTATAACTTTACACTACAAGTTCTCATTTTCCCTTTTCCCTTAAATCTCAACTCACAAACATACCTAAGTATTATACATAGCAAGTGATTTTGAAATTTCATGTGATATTATTATTCCCTTCCTTTTAAACTATCTGTCCACATTCATATAGATAATTTTATATTTCAAAATAGTTATTAATTTTACATTTCAATAAAATATTAATTTTATTATTTTAATACTACCCCTAATTAATTTCATATTTTAAAGTATTTCATTTAATATTAATATTAAATATTATGCTATATTAATTAATATATATGGATATATTAATCCATTCACTATATTTTATTTAATCACCAATATTATTTATTAACTTTCTTAATATCTGTATTTGTTTTAAATTGACAGATATTTTAAAAGAGAGTATATGTTAGATAAATGTATTTATTTAGTTGCAAAATAAGATAACGGTATTTATTTTTTAATTTAACATTAGTTTGATAAAATAATTTTGTTAAACAATTAGAACTTCACTGAAGCAATTACCCATGCTTTTTGGATAATGTTAAAATCATAAAATTAAATTAATAATAATAGATATAGCTTATTTAATGAATAATTATTTAAAAATCATCATTATAATAAATAATAAATTTGGATGATCAATACACACCATTAAAAAATATAAATCACTAAATAAAGTAGATATTAACAATAAAAAAATACAAACAAGTTGGTGCATTTTACGATAGTTTAGGATTAGAAAAAAGAAATATTTAGTGTACAATATTTACAGTATATAAAGGCATATGAAAACAAAACAAGTTTGAAGTCCATGTGCCTCTATATATTAATGTGTAAAATTGTTATAAAGAAATATTATACATAAAATATTTCTCTTAATAAAAATGTATTCTTAAGCTACAGTATGGTGCCTAGAAAAAAAATACGTCATTATTGAATTAATTAATATATCATGATCAATGTTAATGCTTTATTTTTAATAATAATATAATCTTAATTTCTTAATTAATATATGATCAACAAGATATTGATTATAAAAATATCATCAAGATGGGAGAGTATTAATTGGGTATTAAAAGAAGTCAAACTAGTAATAAACAACAATAACACAAAATTACAAGTTTCTTTGACTAAAAAGAATAATTTTTCTTGTCTAATGAAAATCTGTATCTTAACATTTACATTTATAAAAAGTTATTTATTCAAGTAAGTATACAAAACTTAAATGAATTCATACTATCTAAGCGTAAGTACAGATGTTCTATTCACTTTTTATAGACATAAAATTTAATCAATTTTTTTGTTGCATTATGTGATATTATATTGATGATTGAGTATGATAAATCTCAAAATTAAAAAAATAAAAAGAAAGAAAGAAAATGACCACAATAGGTATGTAATCTAATAGTTGATATTTAATTACATCTTTTTACACAAATATTTACTTATATTTTTAAAAATGATACATCAAAATAATATTGAATTAAATTGTATGAAATTTATAGACTTGATCTATTTGATAAGAACTTTCAATTTAACAATTAGAATAAAAAAATTTTATATCAATAAAAAATTATGAAATAGAGTATAAGTAAATGATAAGTTACTCTTGAAATAAATGGATTCGAATGGCTGATACATACTCTACCTATGTCAAAGACAACTGTGGCATTCTAAGCACATTAGAATTGTTGATAAACTCCCAACAAGGATAATTTTATCAACTTATATAATTTTCTACATTTACAAGATATTTTTTTTGTTTTTCTTAATTTATGAGTTGTTTCATTTTCTACGGTTATTTTAAAACTAATAAAGTATATCATTTCTGGACCATATTGCGAGCACATCTTTACCTGAATTTTATGGCTTTTCAATGAAGGATGTTGAAAAGCGGGTTGCTTGTATATGTCAACACAGTCCAAGTCATTCTGTATTGTAGGCTGTACACATTAACCAAATGACAGTCAAGTAAATCACAAAAGCAAATCAAACAGCAAATGTTCAATCATAGATTCAACGCATAAAAGTTAAATTACAATACCAAGATGTTGTTCAAGTCTTGCGATCCAGTAAAACTATGGCGCATTTCTAGTAGATTTTGGTTTCTGCCATCAACTACAAGCAACGATATGGTCAAACTCAGAATTAGAGGGAGGATCATTGCCATCGGAAAGTTGGAGCTGTTTTTTTTTTTTTTAAAGTGGTTGAAGCTGATCTTTTGTTCAAGAAATATATGTTATTTGAGTTTTTATACTGTCTTCGTTCTCAAATATTCATTTTTCTCCCATTATTTATCTTTTTAATGATTCTAGGCGACACTAATTAATTTTCCCTTAATTAGTGGATACTAGTCCATTTCAAAATAATTATTATTTTTTAACTTTTTCATATTTCAAAATCTCTATCCATTTATAATATTTAGGTAGTATTAATTTTTTTTTCTTTCATTTATATTCTTAACATAAATATGATAGTTAAATAATCAATACATTTACCTAAAATGAGTGATGATGACATATACTATAATAGCTTTGTCAACTCAATAAATTTTCTACATTTATTGATATTTTTTTATTCCTTAATATGTGTATTTTTTTTTATAGTTATTCTTGAAACAGATGGTAGGTTAACTATGAGAGAGTGTATTGAAGTAAGTGATAAGAATAATATTATACAATATACTTAAATTTATTTAATTTTAAGGTTATTTATTTAATCATTTCCTTAATATATATGTATAAGTGAAGATGAATTGTTGTTAGAGAATAGAAGGAGTATGGGTGTGTGAAAAAGAAGATAAAGATTAAAAAAATAAAAATAATAACGATGGTAAATGGGAGACATTTAAGAATCTCAATCAATAAATGGGTTCTATAATTTGAAACATAAAATGGCAGATTTATTAATGCAATTAAAGACCAGTAAATGAGTCAAACAATTTAAAATATCAAAAAATGAGCTGAAAAAAAATAAGAATATCACTAAATGAGATTTCCATGAACGATATTGAAGAAATTATAAAAATAAAAAGCATAAAAAGATAGTAATAAATCTATATAATACTAATATTTCAGATTCATTTTAGGGAAAGTTTTACAAGTCGCTCATATAGCAACTTATAGCCTACAAAATTTATAACATTGATTATTAATTATTTGTTATAAAAATTACTTTCATATCTATTTCATTAACACAATATAAATATTTCACATTAAATATTGGATTTCAAACCATTACAATTCTTAATTTATTCTAGACTCATTCTAGGAAAAGTTTTTTAGATGTTGTTGATAGAACAACTTATGGCCCATGATATTTGTAACCTTGATTATTAATTATTTTGTTATAAAAATTACTTTCATATCTATAATCTATAATACTAATATTCAGACTCATTCTAGGAAAAGTTTTAGTGTCGCTCATATAGCAACTTATAACCCACGATATTTATAACCTTGATTATTAATTATTTTGTTATAAAAATTACTTTCATGTCTATTTCATTAATACAACATAAATATTTCACATTAAATATTTGATTTCAAACCATTACAATTCTTAATTTATTCCAAACTTATTATAGGGAAAGTTTTTAAGTATCGCTTATGAGCAACTTATGGCCCACGATATTTGTAACCTTAATTATTAATTATTTTGTTATAAAAATTACTCTCATATCTATTACATTAATACAACATAAATATTTCACATTAAATATTGGATTTTAAACCATTACAATTCTTAAGTTATTTCAGACTTATTCTAGGAAAAGTTTTATAGGTGTCGCTCATAGAGCAACTTGTGGCTCACGATATTTATAACCCTGATTATTAATTATTTTGTTATAAAAATTACTTTCATATATATATATATATTTCATTAATAAACATAAATATTTCACATTAAATATTAGATTTCAAACCATTATAATTTTTAATTTAAATGATATAACTGATCAAAATATGTCAATCTAAATTATTTAACATTAAAAATGGATATTCATGTGATACATATCTTTTTCTATTTTCTTTATAATATATTTTTTATTTTTTCAATTAAACATGTATTTTTCCATATTAATTACAAAATTTTAAATTTTGAATTCACCTTTATGTTTGGAATTTTGGATTCAATAGACTACTTAATTTTATTCCACAACAAGACAGGAATCCAATAGATTAGTGCAAAAACAAAAATGGAAAAAAAAAACTATTGTTATCAAGAAAGGTCATAATTGAAGTAAAAACCCTAAAATTACTCTTAGAATATGTAACATATTCATTGCCACAAAAGATTGTCATTTATACTAATTGAAAAAAAAGCACTTAATTTCTCTTATTAGAATATGCAATATTAGTTTATTCCTGAGATATGTACTACCTAAAGCTTTAGCATTAAATGCTAACACCTCATTTATTTCTCCTTTCTATTCCACAACTTTCTTTTTCTCTTCCATTCTTCTCTCATATTTTCATATTTTTTATTTCTCTTTATTCATTATCTATTAGTTCTCTCAAAATACATTAATTTACTTCATCTTTTAATTTTCTTCTTCATGGTTTATATTAAGGAATAAGAATTTGTAGGTAGAAAATTCAAATGTTCTACCATTCTTCTTTGAAACTCTTTTCTTCTTTGTGAGATTTCTTTTTTTTGTACAATATTTTTTTTATTCGTTTGGTATTTTTAATTTGTATGTATATTTTATACATTTATATGTTTCCTCAATGAAATAAAGATTTGATTTTTTGAAGTTCTCTTAAAATAATCTAATTTATTTATCCTTTTCATTTTCATTGTTTATATCCAATTTATTTCTATCTTTCTTCATTGTAATTTTTTTTTTGTTTTGTATAGAGATTTTTTATGTTTATTTAGTCTTTTACTTTGGGTATATATCTTAATAGTCTTTTTCTATATTTTATGTAAGAGACAATCACTAAGTTTAGACTCAACCATGTATTATTCAATATTTTGTGGCAAAGGTAATTGTATTTTTCATAAATAATTTAATAAACATTTTATTGAATTTGAGATTAATTTTATTATTGTATAAACAGTATTAATGATTTTATAATTTTTCTTTTCATAATTTGAAGCCACAATTAAGTAAAGGAGATGCTATTAATGGACTATTTTAACTGGTCATTTCACTAGACTTAAGGTAGTAAAGATTAAGACTAAGAATAATTGAAGATTGTGTTTGGTTTTATTTCTATTTTTACCTTTGATTTTGTTCTATTTGTACCTTTGATCTGTTTTATTCATTTGTATGACAGAATATTTATATGAGAGGAATTGTTGTTGTGTCAAAAACAACACTTTCTTAAGTCAGCTAATGCACAACCAAGCTAGTGATAATTTCAATAGTAATATTAGACAAAATGCATCAGCTAATCTCCATTCAAATTTGTTTATGTTGTTCTACCTTCTTCAATTTATTTTTCATTATTTTATAAGGCTTAAAGATTGCTGAATTCAATATATACATATCCATTGAATTATAATCTCAATTCCATTTACAAACACTAATTATGGAGAATAAATAATATTTGGAATAAAATTATATTTTTATTTAAAATTTCCATTGTGCATTAACATTGTACAAATTAATTGTTAATTATTATTCTTTTATTTTGATGTGAATGAAATATATTGATATATATATATAGCTATTGATTGATTTTTCTTCCAATATATGTATTTATTGTTCCCTTTTCTTTTCTCATGCTAAGACTTTTAATTAATTGATAAAATTTAAAATATTATTTTGTATCAATATACAATCCATATTTATTTGTGTTTACTTTGATAAGGTATAATCATTATTAATATATTTTTTTATTTAGAAAAATATAATTATTGATAGATTATTGATTTTATTTTTCAAATCCCCACCTAACTATTAAGTGACAAATTTCTTTTTCTAATTCATAAAAGCTAATATTACACACACACACCAAAAAAATAGAAACATAGAAAAAATTAATAATAAATAATATTATTACCTTTTTTTATATGCCTAATATTATAACCCTTAATTGATATTGATATCCATATCAATCAATAATGTATACATACTAATAGTATTATTACCTTTCCGTACCATTTTTAAAATTTTTCTTTTTTTGAAATTTTTTAAATAAATCCATGAATATACGAACGGATTCAAATATCTCCAGGAAATGATGAATGAAGATCCATGACAGGGATGAGGATGGTGATGAGAGGAAAATTCTAAATGAGGATGAGGTTGGGAGAAAAGTTTCTAACTTTAAATCTAGAGTTTTTGAAAATCATATATATATATATATATACACTAGTCGTTGGCATTGCATTGTACGAGGTAATAATAAAAAATAGTTTGTTGGTCATTAAGGAAAATAAATAATAATTTATTTAAATATATTTTATAAAAAATTGAATATATAAATTTATTTTGAAAATAAGTTAATAATTAAATAATTAAATGAATGGAGAAAAATATAAATGTGTCATTCTATTTTATATCTTATTTCAAATATCATGTTTATAATAAGGCTGAAAAAATCTCGATAGATGACCTATAACTAATAATAAAGATGTTTTATGAATATTTTGCATATTTTGAAAGTTGAAATTGTTAAAAAATGAAAGAGAATAAGTGGATAATTTAATTATATCATAAGCTATTTATAGAAATGACAATAAGTATCCATGAGAAATGAAATATGTCTCACGCCCCATCCAATTTGGAATTTGGTTTCGATCCCATCCACATTCCCATCATGGGTTCCCATTCCTATCCCCATGAGGATTTGAATCCTATAGGTATTTATGAGTTTATTAAAAATTTTCAAAATGAGAAAAATTAAAAATATTTTGAAATTAAAATTATTTTGAAATTCAAAACATAAATATCCATAGTAATGAATACTACTAATACAACATAATCCAAATTAAAAATGCATACAAAACGCAAATCTAACAAAGATAATTGAAAAAATGAGGTGTGTTATCCCTATCCTTGATTAACAAATGGGAACTTTTCCCTATCAATCATCCCAAAAAGATAAAATCTATCCTCATTCTCATCATATTATTGTGAGTAATCCATGGTGTATCTATTTTCATTGGGTTTTTTTTTTCATCTCTAGTCATTTATATCTTTTTAGTAAATTAAAGTATTTAATTTATAAAAACATAAAAATATATTTTCTAATTAATAAAAAATTAATGAATATATTTAATTTATGTGATTTCAATTACACTTCCTCTCATTGCACATCCTTTTAGTAAATTAAAATATCAATTTTAAAATATATGTTATAATTAGTTAAAAAATCATATATAATCCTAATTTATGTCATCTCAATTATTGAAGTAGTATATCAATTACATAATTATTTTCAATTAAAAAAGTATTGTAATTATTTAATTTTTTAAAAATTAATAAATAATTAGTATCATTATCAAAGAAGTATAAATTGTGGAATTTATTTTTTAAAAATATTTTAATTTTGAAAATTTGAAGTTTTTTTTTCAAAAAAATATATGAAACAATTGTGAAATTGACAAATTGAAATGTTTAAGTTTCCAAGAATCAAATATGGTATAGTGAGACTTTCAAAAATTATTGATTTTTAAAAATTAATAAATAATTAGTATCATATATATATATATATATATATATATATATATATATGATTTTCAAAAGCTATAGATTTGAAGTTGGAAACTTTTCTCTAATTCCATCCTCATTTATAATTTTGCTCCTCTCATCCCCATCCCCATGGGTCCTCATTCCTCATTTCTTGCAGAGATTTAAATCCCTACGTATATTCATAGATTTATTTAAAAAAATTTAAAAAGAAAAATTTTAAAAATGGTAACGAAAAATATAATAATATTATTAGCATGTATATGTTATTGATTGATATGGATATCAACATCATAGTATTAGGCTTATAAAAAAATGTAATAATATAATTTATTATTAATTTTTGCTATGTTTCTATTTTTTTTTGTGTGAAATATTAGCTTTTTTGTCACTTAAATAGTTAGGTGGGGATTTAGAAAATAAAATCAGCAATCTATCAATAATTATATTTTTCTAAATAAAATAATATATTAATAATGATTATACCTTAAAAAAGCAAACACAAATATGGATTATATATAGATACAAAAATAATATTTTAAATTTTATCAATTAATTTAAAGTTTTAACATGAGAAAAGAAAAGAGATCAATAAATGCATATATTGGAAGAAAAATCAATCAATAGATATACATATATCAATATATTCGATTCACATCAAAATAAAAAAAATAATAGTTAACAATTAATTTATATAATATTAATGCACAATGGAAATTTTAAATAAAAAATATAATTTTGTTCCAAAATATTATTCATCCTCCATAATTAGTGTTTGTAAATGGAATTGAAATTATAATTCAATAGCTATGTATATATTGAATTCAACAATCTTTAAGCCTTACAAAATAATAAAAAAAAATAAATTGAAGAAGGTGGAACAACATAAACAAATTCCAATGGAGATTAGCTTATGTATTTGTCTAATATTGCTATTGGAATCATCAACTAGCTTGGTTGTGCACTAAATTGACTCAAGAAATTGTTGTTCTCAACACAACAACAATTCACTCTCATATAAATGTTATGCCAAACAAATGAGCAAATCAAAATCAAACATAAAAATAGAAGTAAAACCAAACACAATCTTCAATCATTCTTTGTCCTTAATCTTTACTACCTTAAGTTTAGTGAAATGACCAGTTGAGATAGTCCATCAATAGCATCTCCTTTACTTAATTGTGGTTTCAAATTCTGAAAGAAAAATATAAAATCATTAATACTCATTTATACAACAATAAAATTAATCTCAAATTTGATAAAATGTTTATTAAATTATTTATGAAAAATACAATTACCTTTGCCACAAAGGATTGAATAATATGCGATTGAGCCTAAGTCTAGTAGTTATTTCCTCAAAACATAAAAAGACCATTAAGATATATACACAAAGTAAAAGACTAAATAAACATAGAAAAATCTCTATACGAAATTTAAAAAAAAATCACAAAGAAGAAGGGTAGAAATAAATTGGATATAAATAATGAAAATGAAAAGGATAAATAAATTGGTTTATTTTAAGAGAACTCCAAAAAATCAAATCTTTATTTCATTGATGAAACATTTAAATGTATAAAATAATAAAATATATATATAAATAATTAAAGATACTAAACAAACATAAAAAAAGTTGTATAAAAAAAATCTCATAAAGAAGAAAATAGCTTCAAAGAAGAATGGTGGAACATTTGAATTTTCTAACTTACAAATTCTTATTCCTTAATATAAACCATGAAGAAGAAAATTAAAAGATTAAGTAAATTAATGTATTTTGAGAAAACTAATAGATAATGAACGAAGAGAAATGAAAAATATGAAAATATGAGAAAGAATGGAAGAGAAAAGAAAGTTGTGGAATAGAGAGGAGAAATAAAATCAATGTTAGCATTTCAAACTAAAGTTTTAGGGTAGAGATTCAGGAACAACTGATATTAAGATTAAGAGAAGTTAAGGTTTTATTTCGATTAGTATAAGTGGCCATTTTTTGCAGTAATGAATATGTTACAGATTCTAGGAGTAATTTAAGGGGTTTATACTTTGATTATAGTGAACATTTCTTGGTAGCAATAGTTTTTGTTTCCAATTTTATTTTGACTACTGATTAGATTCTGGTTTGTTGTGGAATAGAAATTAAGTAGTCTATTAAATTCAAAATTCAAAACATCAAGGTGAATTCAAAATTTAAAATTTTGTAATTAATATGGAAAAACACATGTTTAATTGAAAAAATAAAAAAATATTATAAAGAAAATAGAAAAAGATATATATCATGTGAATATCCATTTTTAATATTAAATAATTTAGTTTGGTTTTGATTAGTTTTATCATTTAAATTAAGAATTGCAATGGTTTAAAATCCAATATTTAATGTGAAATATTTATATTGTATTAATGAAATAGATATGAAGGTAATTTTTATAACAAAATAATTAATAATCAAGGTGATAAAAATCATGAGTCATAAGTTGCTCTATGAGCGATACTTGTAAAACTTTCCCTAGAATGAATATGAAATATTAGTATTATAGAAATATATATATATATATATATATATATATATATATATATATATATATCACAATGCCATATTTAATTTTTTGACACTTAAACATTTCAATTTATCAATTCCACAATTGTTTCATTTTTTTTTTTGAAAAAAAACTTCAATTTTTCAAAATTAAAATATTTTTAAAAAATCAATTCCACAATTTACACTTCTATGATAATGATATTAATTATTTATTAATTTTTTTAAAAATTAAATAATTACATTAATTTTTTAAATTAAAAATAATTATGTAATTGAAATACTACTTCAATAATTGAGATGACATAAATTAGGATTATATATAATTTTTTTTACTAATTATAACATATTAATTATAATATATATTTTAAAATTAATGTTTTAATTTACTAAAAGGATATACAAGGAGATGATGTGTAATTGAAATCATATAAATTAAATATATCCATTAATTTTTTATTAATTAGAAAAAAATTTTTATGTTTTTATAAATCAAATACTTTAATTTACTAAAAAGTTATACATGACTAGGGATGATAATAAAAAATAATAGAAGTAGATACACAGGGATTAATCACAATAATGGGATGAGAATAAGGACAAGTTTTATTTTCTTGGGGACGGTTGATAAGGGAAAGATTCCCATTTGTTAAACAAGAAGGACGGGATAACATACCCTTATTTTTTTCAATTATCTTTGTTAAATTTACAATTATGTATGCATTTTTAATTTTAATTTAGATTATGTTGCATTAATAGTATTTGTTACTATGGACATTTTTGTTTCGAATTTCAAAATATTTTTAATTTTTCTCTTTTTGAAAATTTTTAAGAAACTCATAAATATAAATAAGGATTCAAATCCCCATGGCGATAGGGAATGAGAATGGGGATCAGAGTAAAATTTCAAATTGGGATGGGGGCATGAGACATGCTTACTTTCTCATAGATACCCATTTTCATTCCTATAAATAGCACATAATATAGTTAAATTATTCACTTTTCCTTTTTCATTTTCAACAAGAGTTTAATTTTGATGCAAAGTGTAAAATAGTTTTGCATTATCAAAACATTTAGTTTAGATAACTTTTCAGATAGTGAGTATAAAAGTCAACTATCATGGCTTATGTGGTAATACATGATTAGATAACTGTATAAAAAAATTTTACATTGTCAATGCATGACAATTAAATCTTTCCAACAATTTAACTTTTAAAATGTACAAAATATTTATAAAATGGGCTCTTTATTATTAGTTATAGGTTATCTATCGAGATTTTTTAGTCTTATAAACATGATATTTGAAATGAGATATAAAATAAAATAACACATTCATATTTTTTCCATTTATTTAATTATTCAATTATTAACTTATTTTTAAAATAAATTTATATATTCAATTTTCTACAAGATATATTTAAATAAATTATTATTTATTTTCCTTAATAGTGAACAAACTATTTTTTTTCATCACCATGTGCATTAACGACTAGTATATAAATATAAAGAGACTGATATGCCAAGTTGACAACCAAATTAATTAAATTTCACAATTTTTTAAAAATAAACTTAGAAAATTTTAAAATATCAATAAATTAGTTTAAATAATTCAAGGGATCTTAAAAAATAATTAAAGAATCGTAGCAAATGATATTGAAGCAAATATTAAAAAAATATGAAACTCTTTCTTTTGATTTTCTATGACCATGGGAACTTCTTCAAGAATCTCAATAATCAACTTACACATCAATTATAATGAACACTATCATAAATTTCTTTATAAACATAATACGAAATAACAAAATAAGTCAAAATAGAAACATAATATACTCAATAATGCTATATATCAAAATGAAAAACATATATCACATATAAAAAAATTTAACTTAGAACATGTCATAGATGAAAGCATATCACATGAGATGAGTGGTTTATTATGAGAGTAAGAGGAGTAAATCTAAGTCGTATAACCATGTATGGATAGTCAGGATTGAAAGTGATTAATTATCATTAATGCTCATATACTTATTTAAAAAAGTCATATGACTTTATATTTTAATCTTAATCATTCATATAAAATCCAATGATCAAGATTTGCTCCTCTCACTCCACAATAAACTACTACTTTCATATGATATGCTCCATGTCATAGATATACCATCAATCCATACCTTCATTTTTTCTATTTAGATTCACATTTGTATTGCATATGTTTTATACGTTTATGCTGTTTGGACTATAGGAGTGATTAGTTTGTTTCAAGGGAAACTAATTTATTTTAGAAATAATTGCTTGTGAATGACTTATTATTATATTTGTTTCAAGTTTTATAAAAATTTTCTCAATTAGTAATTATTTCAGAAAAAATATTATCATATTTTAATGACATTTTGTTCACATAATAATGGGTGACAATAAAATATTCTCATAACTTGGAAATGATAATTATCAAATAAAATACAAAAATATCCCTAAATTATCTTACCCCCCATAACCACTAATTCATTTTAAATGGTATTTTAAAAATTATGACATATATTCTTATAAATATGTATTATAAACAAACAACTTTTAAATTTACTTATAGGAATATCAACAAGTAATCCGAGGAATATGTAATATCCCTAAAGTGGATGCCTTTAGAAAAGATATGCTTAAGCTCAGAAAGGGTTTGATAAAGCCTGGGCATAGAAGAGAAAACCAAAGGAGGCAGCCGACAGTTGAATCGGAACCAGTCACCTAGGTTTAGCTCCAAAAGAGAAAGTCAAAATCAGTCAAGAACCAATCAAACTGGGAAAGCTCGAATGAACCGGGGGATTTGATTTTTTTTTTTTGAAATTTTTTTTAAAAGCTTAAATACTAATATCTTATGGCAGCTACAAAGCAAAAACAAACAAAAAAAAAGAACCAAAAAAGGGTACTAACAAAAATTGTTGAGTTATTATTCTTCTCTCTCTATCATTAAGATTGTCACCATAAACCTCGCTGGTCACTAACAAATATTGTTTTCAAATGCTTTGTGCGTGTTATGAGGCTAAGAATAGAGAAATTTTATATGGATTATGTTTATTTTTATAGACCTATAAATATTTTTTTGTTGATTATGTTAATGTTAATAATTTAATATATTTATTTATATTCTAATTAGTCATATGTATATATTTACATATATTTTTTATTATATTCTAGTTGAACCCCTTAAACTGATTAGATCTAAACCTTTAAACCAGGTCCTTAACTGGTTCAATGTCCGTTTTTTTCTTCCTTGAGCTTAAGAGACATTTAAATGCCTTAAAAAAAAGAAGAGATTGTATATCAAAAATAAATAAATTAAAAGAATGAATAGATATAAATCTCTATTTTAATCTAGATTATAATAGAAAATATCAATTCCAAAAGGAGAAAATAAAATATAAAATTTATAATAATTTTGTACGTCAATCTTTTCCTATGCTAATGTTTTGTTTTTATTCGAATTTGATATTTAATCTTTTTATGATATTCAATTTGTATTATGATGTTTGATTTTAAATTTTGAAAACATTATCTTATCGAAATAGATTCAATATTGTTTATAATAATTGGTACTGTTTATTTTTTTAAACTTTAAAAATATTATTTTATCAAGTCTATTAGATTTAATATTGTTTATAATTATTGTTGATATTAATATTTGTATTAGTATTGTAGTTATTATTATCATTAGAAAAGATATAGCATATTAAATTTTCCTGTTTATCACATATACTCTTTATAAATTAATTTTTCTATCCTTTTTAAGATTATGATTTATTTAGATATCTATCATTTATATTTATGGTGTAAATGTCAATTAGGATTTGAGAATATATGTATATGTGTATGTGTGTGTGTGTGTGTGTGTGTGTGTGTAATGTATAAAGTGTCAATTTGATTGGCTTCTTTCCTTTATTAGAGATTGTAATTATTCTATAAAGATTTGATTATTAGTGTATATATATAGTATTCACAAATACTACTTTTGTAATAATGATGTTAGCATAAAGTATTTTATATTGATAATAGATATAATTTTTAAGCAATTATAAAATAGTCAAATATTTTCAAAAATATAAATATATAGAATTAAAAGAATATGTTAGAAAAATATGTTTCCATGTATACATATCAGTTTCATGAAAATTTGAATATAGATAAATCGATAGTTGAAGATTTTCAAAGTGATTAGTTAACCAAAATCATAATCATTGTGATTTGAAAATAATTTTTCAGGCATTGCTGAATTACAATGATACTTACTTGAATATATTAGCTATTGTTTATATTTAACATGTATTATGAAAATAATTGTTAGATATTATTTTTATAGAGAATTATTAGATATTTTTAAGAAGTTATTAATTACTAAACTGAGTGCAAAATTTGTTCATCATGTAAATTATTATTATTATCAAAATCATCATCATCATTATTATTGTTGTTGTTATTATTTCAGAAGAGAAACAAGTACATAATGTGAATACACCAAGGTATATGTTATTTGTTTAAAAATCCTTTTCATTATAGTATATATACAAATATATCCATGATACAAAAGATAATTAAAAGATATGTTAGGGTAGTTTGAATTTGAATTGTCCAAGTAGTTACAAAAGATATGGTTAGATTTAGTCTAACTAATCCTTATTTCATTATTGCTGATATCATGTAGTTAGTTAAAATATATCTCTAAAAGACCTTTAACATAGCCTTGTTCTTATGCTGTCAAACATGACTCATGTCTAGTATTTTATAAATATCTTGAGTTGTAGATGTTTGATTGACAAGACTTTTGTGGCATTAGAAAGATAACTCAATTATCTACAAGTGCTATTTCTAGAATTGAGGCCAAATTCTAACCACAATGAAAGTTAGAGACTTACAAAAAGTTAAAATGAAAAATAAAAGAAAAATATAAAAATAAAATTTGTTAGTGATATCTTTCAACTCCTAGTGTATATTTAGCACATTATAGTACTCATAAATATTCTTTTAAGAACCCTTGCCACCCAAGGATTTTTTCCTAGAGAGAAAGATACAATTTCTCTCAACCCTCTTGATTAATCTTCGGATAAGTGCTATCACCCTTATCCTTGTATGGTCGTGAGTTTAGTGAATCTTTAGGTTATTATGGTATAGTTTTCTCTTCTCTTTCAATTCCAAATTATTCCTGATTCTTGTCTATAATTCCATAGCAGTTGAGAGTGTCATTCCAATTTCCCAGTATCATGTAGGTAGTGGTCAAGCACTCCTAGCAACGAATGGTGAAAGGGTTTAAGCTCATAGCCATAGTTTTGGTCATTATTAGTATTTTCAGTATTATATAAATTGTTTATGAAATTCTAGAATGACTTATGCCAATTTTCAAAAAAAAAATTATTTTTTTTCACAATTATCATAAAAACCTTATTTTAGAAAGCTCATAGGCCCATATTTGATACCTTGCATGTTATAGAATATCTTTTTCTCCGTTTATGAAATTATGAGACCTCAGTTTAATGTTTCCAGAAATATTGGTTACCATGTTTTTAGACTATGGATTTCCTATTAAGATTTTAGAACATCAAGTATGATTTATTGAAAGTGTTGAACAAAGTATGATTCATAACAATTGTTAGATACATACTCTGTTGGCTTTTAAAATCACTATGCCTACAAGCTGGTGATCCCTTAGGCATAATTTTAGAACCTCAGTTATGTTAAAGTCATATTGCTAGAATTATATGAATTCAGGGCTTTCAGATTTATTCAATTTAATTACAAGTTATTATTTTTTTAGTAATTAGTGAGAAACAAAACGAGTTAACGCTACAAGAATGATTATTAACCTTGATACCAAGTGGTTCGCTAGAGGACTAGCTGACCCACATTAAGGAACCCAGTATGGTGTCCATTTGTGGGACCTAATTAAGTGCCCATTAGATTAGCCATTGGCTCATATTCAACTATTCAACTAGATATTTATGTACAGAATAATTCATATTTTTCTACTAGTTATTGCCATGGATTTAGTTAAACTATTATTTTTAGTACAATTATATGTAATTCATTGAAAAGCAAATGATGTAATAATTCCTGAAAAGTAAATGATGTGATAGCTTGAAAGCAAATGATATGATAATGCTGAAAAGTAAATGACATGATAAATATTGAAAACTAAATGATATGATAGTGCAGAAAAGTAAATGATATGATAGTATCAAAAAGTAAATGATGTGATAAGTGTGACAAAAGAAAGTATGCAAAATTAAATGGATGCTCAATGTTATGCTTGCTCATGATAGATGCTTAGGGATGCAGAAAAATGATTCATGATGCAGAAAAGCAAATGCCTAGGGATGATTGAATGATGCAACAATAATATGATGAATGACATGACTTATGACACCTATGCCTAGATGATTTGATGGTGTGAATGCCCTAACATGATGAGATAAAGAAGAAGAGATGAAAAAGTAAATAATTTGATAAGTGACAAAAGAAAGTATGCAAAATTAAATGGATGCTTAATGTGATGCTTGATCATGAAAGATGCTTAGGGATGTAGAAAATGCAATGATTCATTGTGCAAAAAAGCAAATGCCTAGGGATGACTAAATGATGCAATAATAATAATATCATGAATAACATGACTTGTGACAACTATGCCTAGATGATTTGATGGTGTGAATGCCCTAACATGATGAGATAAGAAAAGAGAGAAATATATACATATATTGTCCAAGTTAGGCATGAAAAATGTTGATGGTATGAGCATGATAAATTTCCTAGATGATTTGGTGATGAGAAAGTGTATGACCTAATATGATGAATGATGATGAAACCTAGATGATTTGATGCTAAGAAATTTGCCCCAATTTTAGCATCCAAGCATCACTAATGGAAAAACCTTTGTTTGATCCAAGATGAGCTATTTTGAGAACAATTTGCTTTATTATTCCCCTATTTCTCCTTTTCTTCCCTTTTTCTTATTTCCAACTCCCCTTTAATCAGTTCCTGACCTTGTCATGCTTTGGGTTTTGCTTTTTTTTTTTGATTTTGCCCCCTCTCTCTTCTCTAATTTTTGCCAAGATCACCCTTCAGGTTTTTTATCTAGCAAGCTGTTCATTTTTTTCTTTTCCCTTAGATTTTTCTTCTTCTTTTTTTTTTTTGCTCTAATTTTTGCCTAGACTACTCTTTTAGGTTTTCAATCTAACGAGCTCCCTTCTGAACTAGATGTTAACTTGACTTCTTGGTGTTTGGATTATGCATGATGAGTATGATGACAAAGGAAAGAGAGGATAGAGGTGAGATAGAAGTTAGAATGAAGGAGTTGAATTTGGAAGTGTGTGATATTTAGAATGAGGTGGGAGGATGTGCAATGCAGATTTCATTTGATTACCTATTTCGTCGATTACTTACTACTTTGGACTAGAATTCATGACCAAGATTAGAATCCATTACTATGCTACAAACATGTTTTGATCATCTATCATTTAATTGCCCTAGCTTGGCATCATTCATAAGCTCTTTTTTTGGTTGATCCTGAAGTGACACAACTTTCCTGAACTGACCTTTTGGGTTTCAATCTAGTTTGCACTCTGCTCTAACTTTTGTCAGACTGTCATTTCAACTTTTCAGTCTAGCAAGTTTTTTTTTTTTTGGAACTTTTTCCTGGATCATTTTCCTTTCTTTTTCTTTTTTGAGTTTTTTGATCGAGTGAGCCTTTTCTTTCACCTATTTTTGAAAACTAGCTTTGCTAGTTTTTCACCTGAAATGGATTTTTATAGTGTATGACTCTTCTTAGTTTGACACTTATGATTAATGCCCAGGCATTTAAGACCAAATGCTCCCTCTTCCTTTGCTATGTTTGTCCTTGGTAGATTGGTTTTGATCATTGAATGTGGCAGCTTTCATGTCAACAATTTAAAATTGCCCAATTGATGATTGAACTAGAATGTTTGGGGTGACATCTTACTCTTTGATTATAAGCTGCATGACCATTTTTCACTAAGTTTAGCACCATAACATATTGTTTGCATAGCTTTGGACCATCATCAAGATCCTAATTATTCATATCCATTGTAACACAAGAATCAATTAGCGGGTTCTCAAAATTATCCACATAAGGTGAAGATGTTTAAAGGAAAAAGCCTTTGAAAGGGTGAAAAGAAAGCAAGGCTGTATGGATGAAAGATGGAAGACAATGTGTTGGAAGAAACATGCATAATTATTTCATTATTTCAAAAGCTCAGAATACAATTTGAGGTTATAAAAGTCAACAATTCATTGCTCAAGCTCAAGTCAAGTCATAATTCCTATCCTTATTCCCTAATATCTCTTTATCAAAAGGCAAATCACTTCCTATCTTCCAAAGCTTTGTTGAACTTCATCAATGTTGAGCTTTGAGGCCAGGAATGACTTCTTCAAATCTTCTCTTCAAGTGTTCCTTAGGTCACCTTTTTCCTTCCCTTCTAGCTCACTTCGGCCTTGAGTCTTATTCTTTTTTATTCTTCTTTTTCCTTTGCTCATTGCTCTCAATATAATCTCTTGGATCAAACAACATTTCTCTTCGATAAGCAATGTCTAAAGATGAAAGTTTTTTTTTGGCAAAATGAAATGCTACTACCTATATGATGTATATTGGATGATTTTTTTTTTTTTTATGTATGCATGTTATGCCTATTGAATGATTTGAGAATTTTTTAAAGCTTATTAATGCTATCATGTGTAGGAAAAATGCATGATGCAAACTAGGGAATTGATAGATGAAAGATGAGAATGCATGTTCGATGCTATGTGTGACTTCCCTTTATGTTTATGTCATGAATGCATGTTGATTTTTTTTTTTTTTATATATGGATGAATGCATGCCAAATGATTCTTTTTCTTTTTCTTTTTTTTTTTTTGACATGGACTAATCAAGATATATGTATGAATGGATACCATTTTTTTTTTATGAATGTAGACTATGCATGAATGCATGTCACAATTTTTGTGGAAATGGATATGCCTAAAAGAAAATGAATGCATGCCTATGAATGCATGAAAATGAATGTCAAATGATTTCTTTTTTTTCTTTTGGATGATGTCAATGTGCATGAGTAATATAAGAAAGAAATGCATGCTATGTATGCATGAGATAGAATGTATGTGAAATAATTTTTTATTTTTTATTTTTTGCAATGGATGCATAATGTATGACATGTATGTGAAATGCAATTTTTTATGGGAAAATGTATGCATGCATGTTGGAGATATATACAATAAATGAGTAAGATATTAGGGAAATGGATGCTCCTTTGTGTCCTAAAATGGTGAGACCTAGAGGGCAGATGTTCACCACTAGGCTTATTCTATTAGTGCTTTAAGATTAGTCTAAACTTATAAAGGCCATAATTCCCATATTACCCCTATTCATGGGATAGATAACCAATTCATGAAAGGATCACAAGTAGGGATTAACCCTCTCAATATGACTAATGCATGATACCAGTAACAATCTGGTTAGTTTCTGGCCAAATACCAGGTGGGCATGAAGCCCCTTAGTGATAATGTTGGGACCCACCTAATCCTTGGGTTCCACAAGCTAAAGTATAGAGCCAAATTTGTGTGAAATAGTGATTGTGCACTGTGTGTGAGGAGCATAGATATTCCTACAAGACAAAAGTCCAAACAATGTATGTACAAAAAGTCATTTACCCTAAGGTTTGAGTGGCAAATATTTGCAAATAAAGTAAACTATTGTGTACAAATAAATAAAAGAAAGACTGTTCACAAAAATAAAAAGCAAATGTAGTGTGTAAGGGAAAAATAAATATTACAAATTTATAATTGTTTGCATAATTTACTCTAATAGGCTTGACTTTCTTAGTATTCCCCATTAGAGTCGTCAAAGTGTCACAACGTTCTCGAGGCACCGAAGAATAACAACCAATTTTAAAAAAATGGGAGTTGTCACCAATTTTAATTTTGGCTAAAATTGGAAAGCCTTTCAATTCGTAAACTAGTCTTTTTTTTAAAAAAATTGAGTCTAAAAGTCTAATTATGATTACGGAAAGGTGGAAATTTAATCTCACTTGCACCCCTAATACATCCATATAAATACGATTACCCTAGAGCTCATTATGAAAATTATTTATAACTTTTAAATATTTATTTTGCCCTAAAAATTATAACAATTATATATTTACAAAAAAAGGTAAAAGAAAAAATAAAATAAAAAAGAACAAATTTTATGAAAAAAAGATTTTGGCTTGATAGTTATTGGCTACGTCAACATATCCTCTAGTGCAATGAGAAACTCAAAGTCATGTCATTCTTGTAGAAAATAATTTTGTATTGATGGATTTTAATAATAAAAAATAGAAAAAAAGTGTGTTGATTGATTTTATTTTGGAAAAAAGCCTTTTAATTGAAAAAAATAGATTTAAATTTGCTTTATTTTTTAAAACCCTTTGTCTCTTATAAAGAAAAGTCCTAAGATTATACCATAAAAAAACCCAAAACTAAAGAATCCAAAAACGGGAGCTAGTGTAAAAAAGAACAAAATAATTCAACCCAAGATTTACAAGACCTAACAAAAAAAAACCTTTGACCTAAAAAAAAACACACCCAGTACTTGACCTCAAATGAAAACCCATACTAAATCTAACACCACAAAAGAGCAAAGGGTAAAGTTGTTACGGTGGAGTAGCGACACACAGAAGAGGCGAGGCGAGGCAGGAAGGGGAGATGCTGCGGAGGCGGCATGGAGGCATTTCGGCTACACGACAACAAGGGCTATGGTGAACTGTGCTTTGGGAGCACGCAGAGGAGCTAATGGGAAAGGTGATAGATAAGGTTCGCAGCGACGGCTTCAACGGGCTTCCTCGTGGATCACGGTCCAGGCGGATGAAGTAGAGGTTGGCGTAATGCTCCCCGTCGTGTCCTAGCCCATCAGCGGCATCAGCCAGCACTAAGATCGTGGCCCTTGGTGCCTCGCAGTGGCTCACGTGGTGGCGGTTTCCTCTGGCTGGTTTGGTGGAGCTGGCCATAAATAGTTCCAGGGTGGAGGCTCTGGACAAGGTTGCTTCTGGACTTTTCTCCTTCTCTTTTATTTTTTGTTGTTTTTGATGATGATGGTGGTTTGTGGCTCTAATTGGTTTGGTTTCTGGTTTGTGGGTGATGATAGGAGCGTGGTGATGGCGGTATGCATGGTTGCAGACTTGGCTAGGTTGTAGGTTGCTATGGCTACATGGTGGTTGCGGTTATGATGATAATGATGGAAGAGTGGTGGTGGGTGGGTTGTGATGATGATGGTTGCACTATAGGAAGGTAATAATGCTGGATGTTTAAAAGGCTATTGCTTTGTGGTGGTGATGGGTTGTTTCAAATGGTGGGTTAGTGATTGATGGTTGTGGGATGGTTCAATAATGATGGTGGTGGCTATGGGGGTTTGGTGGCAATGTGCTGGTTGTTAGAAGCTAAGGGGTTTGATGAGAAAAGTTGTGCCGCTGCCTCTGGATTTGTTTCTAATTGTCATTCTTGATTTGCCTGAAACACTATATCTATTTATACACAAATATGAGAATTAATGCAGATGATTATGATATGATTCTGATTGATGCAAATGCGATTTGATTGGAAAAAATGATGCAATTCAAAATGATCTAATTAAGATATGCAAAATGATACTAATTGAAGTAATTAAAAAAAAGATTTGATTGATGCATGATGAAATAAAATCAATTTTAAAAGAGAAAAGCTAAAAAAAGGAAAAGATTTGTTGTTTTTTGTTTTCGTCATTTTTTTAATTTTTTTTTCTTATATACAAGCCGTTCTGGACAAAATATGGCGTTCACACATGGTAATCAATATTTCAGCTGTAAATATTAAACTAAGATCTCTTAATTTCATAAACTGGGAAATAGATATTCTATAACATGCAAGGTATCAAATATGGTTCCATGAGCTTTCTAAAATAAGGTTTTGACGATAATTGTGACAAACAATAATTTTTCTGAAATTGACATAATCCATGAAAGCATGTATTTGGCATAAGTCATTCTAGAATTTCATAAACAATTTATATAATGCTAGGGAAAATACTAATATGACTAAAAGTATGGTCATAAGCTTAAATGGACTCACCGTTCTTTGTCAGGAGTGCTGACCACTGCCTACATGATACGGGAATTAGAATGCCATTCTCAATTACCATGAAATTAAAGACAAGAATCAGGAATGGCTTGGAATCTAATAAGAAAAGAAAACTATACCACAATAACTTAAAGGTTCACTAAACTCATAACCATATAAGGATATGGGTAAAAGTACTTATCAGAAGAGATTAATCAAGATGGTTGAGAGAAATTACATCTTTCTCTCTAAGAAAAATCCTTTGGTGGCCAGGGTTTTAAAAGAATATTTAGGAGTACTATAATGTGTCAAATATACACTAGGGGATGAAAGATATCACTAACAATTTTATTTTTTTATTTTTTCATTTTTATTTCTATTTGTTCATTTTTCCCTTTTTTTCATTTTAACCTTTCTTAGGTATTTAACTTTCTGTGGTTAGAATTTGACCTTAAGGATAGAAATAACACTTGTAGATAATTGAGTTAGCTTTCTCCTCAAAAAATCACGTAAATCAGAAGTATACAACTCAAGGTATTTGTAAAATACAAAACAATGGTCATACTTAGCATCATAAGAACAAGGCTTTATTAAAGATCTTCTATAGATATATACTAACTAACTATGTGATATAAGCAACAATGAGATGAGGATAATAGCTAGACTAAATCTAATCATATCTTTTCTAACTACTTGGATAATTCAAATTCAAATTGCCCTAACATATTTCTTAATTATTTTTATATCAAGGATATATATCTTCAAGTAAGTATCATTATAATTTAACTATACCTAGAAAATCTTTTCCAAATTACAATGTTCATGATTTTGATTAACTATAAATCATCTTGAAAATCTTTAAATATCAATTTATTGTATTTGAATTTTCATGAAACTGATATGTATATATAGAAATATATTTTTCTAAAATATTCATTTAATTCTATATATTTATATTTTTGAAAATATTTGACTCTTTTATAACTGCTTAAAAAAAATTATATCTATTATCAATATAAAATACTTTATGCTAACATCATTATTACAAAAGTAGTGTATGTGATTACTATATATATACATGCTAATAATCAAATATTTATAGAATAATTACAATATCTAATGAAAGAAGAAACTAACCTCAAATTGACACTTTACATATTATACACACACACACACACACACACACACACACATATATTCAAATATTAATTGATATTTACATCATAAATATAAATGATAGATATCTAAATAAATCATAACATAATCTTTGAAATGATATAAAAATCAATTTATAAAGAGCATATGTGATAAAAGGAAAATTTAGCATGCTGTATCTTTTTCTAATTCTAACAATATCTACAATATTAATGCAAATATTAATATCAATGATAGTTATAAACAATATTGAATCTAATAGATTTGATAAGAAAATATTTTCAAGGTTTAAAAATCAAACATCATATCACAAACTAAATATCACATTACATAAAAAGATTAAATATCAAATTCAAATAAAAATGAACATTGGCATAAAAAAAGGATTGATGTACAAAATTATTATAAATTTTATGTTTTATTTTCTCCTTTTGGGATTGATATTTTCTTTTATAATCTAGATTTTACATGATTTATTATTTAACATAAATTTAAAATAGAGATTTATATCTACTCATTCTTTTGATTTATTTATTTTCGATATACAACCTTTTTCTTTTTTTTTTAAGGCATATAAATATCTCTTAAACTTCCAATCTTTCCTAAGCTTAGGCATATCCTTCCTAAAGGTATCCACTTTTGGATATTACACATCCCTAACTAGCAAAGTATGTATATGTTAATAGATTTTGTATCCTTCATTCCCATTCTTTCATGTTCTAAGGTTGGGTTTGTTATTTTCTCTCATTGTTGTCAAGTGAGAGTGCTCCCTCAATATTGTTAGAATACATCTAGAGTAATCTAGAAGCACCCATAGCTTTCTTATGAGTTTTATGGTTATAATAGCAGACATTGGTGTCATCCCTCCTTCCAGAGTTCCTATGGTGTTGGTTCTTCACATTCCACCCCTCCAAGTGAATGGATTTGATCTCATGGCCCTAGTTTAGTCATTATATTATTATTTTCTAGCATTACATAGTATTTAGAGGTTTGAAAAATGGATTCTTACATGATGTGGTCTTATATAAAAAAGTGCTTTAGTTAGAAATGCTCTATTAGAATTGATGTATGAAAATTATGATTTTAGAAGGTGCATGGGACCATATTTGCTCTATGAAAGTTTTGTATGATTTAAATTCATGATTTTGAATTGATTATGAAAATTGGAATTAGCTATCATTGATGAAATGAAACTTAATACTTTATGTTTATCATGGAAACTAAAACATGTTGAACTTAAATCATAAAACTCCCCTTTTATGACTTTAGCTGATTTTAGATTAGGAATCACTAGAGAAAACAAAACTATGAGTTAATAACAGTTATTTCATTAACCTTGGTATACCAAGGCCCGCAAGGGTAAGTTATCCTTATTTAGCTCTCCACCAAAACACGGTTTGCTAGGGACCGTTAAGTCTCAGCTATAGACTCATGTTTGCCAGGGACTAAGTACCATATTTCAATTTATGGATAGTCTGTTCTCTTTATAATACCTTGAGAAATAATATGGTTTTTATGCTTCCATCAGAGTATGATTTTATAGTTATTATATAAAATAAATAGAAATGATTTGGAAATGGTGCATCACTATTATTTATTTATATTTGTTTCTTGTCCCATGTACGATTATGAGTGAGGATTCATTCACTGAATTTTGTAAAAAAACTCACCCCTCTCTTCTTCTTTTTCCTTATAGATACTTATGTAGCTTTGGATCTTCCCTAGGCATTGCTTATCTTCAATTTGGGTGAGCTTCACATTGTCACGAAGTCTTTTAGATATTGTAGAGTGCTCCGGAGTCTGAGAGGTCCTAGTCTATGCATGCATATGATTATTTTGTTTACCATGATTCTTTTTGTATTTACATGACATAGTATTTATGGTTTATTTTGTGCATGAAGCCACTCATGTGATTAATATTACAACTAAAATTTCAGATTTTATTTATAGAAAAAGGGTTATTCAAATTTATTATGAGTTAAATATAGAATTTGATTTACGATTTGAATTGGATTTTACTAATGAAATATGCATATAGTACGACACATCGATCATGAGGCTTACGTGGGACGAAATTCCGCACATCCAGTCACGATCTAAGTCGGGTCGTGACACTCAACCAGCTCACCATATAGTACACATAGAGCTCAAAGCTAGGCATCAATATCTAGAATAAAATATTTATTTAGCTCTAGAATGTGCTAAGGGAGAGGAGATTCAGTTTTAACAAATGTGGTAGGCTATCAAGAGGTAGTGGTTGGGCACATGATATAACCTCTATCGCTAACATCTCTGACCATCGTCCGTAGAATCAATAGTATGATAATCAGGGAAGTCCTCAGAAATAGAAGTTGAACTTACCAGATCTTCAACATATGTGGGATATCGAAATCCCCAAAAATCTGAAGGGATTATGTTTGAGGTATAATCACTCACATTTTTTACATCAATATTATTTGTATCTTAACCATAATCATGGTCATTAGAACTAGAAAGTGGAGTGCAAGGAATATCAAATGTCGTGTCAACCAATTCTTCTTGTAGTGTTTCACTAATATGTTTTATGCCTTGTTGAGATGTATCACTACTTTGCTCAAAACACAGCATTGCATCTCGAATCTCAAAAGAACTCAACTATTGGACCTATGTGCTCTACAACTCAATTATGTCATTCATTACCACTTGTAAGGTATCATTAGTTCTCCTTTGATGCTCCATCATTATGCTTATCATTTCTTGCCATGGAGATTTGGAGATGGAAGGAGAAATAGGCAATGATAGAGTTCATAATACTACAAGTCATAGGCCTCTTGTTGTTGTAATGGTTGCAAGTCTTGTTGATAGAAAGGTGGTGATGCTAGAATTGCTGTTGTAAATACAAGCTTGACCTGGATTAACACCTCCATATCTCTTATCCACACAATCCTACATGCCAAAGTAGGTATCATATCCTTATTGTTGGTTCTGGGCATGTATTGTCATGGCTTGTTGCTCCAATATATACTTCATCTTATCCTGGCACTCCATTCTTTGATATGGATTATCATCAACAACATAGGTACTTGCAACATTGTAAGAATCATATGGTTGGAAATTGCAAGATGTCTTAGTGAACATAAAAAATCAAGTTGAACAAGAAAATAATAAAAGAAAATGAAATATAAATTTTTTAAATTTAAAATAAAAAATAAAAAGGAAACAGAAAAATTAAAATAAAAATTATTTACAAAAATTAACTAGCACTACTTTCCTAGCATTGGCATCAAAATTTAATGCGAGGTCATGACTCACAAACAAATTAAAATTTATTTTATGATAAGTTGCACAAAAAATATAATAAAGATCACAACCTAGATCATCTCTCAAAGAAATGTTACTATCTAATTTGAAATTGAGGGGTTTTTTTTGGAAAAAATTAATAAAATATTGAAAATTTCAATTGAAGAAATTACTTACATAAGAGTTCCTGCATATCTAGAATCATGTTATCGCTAACTAAAGAAAACAATTCAGAGAGGTAGTTATTTTCACCAATTCATAATTACACAATCAGTAATGTAATTCTACTTGACACACAATCGCACATATGACTAAGGGTTTGGCTAACATGAATATAAGGAAATCATAATTGCAATCCCTAAATAATTACGCTAACTTAAATGACAATCACAATAGCTAATTCCAATCCCCTTCCTAATCAAACATACTTTAAACTATTAGTTAAATTATGCCTAAATGGAACCCTAACCATTCATGGCATTCACAATTGCAAACACACTCACAATCAAAGCCAGCTCTTAAAATATAATTGTACTAGTCAAAACAAAAATATAAGAAAGAGAAGAAGAAGAAGATTGGAAAGCCAATCATAAATTGTGTTAAAATAATGGGAGTCTCAAAACCTAATCCTTGGATCCTTGGAATGCTTATGCTAGGAAAAGAAACTACTCCTCCATGGATAGAGGATTATAACCAAAGTGATAGAAAGTATGATCAAAGCCCCAAATGGAAGCTAAAATAGAGACTTGAATAGCCCAAAATCCTAGAGAGAGTAGACAAAAGGTAGAGAAAGAAAGTGTAAAGAAAAGGTAGAGGCAGCCTTAGAACAAGTGTGTAAGATGTCCCAATTACCCTAGGCTAAGTGAGCTTATATAATATATCATCACGGTGTAAAAAAGTGGGCCCTAAAATAATTAAAAAATATTGTTTTACAACCGATGTTGCCATGGGGAATCACTATAGTTGTCGAAGACCACTTTTTTGCCAATATTTGTACACTTCCAACCCCATTTTGTTCCCAAAAATGTTTGAATTATCTCATGGACAGAAGTTGTAGCCCGTTGAATATGATTTCCATCACCACAAGAATCACTTCAATTGGATTTCTGTAGCTCTAGATATTGGCAAAATACAAACTGGAGGTCAAATTAGACAATATTAGAACATTAGCAACCTTTAATATTGTAACTCGATTTCACTAAGAGACTCTTATAATTGAGTTTTGAGTTGATCATGAAAGTCATAGAGGACTTTATGAGTTTTCCAAAATATCTTTATTTGTCTCAATTTGATCTCTGTAGAGAAATATATGAATTTTCTATTGCAATAATTCCTGAAAATATGCTCAAATGAGTTCCAAAACTATTCTATTGAGCTCCTATAATTCTCCCAAATTGGACACTGATACAAGCTTTATGCATCTCTATGGTCTTCATACACTACCATGGGAAAGTCCCTCCAAGCAAATAACACCCACAAAAGAAGATTAAAAGCACAAGAAGCACCAAAACATATTTATTCATTAAAATGACTCCTTAATCATGATTTTACTCAATGATGCACATTGACGACTAAACCCAAATCAACCAAAAGTCAATTATTCTAACATACAAAATGATGCAATATGCGTAGAGATATATAGGAAAAGTGGTGCATGAGTGTAGCCCATCATCCACCTAAGCCCTCTGAAAGTTCAAGTTAGAATAAACATAAGCAAAGTTCAAACATAAGTTTCAAGTTTAGCAAAAGAGATCAGGTGTAATTTTTGGTCTTTTGAGAACCAAGAGTCAAATTGCTAATATCCTTCATGAATCAAAAAACACATTATGCTTCTATCATCAGTCTTAGATTCAAATTCAAAGGGAATTCCCTTCAAATGGTTTTGAACGATCTACCATTTAACTTTGAAATGTCCTAAGCGCTTAGTGATGGAGGATTCCTCTCTTTATATTAGAGAACATTTGTTGTTGCATGTCAGTAATGAGCTCATTTAGAAGTTCATGCACTACTTCTTTCATTTTTCTAGTCCTCACTTTAAAGCCGAGTTAAGATTGAGTCTTTTTTGAGAAAATAGGATAAATTGTCTTCTTCGCTATCAATTTTCTCGGCAATGTCTTTACCCTTTTTGGTAGCTTTTGATGTGGCAAGAGTTTCCTTTTCCTTTGAACTTTTCCTTCGTTCTCTCATGATAGACACAACCTCATCAAAATATTCATTTTCTAAATGCATGCCAAAAATTCTTAGAAAAGCCTATAAGAAACATAGCATATGGAAAAGAAAATTCACGTACACCAAAAGTGTATTCATATATTCCATTTATCATAAAGTGACCAAAACACAATGAGCATCTAATTATAAAAGCACTAAGAGTACATTCATAGATTGCTTCATGATATGGGAGAGTAGTGGTGGTTGGCCATTTTAGAGCACAATAAAGTAGTTGTCCTTTGCTAGACACAGTAAGTACATCATTGATAGTATCAATGTTCACTAAAATACATTTGTCCTTGACATAAGAAATTATAGAGCCATCTTGAAAAGTAAGGTTTGTGTAGAAAACTCTGACTAAAGAACGACACTTTCTCTTATTGATGTCAAAAAGTGGTTTCCACCAAGGGTTTCAAACATAAAGAAAAAGTCCAAACCTCTTTTTACTTAAAAATTTTCAGACAAACACAGTAGGGTGAAGTGATAGGTCTTTTTTAAATGTTCAAAAGATAGGAACGATATGCATGATTGTTAACAAAATAACTAGAAGCAATGAGAAAGTTAAGGGTTGTTTGGAAGTGTTTTTGCATTTTTGTTTTGGAAAACTGTTTTAAGAAACAAATTTAAATTCAATTTTTAAAAGCAAAAAAAAATTTGGTAACTATATTATCAAAATAGTTTTTAAATGATAAAAAATAAAAAAATTATTTGGACAATTGTTCTTAAAAACAAATTTTAAAAGCAATAAAACAAAATACTTGTTTGACAAACTCTTCATGCTTTAACCTAAATCCACCCAAAACAATAAGAAAAAAAGAGCAACAACCTAGCCTACTTGTCAATTGGAGCTTCCCCATACCTACATCACCTTTTCTACACATTTCTCTCTTCTCCCTCTATCTTTTTTTCTCCTTTGTTATGAAAAGTGACTTCCAGGAATGGTGCATCAAGAAAACAAATCTATATGGCTTGTCCTTTGCTTTGTTTATTATTTTGTTTTTATCTTGCGTTTGTTGTGGTATATTTTCTTTGCTTTGAATCTTGGATTGGTCACTAGGTCGCGTGTGGCGATGGAGGGGAGCAAGTCGAGTTCACGTGCATTAGCAAAGTGTCAGTTTGTGTGCTCAGCGAAGGGGAACAGGTCGCGAATGAAATAAACCCAAGAGTTTAAAGGACCAAGTTCAGCGCACATTGGGTTTAAGTTAAAATTGAAAAGAAGCCATGGCAAAAGGTTGTTTTGATGGTGACGACAATGCAAGTTATGATTGGGTTATCAATAAGGTTGTCTTTCTTTTGTGGGTGTAGTGCTGATGATTTTGGACTGGTAGTTGATTTGTGTTAGTGGCTTTGATGAATGGAGATGGTGATTAGTGGTTTATGATTGGAAAGAGGAAGATGATGGTTATGAAGGGTAATGATGCCTTGTTGTCTCTATATGAAGGAGATGGAGTTGATCTGGAAGGCTGAGTATGATAAAGAATGGAATGGATGTGAACGCTTCTATGATGAGAAATTATGCCACTGCGACTTTTGTGTTGAAGGGAATGAAGAGGCTGGGTTTGTGAATGAAGGGATGGAAAAAGAAGTCCAACAAAATAAAACACAAATCCAATAAGAATCGAAGAATAGAAAAGCACAATAACTCACCTTATTTACAATTATGCCACCGTGTTTTCAATATGTTTTAAAACAAGAAAACTCAAAAACATGTGTACTCTGTTTTTGGTTTTCAGTTTTTAAAACTCAAAAAGTGTTTTTCAATTTTTAAAACTAACTTTTGTAAAACAAGTTTTCAAACAACTTTTTTTAGTTTTTCGTTTTTTAAACTCAAAACCGTTTTCCAAAACAGTTATCAAACAAGCCCTTACACTTTTTGCCATTATTTCTTCCTTTTGGTTTTCTTGGTGGCAAGCAATGGCAATGGCACATGACTTGAGGTTCGTACTTTCATTCCCTTTGTATAACAGGTGACAAAGGTGAACTATCTTCCTTTAATGATACTTTCAGTTAACGTGGTTTCATTTTGACAATGGCTTTAGTTCTATTGATTGTTGAGGAGTGTGGAAAAAAAGCTCAATTTCTAATGCAATCAAATGGTGGGCGTTTGCTGCACAAGTATTAGTTTGGGGCATAAGGTTCTGTTTAGAGGAAAGGAAGATATGAAGATAGAGAGGTGATGGGTTTTATTCATGCATCCCTATTCCTCTATAACTCTAGGCATATTGCATCATTTGGTGTGCTAGATTGATTGAGATTTGCTTCATTTGGGTTTAGTCCTTGTTGTGCATCACTAAGTCATTTAATGAATAAATATGTTTTGGAGTTTCCCATGCTTTTAATCGTCTTTTGTGAGTGTTATTCGCCTATAAGGACATCCATGTTGGTGCATGAAGCTTGGATCAATGTCCAATTTGGGAGAATTTTGAGAACTAAATAGAAGAGCTCTAAAGCTCATTTGAGTATATTCAGGAAGTATTATAATGGAAAATTTTGTATCTCTCTCTACAAAGATTAGATTGAGACAAATAAAGATGTTTTGGAAAGCTCAATAATTTCTCTATAACTTTCATGCTCAATCAAAACCAATTCTAGGAGGCTCTTGATGGAAATTGAATTGCAAGATTAAAGGTTGCAAGATATTATGATATTATCCATTTGACCACCAATTTGTATTTTGCCAATATCTAGAACTGCATATTCCCAATTGAGGCAATTCTTGTGGCGTTGGAAAGTTTATACAAAGGGCTAGAACTTTATGGTCCAAGAGCTAATTCAAACATTTTGAAACTCAAAACGGGTTTAGAAATGTGAGAGTAGTATTTGTACGAGTACTAGACTCTATAATGGTCACTAGAGAGCAAAAAATTGTAAAATTAGTTATAAACTCCTATACCCTAGACCCCTAATGACAGGTTTAGTTCATAAAATAACATTTTTTTATTACTTTGGGGCCCATTTTTAACAATGTGATGATATATTATATATAGCTACTAAGCCTAGGTTAATAGGGAAATCTTCCATACTTATTATAGGGTTGCCTTCACTCTCTTTTTACCTTCTCTCTATTCTCTCTCTAGGAATTTTTATTATTCCAATATCCAGTTTGGAATTTTCATTGCTTTTTTCATTACTTTGGTTGGAATCCTTCATCATGGAAGAGAGTTTCTAACTATTTGAGACTCCTATTATTTTAATGAAATTTACAATTTGGCTTTCCAATCTTTCTTCTTCTTCCATTTCTTTTATATTTTTTTGTTGGTTAATACAATTATATTTTTGAGAGCAAACTTTGATTATGCATGTGTTTGCAATTGTAAATGTCATGCATGGTTAGGGTTCGAATTGGGTATAATTTAACAGATAGTTTAAAGTATGTATAATTAGTAAAGGAATTGGAATTAATTCTGATAAAAATTAGGTTATTGTGATTGACTTTAAGCTAGCATAAGCATTTAGAGATTGCAATTGTGACTTCCTTATTTTCATGTTAGCCAAACCCTTGATTAGTTATGTGATTATGTGACTAATGGACATAATTACATTATTGATTGTGCAATTGTGAATTAGTAAAATTAGTTGCCTTCATGAATCATTCTTTTGAGTCATGATAATATAACCCTAGATCTATAAAAACTCTTTGTGTAGGTAATTTATTTAAATGATTTTTCTTCTATTGTAATACCTGTGTACACGTGGGAGATAAGTTCTGGGCCCAGGGTTCCTGGGACCTATCACTAGGTCTTAGAATTCTCTAAGTCTAGACTACACCTCCTTGGAGGACTATATGTTAAGAGATATTCGAGGGATCAAAAGTCTTGGTAATTGTTCCAAGAGGAAAATGAGTTGAAGAGTGATTTTTAATGAATTTTATAATACCTTTAAATGTTTCATTTTGAGCCCCCAAGTTTAGAAAATCTTGAAAACTTCATATTTGAACTAAAGCCCAAAATTTGGATTTTGAATGGTTGAGATTTTGATTTTTCTGATATTTTATTTGAATCCAAATGGGGGTATTTCTTTATTTACATTTATATTTTAAAGTTAATGGGAAGAAGAATAAACAAGTGAGATGATCTAGAAGTTGTGTGAAGGAATTATGGGCTGGGTTTTGCTATCACCACTATATGGGCCCGTCAAGGGCATTTGCATGTGATCAGTGGTTTAGACGCCATAGCGGTCATAAGTACACAATATGGGGGACACGCGCCTGACCTTATACAATCAGGGACGTGCATAGCGGTCCCCTGAAGTGTGAATAGTGCAAAATAGTGTTGTTTCACTCACTAAAACCCTTCTCTTTCTATAAAACCCTTCCACACTCCTTCTTCCCCATTTTCTTCTAACCAGAAACCTTCCTCTCACCATTTTCACTCTTTTTCTCTCTTTCTCCAATCTAGCTCCCCTAAACCATCAAGGTATGTATATATTGTTAGATTTTGTCTCCATTTTCTCTATTCTTTCATATTCTTAGTATGGGTGTTGTTATTTCTCTCATTATTATCAAGTAGGGGTGCTCCTCCAAAGTTGTTGGTGTATGTTTAGAGTAATCTAGAACTTCCCATAGGTTGTTTATGAGTTTTGTTATTTCAATGGCAAACATTGGTGTCATTCCTCCTCCTCAGAGTTCTCCTGGAGTTGTTCTCTCTTGTTTCCCCTCTGAGGTGAATGGGTTTGACCCCACAACCTTAGTTTTATCATTATGAATATGTTTTTTGCATGATAATTGTTAAATATGAAATTTGAAACAAGAAAAAGTATAGAATATGGTTTTACATGATTTTGTCAAGATAGAAAAATTAAGATTTATGATGATAACATGAAAGAATGAATTTTACAAAACCATGGGACCATGATTGCTATGTTGTATGTATGGAAAATGTTTTATATGCTAATGAAATGATTGTTGGAAAAAATATGATTTTATCTAGTTATTATTTCAATAAGTATGTTAAGAATTTTATAATTATGAACCCCAATATTTAAATTATGATTTTATATTTATCAAGAATATGAAAAGTTATGTTAGCTTAAGATTTGAATTTAGAATTTCAGTTTTATGGTACCAAGAGGTACAAAATTCAGTATGATTTATAGTAACCACTAGATACATATTTTGTGGGCTTGAAATTTTAACGCCTATAAGCGGGTGATCCTTTGGGCATGATTTTCACAGCCACAGTTATGCTAAAGTCAGAATTGCTAGAATTGTTTGAGTCCAGAACTCTCAATGTACTAAGAATTTAGTGGCTCTTTACCAAGGACAAAGTGTCCACCTTTCAGCATTGTTGCTTTTTGTTTATTTATTTTCAATTAAGTTTTGTATGATGAATATATTATGAGACAGCCATGGAGGCAATAGTATTAGACAACCATGAAGGCAATATTATGAAACAGCTATGGAGACAATAACGGTAGACAGCAATGGTGGCAATTTCAGAAAAGAGACCTAGTTAGGTGCCCACAGCTGTTGACAAGGACTATTATGGTTTAAGTATGTGCTCTTGTCCTACAATGACTGAGCATCACTTTAAATTTGTTATTATATATGTATTTATTCAACTATGAGTTTATAAATGCTTGTTTATGAATCTATGAAAATGAAAATGTTTTCCTAGCTAGATATGTATGTAAATATCAATGATTTATATTGTTGCATGTATATTTCATTATGTATATATGTTCCTTGGTTGTCCTATGTGGGTGATAGGTGAGAGCTCACTCACTTGAGTCCATTGACTCACCCCTCTCCCTTTCCTCTCGTAGTTGCAAGTCAGAAGTTGTCCTCCGGTCCAAGCTGGAGTTATCCTTTGGTGAGCTTTGCATTAATGTAAAACTTAGTTTAAGTTTATGTCAGTTTTAGAAAGTTCTAGTAGTTTTGGAGCAAGATTCGAGCCACGCATGTATTTTGAGATACTATATTTATTTTCAAAGTTTATGTAATTTCCTATATATGCTGCAAGATTTAAGTTTAATATCATGTGATGAGTTAGTTTATGATTTTAAATTTTGCAGAATGATTTAGAAAATAGTTTTCAAAGTATGTATATTAAATATTTCCAGATTTATGTAATTAGATATTATGTTTTAAATAGAGAAATGGTTATTGATTTAGAAGAAAATAATCTTTTAAGTCTTATATTATGATAAGTTATGCATTTAGAGACACGTCACCGTGAAGGCTTACATGGGGATGGGATTCCTCACGTGCCGTTATGTTCCCAAGTTGGGTCGTGACATATTATTTTATTAATTCATTCTAAACAAACCTCAAATTTCCAATTGGCTAGTAACACTTCCTTGATAACGACTTAAGTTGTTCTCTTTACTATATTTTTTGTACAACTTAGTATAAAATAAATTTTAATTTGTTTATGAGTCACGATAGCTCATATCAAATTTTGGCACTATTGCCGAGGAAGTAGTGCTACTTAATATTTTGTAATTAATTTTTGTTTTAATTTTTTAGTTTCTCTTTTATTTTATTTTCATTTCGATTTTTCATTTTTTATCTTTATTTTAATTTTAGTTCTCCAAAGAAAATCAGTTTCATTTTATTTATTTATTTTTTATTATTTATTTTGTTTTGTTAGTTCTCTTGTATGACTCGATCTTGGCCTAATATCATATTAATTCCCTTAGATCCTAAGATTGAAAGGACTTTAAGGTGTCTTAGGCAAGAAAAGAGACAACAAAAAGAACAATTTGTACATTCTGATTTGTTAGTGTTTTAGATAATTTCACAAATTTGAATAGGACCTTGAAGGAACTTGCTTGGAGAAGACCCATACAGACACCTAAAGCAATTCCATATTATCTGTGCCACCATGAAGCATCAGGTGTTAGTAAAGACGAGATAAAATTGAGAGCTTTCCTATTCTCCTTTGAGGGTGCTGCCAAGGATTGGTTCTTTTACATTCCTTGTGGAACAATTGATCATAGTTGGGTTAAGATAAGGAGATTGATCCTTATGAAGTTTTTAAAGCCCAGGCAACCACCATCGAAGGATATCTGTGGTATACAACAAGTGTAAGGGGAATCCTTGGATGTGTATTGGGAAGATTCAAAAGGCTCTGTGAAAGCTGCCCACATTTTAAACCTTGGTTAACTCCTCATTCAATACTTTTATGAGGGTTATTAGCCTTTGATCGAAGTATGCTTGATGTCACTAGTGGGGATGCATTAATAGACAAGTCATCAGTACAACCAGAGCATTGATTGAAAATATGGTTGAAAATTCATAGCACTTTATACTTGGCAAAATTTTTCATGTAGAAAAACTGAATGGACAAGTGTTTAATGATGATTGCACGATTACCCCTCTTTTATAGAAATAAGTAAGATAAGATTTGACAACCCTAAACCCTTCTCACTTAGAAATGGATAAAAATACCCTTTAAATGTGATAACTCCTTTAGGAGTTATGTTTTTCTTTAATTTCTTAGAACTTTTAGTTTGTTAATAGTTAGTTTTAGTTTTCTTAGTTGCCTTTTTTACATCATTCGTTCAAGTTCTTGCATGATTATACTCATATTTAACCTTGAATTCTACTTGTATTTTCCATTGGTTTTGTAGCTTTTTGGAAGAAGAATTAGGGAAGTATTTGGGCTAGGAGTGCAAAGGAGCAAGAATTGGAGCTGAAAGGATGTTAGAAATCCATGCTGGAGCATGGGTCCAAAAATTGAAGCCACACTACAGCGTGGGTTGTTGTTAGAGTTGTGATCTTTTTACTTAAGTTAGGCTCTAGTGTAGCCATAGCCACACAGTGTGGTAACTTGAGATGTGGATTGGACTTTTGTACTGACTTTGGCAACCCATGATTGACACAAAAACCTAGAAAAACATGTTGGTAAAGGGGTTGACATCAAAATACCAAAACGGAAAAAAGAGGCTAGAGCTTGGAGAGCAAGCTCATGGGATTATACTTCAACTCTTTGTGTATTTTTTTTTTTTGTTTATGGCTTCTTCTCATATCTTTTTCATCTATGTTGTTTTAATTTCATTTTCCATAACTTGTAACTAAACCCTTTTGGCAAGGGTGATTTATGGAGGCTGTGTTTGATATTATGCTAATATGAATAACTTTATGTCTTGTTCTTATTTGATAGTGAGGATTGTATTTGAGTTTATTCATCTTGAATTATTTGATCACCAATTTAGGATTATAGGAGTTTTTACAAATTTGAGAAAATGAGTAAGAGTCATGCCTATAAATACAATGCCATGAGTTGAATGATACCTAGAGATAGGCAAACATTATTCATGTGGTGTTTAAGGGTTTAGAACTAATTGTAGACTTAAGTATACTAAGAGATTAGGTGCTTAACTCTACTTAAGTTGCATTAGATGATCTTGAGAAAGAATTTTAATGATATGATAACTCTACTATCACTTAATTGAATTTGGACAAGGCATATTGATGTTTATGTTGCATATTGTTCACACATAGTTGAAGTAAATCACCTTAGCATTTAACTTCATCAATTCTCATATCTTTTTTACATTGTTTTAGCACTTTAGCCTTTAAATTCCTTTTGATATCATCTCTTTTCAATTGTTCAACTTGTCATCTAATTAACTAGAATCAGGACTTGAATTATCCCTATGGGTATGACAACCCTCTCCTTTACACTATTACTTGATGACCCAATGTACTTGCAAGTGTCATTCCCTTTTGGGAGCGATCAAAATGCTAGTGTTTGACTATAGTAAAAGAATACTTTTGTTCATTTTTGAGTGAAAGATGGTTTAGGGTTAGAAATTTTAATTAAGAGAAATGGTTTTTTACCTATTTAATTGTACACATGGCATGCATATGACTACTTAATGGTGAAAATGAATGCTAACTTTAGGGGTTTTCATAACCCGTCCCATCCCGTCAACTCTGCCAAGCTCAATAGGATGGGTTTGAGTTTTGAAATTTGACTCGGACACTTTTCAAGCTGGGTTAAGGTCATACGTTGGATTGGCTGTCCTTAAAAGTCAAATAATCTCTTAATAGATATATATATATATATATATATATATATATATATATATATATATTTATTTATGAAAAATTATAAGATTTTAAAGTTGAATTAATATTTTTTACATAACATGATGATATTTCTACATTGATATGGTTTATTTTGAAACTTATATTAAAATATCTCTAAAATTTTGTTTCTTACTTATAAAATTTTATAACTTTACTATGTACAATATCCAAATTCCTGTATATTGATAGAATGTTGGGTTTACCTAGGACGTCCCAGGACATAGTTTGGTCATTATTCGAGTCGGGTTAAGGTTTCAAAAATTGACCTTGATCTAAAAATTGGGTGGGTTTGGTTTTGTCCAACCCAACCAAACCGTCTCTTGCACACCCCTAGCTAACTTAAAAAGGGTGTTTTGCACTAAGATAACAATGATTTGATGGTATAGTATTATACTATCATGTGTGACACCAAATATAGGACAAAAATTAGCTTTATAATATTAATATAGCCAGGTCTTTTTTTTTGTACAGTCAAAGCCTTAATAATCGTGTACATTTTCCAATAAAACAAATCAATAGGAAAGAATTTTTTTAGTTTATTTTTTGGTTGAGAAGAAAGGGAAATTATTTATCTTATGGTGTGTGGATTAAGTATTAGCTCAAATATTGTTTCCAGGAAAATATTACACGTTGTGGTTGTTAATGGCGAGATTTCAACTGTTGGTGATGATTAAGGAAACCTCGCCATCGACGAGGTTTCAACACCTCAGGAATGACCAAGCACGTGACGTCGCCAAGATTGGCCATTGGCGGGGTTTCACCCTGCAAAACACCTTGTTGACTTGACGCATATGAAAACTCGCCATTGGCAAGGTTTTGCAGTCAAAGGTTGACACACCTGCACCACACTGTTCTTCCTCCTCCTCGGATTCCTTCACCCGTGAAGGAAAGCTTAGTGCAGGTCCTGTCAAGGCTTTGTTGTGCTTGCTATGTATTCGCCCGTGAAGGAAAGCTTAGCACAGTGTGCAATGCTTTGTTGTGTTTGCTATATATAAGGATACACTTGTTGGGGAATTTGGGAGAGGCGACCAAGAGAGTTAGCTGAGAGGGTAGAGAGAGTTTTAAGAGGTTTTTTTTTTTCGCATTAGAGTACAAAAAAAAGAGTTAATTTTTTTAAATTGAAAAGATGGTGAAACCTGATGAAACCATGGATTCTACAAGGCATGTTTCAGAGGATATTCTTCATCACAATGTAAGTAATATATTATTCTAATTTAATTTTTTTGTTTACATTTTTAATGAAATTTAGTTACTATAAATTATTTAGAAAATTGTTATTTTTAATTCATCATAATAAAAAAATTTATACTATCTTTTCTTATAAAATAAATAAAAGAAACTTTAATTTAACAATAATTATGATTTTATAACTATATAATCTTCTTGGTATTCTAGAAGTCACTATAGATTATTGTTCTATATTAACTTTTGGCATTGTTATAAAATAAAACAAACGGGCATGTTTATTTGTTATTTTTATTATATTAGTTTGTATTATAAAATACAAGAAATTGCCTTTCTGGAATGTAATAATTTAGGAATTTTTATTTTAAAATTTACAACAAACTATTTTATATTAGTTATGAAACTATTTTTATTATAAAATTATTATTTTTTATTTCTAGTTTTCTAGAATTTAATAATTTTTTTTACTAGTGAATATATTATTTTTAATTTTAAAAATTATGGTTTTTGTATTAATTATTTGTATTATTTAGCTATTGTTAAAAAATGGAAGAAACTGTCATTTAATAATTTTTATGATTTATAATTTCAAAATTTTGTGTTTTTACGAGACTAATTAATTTATCATTTTTTGAATTTTAAAATTTATTATTTTATATTTTTTTTATTATACCAAATTTCATTATTAATAATAGAAAAAGTTGGAAATTAATGACTTTCACAACTTTTAATTTTAAAATATATAATTTTTAATTTAGCTATTTTTATTATAATACTTTTAATATAGGTAAATTAGAAAAATAATAAAACAATTTCTCGGTTTATATTTAAAAAAGTAATGGTTTTAACACTTGAAATTAGATTTATTCTTTACTTGTCATTGGCACTATTATAAAATAAATAAATCAGAATTTTTATTATTCATTTTTATTATTAGTTATTATTATAAAATAGAAGAAACTAGCTTTCTAGCATTTGATAATTTAAGAATTTTTATTTTGAAATTTACAATTATTATTAGTAATGAATATACTATTTTAATTTTAAAAATTTCAGTTTTTATATTAATTATGTTTATTATATTAGCACTTGTTAGAAAATGCAAGAAACTTTCATTTAATAATCCTTACATTTTATAAGTTTAAAATTTTTTATTTTTATTACTAATTAATTTGTTTTTATTTTAAAGTTTATAGTTTTACATTATTTATTTTTATTATAATAGATTTTACTATTAATAATAAAATTTTGGAAATTAATAACTTTCATCATTTTAAATTTTAAAATTTCTAATTTTAATTTTAATTATTTTTATTATAATAGTGTTATAATAAATTAGAAAAATTAAAATTAATAATCTGTAGGATTTTATTATTAAAATTTAAAGCTTTTAACACTAGAAATTGGATTTGGATTTAATCTTTATTTGTTATCATGTGAAATAGGAAATGAGACTGTTACGGCCTCATTTTATGGTCCTAGGTCCTCCAAAAATGAGATACATGAATACTTGAGGGTTTTAGGCTTATTATACTTTCTGAATTGATCCACAGAGACATTAACTCATTTGATTTCTCACTTGTTCAGCCTGCCAGAAACACATACATTCCATTTTCCTTGCAGTGATTGTCCAGTGACATTGGAAGATGTCATCATGTTGCTTGGGATCCCCATTAACGGTAATGTTGTCACAGGAAAGACTGACATAAAGTCAACGGAGTTGATGGACTTGTGCGAGTCCTTACTTGGTGGTTCCAAAAGGCTGTTCCTGGAGGTGTTCTTAGCATGAGATGGCTAGATGCACATATGATGCAACTTGGCACTGATACCAATTGGAATATCCAATGTCATGCTCTGCCTATATATTGGCATTGATAGGCCATCGATTAATGCCTAACAAGAGCACATCAGAGGTGCATTGCAAATACTTGCCATTGCTAGAGGATATAGAGAACTAGCAACACTAGGTTGGGTTCAGCATGCCTGGTTGTGCTCTATCAGTGATTATGTTGTGCTTCACACAAGGGTGTTAGTGACATTTTTGGTTGTATGATATTATTGCAAGCGTGGGCATATTTTAGGATACCATTTTGGGCTCCTATACCAATCCAATCATTTTCCATTTGCAAGGTAAAAGTTGGATCTAATTTATTTTTGTTAAAATTATGATAATTTTTTCTAATTAATATGATATATAATAGATGGATTCATCCAAAGTTTCCACCAAACGTAAACAAAAAGACCATGGATGGCTGAGACAGGGTATAGATGGTTTGCAATCTTGTACGGTATGGGCAAAATGTTACTGAACTATATGGAACGTTGTAAGTGGCTACCAAACTGTATGAACGTGGCAAGCAATTATGAGCTACTCCAAAATCCCCTGAGATTCTCCCCAACCCTTTCGGCAAGTCAAGAACCCACGTCCGTGCAGGCCATTTAATCAATCATAGTTGTGTATCTTTTTCATTTGAAACTGAATTAGTATTTGTATTTATTTAGTATGTTTATATTTGGTATTAATTAAGGTTTATATTTTTTTTATATCAAAAAATAATAAAAATAATTTTAAATTAGACAATCAAACAAAAGAGTAATTAAGTGAGAATGACATTAGACAAAAGGGAGTGGCTAAATAGAAGTAAATGAAAAGAAACAACTTGATAACACAAGTACAACACATCGGTAATAAAATTAATGCAACTACAACAAATCATAATAAAAATAACACAAGCACAATACATTAGTAATAAAAGATATAATAACCAACCTAAGATAATACAAGTACAACACATTAATAATACGAGTACAACACATCAATTGTAAAATTAACACAAGCACATCACTACGAACAAGGACCGCAGCGTATGGACAACGGCGCTGTGTCCTCACCGTGACAAAGGCCACAACGTCGTGGTCCTCGCATCTCACGAGAATCCATTTCATTCAAGTAACGGGTAGATTTAGGGCGACCTTTCACTGTGCGCTTTAAGGCTGGGTTAGGACAAATCTTTGGACCTCTGTACCGAGGCCATGAACTTTCGTGTCCCACCACCCCAAACTGTGTCTGGTACACTTTGCAAATTTGTCTCGTCCTATAGACATCATCAACATATTGGTGCCAATCAAACCTCTCGCTATCACAACAAGCAATCACATGGCGACAAGGAAATCGATCTACCTGGAAATCGCCAAGTCACAAAATCCGTGCCTCAAATCAACCTTGTATTCTTGCTTGCTAGACTCTCTCTAACAAGGAAGGACTCATAATGTCTGTCGAACGTAAGGATGTCCATGTTTCTGCTTGCTTGCTGTTTTCTTGAAGTCGTGTAGTGATGAATTCTAAGAATTCATGACCGGTACTTTGCGGGTATGCATCCGCCCTTTTTGAGCAAACAACTCAACTAGGCGGAAGTATGTTGCTCTAACAAGTGCTGTGATAGGTAAATTACGAGCACCCTTTAGAACAGAATTGATGCACTCGATTAGGTTGGTGGTCATATGCCCCTACCGATGTCCACCATCAAATGCCTGAACCCATTTTTCTCGAGGAATTTCATTGAGCCAATCAATATAATTTGAGCCACATTCGCGCATATGCTCATAGCGATAATTAAATTCACGTTCGTCCTTGAGTACCCTGCAAAAGTTAATGTGTTTGATACGTTAATTATTGAATATCATTATCAAACCTTTATTTAAGACAAAAGTGGGAGGAAAATGTAAATTACCTATGCTCACTACAAGCCTATGCAAGAATGGCGCCTTGAATCTACAAGAAATTGGTGGCGATGTGCTTAATACAATACATATGGAATGCTCTCGAGGCTCCCACTGACCATTGCTGCGAACTATTGCTACTTTAATCGACTCATGACTATTAGAAATAATTCCAACTCCATCACGGGTCACTACATGTCTATGTAGATGGTCTAGGAAAAAATACCATGCATCTCCAGTCTCACCCTTGACAATTGCGAAACCAATTGGCAATATATTTTGATTTCCATCTTGTGCCACTGCAATTAGAAGAGTTCCTTTATATTTCCCATACAAATGTGTCCCATCTACCTGCACAAGTGGTTTGCAATATTTAAATGCTTCAATGCAAGGACCAAAAGTCCAAAACACTCGGCGAAATAGCTGAACATTTGGCACCAGATCATCTGAATTAGCACGGTAGGCCTCTATAGCATCAAACATGACAATTGACCAGGAACGCGCACATAGTGCTCCACACCATTCTGGGAGCTCTGCATACGAGTGCTCCCAATTACCAAAAGCTTTTTCAATTGCCTTTTGCTTTGTTGTCCATGCTTTCGATACGTTGTCGTATACCCATATCGAGACTTAACCTCTACAATCAGTTTTCACTTTAAGAGATGGATCAGATTATATCATGGGCTCAATAAATTGTGCAATTGTGTCTGAATCCAACTTGAGTGATCCTATGAATTCCCCTGAAGTGCAAGTATGAGGTCCATTGTACTTCCTAATTTCCAGAAACCTTTATACTTCCTAAGACTAACTTTAAGAAGCCATCCGCAACCTCTCTCATGGTGCATGAATCTACAATAAAATGTCTTCGATTCTGACTCGCATACCTTATAGTCTACTGCTTTGTCTATGCTATACTTCTTAATTGCTCTTATAGCATCCTCCCTACTATTAAACGTCATTCCAACTTGAAATTCCCCATCAGTAATAGGTACACCTACAAGGTATTTATTATGAAATTTTTTATAAAAACAAAATAAAAATATATGTAATAGTTGAAAAAATAAACTAAAATTCTATATTTCAATAATAGAATACTCATTATTGCTAGTCAACTTTAATAAAAAAAAATTTCTACCTACTTTAGTAATATCATAATTAAGATTTAGTTATTGCTACTTATTTATTGTAATAAAAGATACTTTGAAATTTATATAATAAAGCAAGTAACAAATAAAAAATTTCAAAGTTAGTACCACATACCAATGTTTGTATACTCAGGAAACTCAGGTGCATGCATAGCATCCAAATCCAAGATGCGCATGAAAGACGCTCCTCATTCAGATGGTGCCTAGCCACATTGCTTGAGATGCCTTCACCATCTGCATCATTGTCTACTTCATCTTCCACACCATCTTCGCGCTTTCATAGTCGTCTTCATCAATTTCTTCCAATTCTACTAAATCTCTCTGGAAATAGGCTTCAGGTTCTTCATTTTGAACAACTTCTTCAAAATCAACATATAGCTCAATGGGAGAAGAAGAATTTGTATGATACTACCGATGTGCCATGAACATCTGTTGCATGCTATCGTCGTTATTTATTGGAGTTGCTTGATATTGTACGAAGCCGCCAAAGATGGAGACTGGACATTTATAACTTAATGCAGATACTGCTTTTGAAGTGCGGTATCTATGGACTGACATAGTCCATCCACTAGTTCCATATATGACATCGTGTATGGAATAAACATCCTGGATTTTGACATGTAAATGTCACACCCTCACCTGTGTTTCTAAGAACACCATCATTGAAATATACTATTATATTTGTCATATCACTCATTTTTTCTCTCTATTCTTGGTACAACCATCATACTCTTTTTTCCTCACACTCATAGCTATAGAAAGAAAAAACTTGAGTCCCACTACACTTTCTCGCTCAATAAGGTTGCCATGGTAGTAGAATGAACTATTTTTTCAGTCACAAAACATGTGTTTTGGTTCTGAAGTTGCACCCCTTTATATAGAGCTCTCAACGAGCCGTTAGGGGTAGATGGGTTAAAAAATAATTTTTAATTGGTAAAATCTCGTCATTGACAACTTTTGTATTAAATAATTATTTTTTTTGAAATTCTGGTCGCTTTAATTTAAAAAAATTAATATTTTATTAACGAAATCTTGCCATTAAAATTTCGTTTTAAAAAATATATTATATTGCCGAAATGTTGCCATTGGCGACTTTTAAAATTAAAAAAATAATATTTTAAAAATGAAATCTGAGAATTTTGTTTAAAAAAATTATATTTTATTATATGATTGATGTATCACAGGTTTTTAAAAAAAATTTATAATATTTCTTTTATGAAATCCGTTATTGGTGAAATTTCATACCCAATAATTACGTAATTATCCAATCTAACCCATTTTATGGCAAAATTTGCCTCTCCACACAATATTGAAGAAAAGACTCAGAAGAAAAAGAACCTTTAAAAATCAAAATATGAGCATGGGAACATGATCCATTTCTCTTATTTGTATTCATTATTTATGATATCATATCAATACACTTCTATCTATTATTTGATGGATTATAAACTCTACTTTATTTGAAATTAATATTTTATCAAATAATAAATAAAAATGTGTTAACACTGCACATTTCACGTCTTTACAACCCAAAAAAAAAAAGAAAAGAAAAAAAAAAAGGACGAAACCTTATATACCCACCATTCATAGCCATACGCCAATCTCAGATCCAGTCCAAATTCGTCCCCAAATTCCCAATGTCGATCAAAACCCCCGGCGGCTACGGCACCGTCGCCACTGCCGCTGCCACCACCACACTCCCCCCTTCGCAACCGCAATCCTCGCCCAACCTCACGTTCATCTCACCCGCCAAAGAAACCACCACCATAACCACCACCACCACCACCCCCACCCACCCAACTACCATCACCACCACCGCCCCTCGGCCATGGCGCGAGCTCCTGGACCCCTCAGCCCTCTCCCGGCCATACTCTTACACCGACGCGATGCTCCGCGTGCGGCGCAACCTCTCCTACTTCCGCTCCAACTACGCCGCCTTCATGCTCCTCGTCCTCTTCCTCTCCCTCCTCTGGCACCCTTTCTCCATCATCGTCTTCCTCCTCCTCCTCGTCGCCTGGTACTTCCTCTACTTCTCACGTGACCACCCACTCGTCATCCTCGGCACCACGCTCGACGACACTACGGTCCTCTGCTGGCTCGGACTCGTGACGGTGGTGGCACTCGTGGCAACTCACGTGGGGACCAACGTGTTGGTTGCGTTGATCGTGGGCGTTGTGGTGGTTGGGCTTCACGCTGCGTTTAGGGTTACGGAGGATCTGTTTCTTGATGAGGAGAGTGCCGCAGAAGGCGGGTTGGTATCTGTTGTCAGGAGTCAGCAGAATATGAGAACGGGTTACACCAGAATTTGATTTGATTTGTATTTGGTTGGAACTTGGAATCGATTCTGATTTTGCAGTGAAAGTTGAATTTTTTTTTCCGGAAAGTTGGGAATTGTGGAGTAATTGGTTTCGATGAAGTAAGGGTAGAGTTGGAAATTGAAGAAGGTGATGAGCTGCACTGCTGATACTTTGATTTGTCCAATGTGGATGGGAATGGGGTTGTGACGGTATTGTGTGTTGTTGTGCTGATACTGAGAGGGTTTTATGGCTTTTTTTTTTTCAGGAGAGGGAGAGAGGGGTTGGGGAGAAGGGGGGGTGGAGGATCATTGGAATTGTAATAGACGATGGATCCAGTTTTGCTTGTTCAAAGATGTTGTTACTTTTTAGGGTTTTATTTGATTTGATGAGTTTCGTGTCTTTTGCCGCACAATCTCATCTTTTCTCCCGTTGCTAATATGCAAAGGTGTTGTTCAGTGTTGTTAATATCTCACAAAAGCTAACAATCAAAAAAAAAAAAAAACTCACAAAAGCTCCGTTTACATTATTAGGGGGGTTATGATTTCAATAGATTTCAATTTGGAAGGGCCTTATCCAGATTTTTTGGATAGCTAATTTAAACTTTAAGTCATTGTAAAGTTGTGATTGTATTCTTCAGTTATGCATGTACTGTTAACTGACTCAAATCTGGTATAATTACTTAGCCGTTTACTTTCTTTTTTTTTGTTGGGGGGGGGTGGTTGTTATTTTTCTTGTCTATTTCAACTGAAAAGAAAGTGCAATTCCTTTGGTGCTCATCATTGGTGAATGTTTCTGGGAAAGAGGTAAAGAGCAGAGAGACAGGGTGGAATCTGAAAAGGAGAATTTTAGTAAGAAGGCTGTTAGAATATTATAATGAAGCATAGTTTTAAATGGAATTCTGAAGATGGACTGGTTAGTGTGTGTGGATGGAAGCAATCATGCGTATCACATGTATCCTAGAATTGGAAAATTAGCTTTGCTTCCTCTAGTTTCTTCTCGTGTTATGCAAGAGAAGCTCAATGCAATCATGAATGGTGTTGAGAATGTACGAGTAGTTTTAATTGTGTCTTGATTCTTCACATTCAAGCTGATGCTGATGCTGGTGCCGCTCTGGTATGTCCAGTGTGGATGGGAGTGGGGCTATGACAGTGTTGTGTGTAGCAAAGCCTCAGTCGTTCGAAGTTGAGACAGAATTCTGTTTTGTTCAATTCCTGTAGGATGGATTAGAGAGTGTTAAGCTGAGTTTTCTGAGGAAGAAGATCCGTTAAAATTGTAATAGGCCATGGATCTAGTATGCTTGCTTAACATGTTCTGTCGGTTTTAAGTTTGGAATTCATTTGAAAAGTTCATGTCTTTTGCTGTCCAATCTCATTTTCCCCATAGCTAGCTTGTAAAGTTCTTGTCCAGTGTAGTGCATATGTGCATATCTCACTAATGGTTCTGTTTATGTAAGTTTTTTTTTTTTTTCTGTTGTTACCTGTAATATTTTTTATCGTTTGTTCAACCTTGAAATCATTCTGAAATTGTCACTGTCTTTTTCACTTATACCTGCTCTGCTCACTGTCTCAGATTTGATACTAGGGTCCTACCGTACTTCATAAACTGCTGTGCCTCTCATTGATTGCTTAGCCAATTACTTATGTTTAATGGTGATGGATTCCTTGCTCCGGGTAACTTAGGGACCAAGCTTGGTCCTTGTAATTGAACTTCCAAAATTATCACTTCAAATTATAATGTTGAAAAAAGGTCTCTCCATTTTGTATTTGCAAATAGAGTCTTCTACCCATTTTCTCATGGTTCAGTCGAATGGTTCAAAATATTGTCAGAGGAAATTGTGTGGCAATGAAGGTGAGGTGGAAACAGATCTGACATTGTTGATGGACCTGCTATGTATTGTGTGGTCTGTATTGGGATCCGCAAGGAGAAATTATCTCCTTGCTTCCGCTCTTATTTCCTCTTAAAAGAAAGGTAAAATTTTACTTATCATTCAATGTTCTACAACCCTCTCTTCTACTTCTTGGAGCCTTCATTGGAATTTTTGTCATCTCCAATAGATACCCATTTGCACAAAAACTCCAAAGCCAATACCTTTCTTTGCATTAAAATCATCTACGACCCACATGCCAACCCATTAACATTAATTGGTGCACTAGGACTTACTACATCATAATTTAACAACTCTCTCTTTTTCTTTTTCTTTTTTTCTGGTTTCTAGCCGTTCTTATTTTGTGGAAAGTTTTGATTTTGATTTACGGGAATGGCAGTGGAGGAGTAGGGTGTGCAGTTTCAGATGAGGGCAGTGGAGTGTGTTGGTAAAGGTTTCGATTTGGCCAGTGATTTTTGGTTGAAAACAATGTAATCTCTCTCAAATTGCTTAGTTTTACATCTAGCTCCACGGTTTTGAAACCAAATCCACGTGGCTATTTGTCTTAGCTACAACTCAGGTTTATGTGCAAGCTTCACCGCCTCCAATAGTTACTTAATAATGGGGTTTAAAAAAAACAAATAATTCATCAAGTATATAATATATTATAAGGCTCTAGACAAGGATTCTGGAATGGAGAATAGACTTGTGAAGCCTGAGGAAGTTCTTGGAGGTCAAGGGGCTAGGGCACTTGTCGGTGTGCAAATTGACCACCAGGTCAGCTAAGCATGTCACGATCAGCACTAATATCTCGTTCGATCATCAACCCATGGCGCTATTTCCAACAACTCCTTTGCTTGCACCACCTTCACAACCCAACCACGGCCACCTTTAGCAGAGGTACGTCCATCTATGGACCAAAATCCTAGAAGGAGCATCCAGTAAATATTTACTCAACAAACATTAAACATAAGCAAAGCCACGTGTTAAATGCCAACCATTCGATTTTTATTTCCAGGGACCATCATCCAATGGCTAAAGCTAAAGTCTTGGGGTATTTTTTTGATGTTTACTTACAAGGACCAACTTTGGTCCCTAAGATACCCGGAGCAAGGAATCCTTCACCATGTTTAATTTATGGTAGTTGGGGAGAGTATTCTTTTGATTCTTTTCAGGTTAAATTATTCTATAGGTCGTTGATTTTTTGGGGAAATTCAAATAGGTCTCTATACTTCTAAAATTTGTAATTGGGTTCCTAAACTTTCAAAACATTTGTAATTAAGTCCCTAATCACAAACTTCCATTAAAGAGCTATACTAAGATGTCATCTATGTGTCATTTAAATTGGAATGAAATCTCATTATATGTAATATCCTATACACATATCCGTAGGCAAATCCAGACCGGGTAAGTTTTCTAACCCACTCGTGTTAATGGTAACCTTCTTGAATTATAACTTGAAAATTTAGGAAAAACCACTTTGGAGAGTGCGCTCAGCGCTAAAATAAGTGTGCAGCGATACAGAGTAAGGCGTGTAGAATAGGGAAAATGTAGCACTCAAATGAGCACTGCAGCGCTTAAGTTTTTATAAAAACCTCATTTTGAGGTTCAAACCAACAACCACAACCGCTCACCCCAAAATGCAGAAACCTCACCTCTTTACCTATTCTCACCCCAAAACTCCATTTTCTCTCAAATTTAACTCCAATCTTTCACTTCTAAGGCTTTAAGATAAGAGATTTTGATGTTTCCACTCCTTTTCTTCCATCGTTCGTTTGTTCTTGAGGTTGGTTTTTCCATTCCTCTATATTATCCAAGATATGATATTATTCCTTGGTGTTAGAGCCAATCTGAGTTATTTAGTGATTTCTTGAAGTTAATTTAGAATATTATGGATGGTATGGGAGATACTGGTGTCATTCCTGCTTCCAGTCCTGTTGGTGTTGGACCTTCATTATCCACCCTTCCAGGTGAGTGGGTTCAAACTTGTGACCTCTAAATTGTCATTAGAGCTATTTTCATTAAAATATGGCTTATTGCACGATTTTAGAGATTACTACAAACCAATTTGAGACTTCTGTTGATTTATGAAATTGTGGTTTTCTTAATAGCATGACTTGTGTTGAGAAAACTCATGAGGCCATATTTGTTAAAAAGAGCTTATGTAGAGTTAGTTATCATTGTGGTTCCTGGAAATATATGATTGTTAAAATGATTTTTATGTTGAAGGGATTATGTGTGTAATTACTAGAAAACTATGATTTTAAGGAATATTATTATGATTTTAGAATTTTTCAAGCTTATGAGTGTATGTTGTTGAGAGAGGATTTAAAATTTCAGTTATAAAAAATTTCAGAGCATGAATCTTCACATGACTCAAAATAGTTGGCGGCTACATACTCTGGACTTTGAAATCATAATGTCTACAAAGGGTGATCTCTTGGACACGATTTCATAGCCACATATATGATAAAGTCAGACTATTACAGTTATATGGATTCATAGCTCTCAAAATAGTTAAAGATTTTAAAAGTTTTCAGATTTAATAAAAATAAGAATAGACTAGTTTAAATAGTAGCTATGAGAAACGGCTAGTGAGTGACAAGCTGGAAATTGATCATTAACTTTGGTACCAAGTTGTCCCCAAGAGACAATCTCACCCTAGAGCTTGAAATAGAACCTAGTTAGGTGTCCAAATTTCGGGAACTTGTTAGATACCCATGTTGTCACACTAGAGATGGTGATACGTAATGCCTAGGCATGACAAAGTGACATTAGAGCCAAATGGGGATGGCGATGCATAATGCCCATGATCCTTGGGAACTCTCACATGCGAACATGGTGAAGCATGACCCTCCACCCAAGGGCTCACACTGGAGATAACGATATGTAATGCCCAAATGTGAGTGCTCTAGTAGGGAGCCATTGTTGTCATATGTTGTGTGTAAAACTATATATTCTTGTTTCTCTATTAAAGTCCTGTTGTTTGGAATTTATGGAAAACAATGATTTATATCAAATGTATGTATATATGAAATGTTTTAAAGTTTCACTAGTATTATTCTGATTTCATGCATTGTTCCTTGGTGTACCATGAAGGGGAGTTGCAGGTGAAAATTTACTCACTAAGTTTTGCATAAAACCCAACCTCTTGTTCTCCAATTATAGATGCAACGGTTGTTGCACGTACATCTTAGCCACCTTATTCTCGCGGAGAGTTTCAGCTGGTAAACTTCACTAGGTTGAAACATTCTTATCATAGCTTAGAGTGCTCCGTATTATTAGGAGGAGTCTCAGACCATAAAGAGATAGCCTTTGCATTTTTCATACCATGACTATATTTTGAATTTTCAATTTGTATTTACATGACCATAGTTTTATAGTTTATTTTTCACAGAGCAACTCACTATATATGTGTTTTGTATTAGAACAATGGACATTTAGAGTTTAATTGAGAGATTTCATATATATATATATTATACACACACATTGATTTAAAGAACATGTGATTTGTAGAAAATAAATTTATATTTTCAATGGATTTTATGTTTTAAAGTTGCATATAGAAACTTATGTTGAAATGAGATTTCTCATGTGCCGATTACGTTCCTAATCGGGTCATGACATTATATTAACCCTAATAATCTTTAACAACACCTTTGCCTCCATCTTATTAATTCTAAAATTAATTTGCAAATCACACTATATTGTTACACTAAATCCAAGAGCAAAACTTCTGGAACTACTTTTTTGTGATTCCTGGAGAACTTTGGTACATTCAAGTGCAAACAGTAGTTTGTTGTAGTTTCTCATGATTCACTTTTGAATTTTTGGCAAGAACAAGGATGACCAAAAATCCAAATGTTTTAGGCCATATGCAATAACTGGTATACTTGGTCGAAGAGAAATGCTTATATTTTCAATGCAAGGATGTTGTTTAACAATGTGATAATATCTTGTAAAATTTAACAAGTAAACAAACTAACTTGCCCATTGATGTTTTTGCAACTATCAATCACAATGACATTATACCTATGCTATAGTATATTCAACAAGAATGGATGCAGAATATTAATACAAGGGCAATAAGCCAAACCATACATAACTATATATAGCCACTAAAAAATTCTTCCTCAAACGCTTAAAACTTCCAAAGAACCAAAGGATTGTTCATCCAGGCTAGCCACGCTTATAAGAATTAATAAGACAACATGTTCTTAGTTAGAGTGTCCAGCATATGCTAATAAGGGCATGGGATTTAGGGATTTGAATTGAAAGAAAAGAAAATACTACTAGAATGAGATGAGGTTAGAGACATAAAAAATGGTGGCTTAGGTAAAAGCAAGTTGGGGATTTTGGAGTACTAGGTAAAATGGTTGCTTAGGTGGAAGTGGTGTATAGTTCCTGGGAATTTAAAAGATAAATATTTGAAAGAGTGAAATGGAGGAAAAAGTGGTATGGAAGATAAATAAGGTTAATATGATGAAATCCCATTACAACTCACATGAGACATAGATGACGTCTTGGAATATTCCTTTTTATTTTAACAATCCTAATATAAGCTTAGGAGTACAAAATGGACATTTCAGTACAGGAACTAAAAAATCTTATTATTGGCTCAATTTGCATCAAGCATATATTCCAAACAAGTTGGGCCAAGTCTGATTTATTTAGTTTATCAATTTATACTTTAAAATATTTCAAGACTTGTTTTATTTTTATGTTTGTTAAGCCCAATTGTTAGTGTAGTAATTTGAGCCTATTATAGTAGGGTTAGGAAATAAATTTAACCTAAATAAGAGGTATAAATACCTCTAAACTTTGCAGTCAATTTTCTTCAATTTTGTTTGCATGAAATTTCTGTGGTCTCTTTTTAGAAACTTTGCGCGTACAAATGAGATTGAGTGATTCCCTTAACTTGTTGCATCAGAAGCTGAATAGAAGATTACAAGGTAGAGCGATTCCCTTGTAATATTTTATTTGGTTTTCAATTCCTATCTTCCATATCAATTATATGTTAGGGTTTAGGATTTTGATATCCATGGGTTCCACATTATTTGATATCAGCTTAAGGCATTAGATAAACTCCTACTTATCTATGTTAATTTTTTCTTTCTCATTCTGTCATCATTTTCATAATTTGTTTCCTTGTTTGTGTTTGATTTTTTTTATTTGGTTTCCAGTTACTTGTTTCATTGAATAAAAACAAAAGCCTACTTTGACTGTTTGTTTTCATCATCGCGCTCTTATCCTTCACTTTGTTTTGTTTTGTTTTTGTTTTCAAAAAAATTCTTTTTCATGTTGATTCTCATTTAGCTTCTACATTCACTTTCAACTCTAGTTGATTGCTTTTCTTTCACTCAATAGCACAAAGCGGTGTTAAAAAAAAAAAATGAAAAAAAAAGCGCGAAGCACAACAAAAAAAAGGCACTAAAAAAATCCAAAAAAAAGTTGTGCCAAAAGAAAAAAACAAGATTTCAATTTTTTTTTGTCCTTCAATTTATTTTATTTTATCTTATTTTATTATTTTTGGGGTCATATTTATTTCCTTTTTTTTCTTTTTGTTTGGTCTCATCATTCTTTTTAATTTTGTGTGTCTTATCCCATGCCATTTAAATATTATGGATTTACCTTGTTTGAGTTCATTTAGTTTCTGAAGTGCAACATTTACAAGGGTCCCAAAGTAGTAAAAGGCAAGAGTAGTGAGTAAAAAAAGGATAAAAGCCAATTAAGTGCAAACACGAGTGTATACCATTTGAATCAAACACTTGAGCGAGTGCTTTGTGAGGTTGTCTCTTTTATTACTTTGCAGGTTGTTCAAATGGATATTAACATATATGAGAATAATGACGATGATGATACAGTGTATGACATAAAACTCCTATACAAGCCCATTACATGCCAAGTTCAGCAAATACAAAGCAGATTAGATGATATGGAAACACGATTACAAAAGGCATCACAATCTAAGTCCAAAGGTAGTATCAAGGTTATTCCAGAATCAACACCGTCACAATGATTCTTATCATGAGCAATTTGAGGAGGAACTTGTTGCGGCTAATTTTTTTGCATGGAAGAGTTAGGGATAACATGAAAAAGAAGTATTTGAAATTGCACAATGACAACGGTACTTCTAATTCATCTTCTCCTATTGCCACTTTGGGACATCCTGATATCATGTGCTTTCGATGTTTAGGATTGGGTCCTTGTGCATATGATTACCCAATCAAAAGAACCTTGGATTTTAGGTGAGGTGAAGTTGTGTCTGATTCTGATGATGGTAATTAATCTTTTGGTAGCGATAGTATGCCATCATTGGAGGATTGCTCTGATAAAAATGAACATGTTGTCAATTTTGAGCATGGTGAACCTTTTGCTACTTTGCTACTAGGCTTGTATTTTGATGAAACCAAAATTCAGCAATCTTCTCTTGGGAATTTAGAGCATGAGGTACTAGAAAAAGAAGAGCGAACAGAGGCCACGAGGGAAAAGTATGCAAAAAAAGGCTCATTGGTGGATGGAGCATAAGAAAAGCATGTGAAAAATGAGCAAGGTGATAGAGTTAAGGGGATACAATATTTATATGCAAAGGAGAGAGATTTGTAAGGTGTTTTATTCGGCACTCGAGCTTTTGTTCCAATTTGGTTCAGAAAAGTTTCACTCTTAGCAACTCCAATTCCTCCAAATTTTCCACGTCACTTTGTCTCTTGTAAGAATTTGAAGATGTTGTGTTTGGCCCTAGACTAGACAAATAGAAAAGGCTACAAAATTTGAGGACGAATCTTTTTTTGAGGAAGGAAGGAATAACACAAGCTCAGGAGTGCAAAATGGACATTTTAACACTAGAAGAAAAAAATCTTATTAGTGGCTTAATTTGCATCATGCATATATTCCAAACAAGTTATGTCAAGTCTACTTTACTTAGTTTATTAGTTTATATTTTAAAATATTTCAAGACTCGTTATATTTTTATGTTTGTTAAGCTCAATTATTAGTGTAGTAATTTGAGCCTATTCTAGTATGATTAGGAAATAAGTTTAACCTAAATAAGAGATATAAATACCTCCAAACTTGGTAGTCATTTTTCTTCAGTTTTTGTTTTAATGAAATTTCTCTAGTTTCTTTTAAGAAACTTTGTGCATACAAGTGAGATTAAGTGATTTCCCTAACTTGTTGCAAAAGGAAGCTGAATAGAAGACTACAAGGTAGAGCAATTCCTTTGTAATATTTTATTTGGTTTTCAATCCTATCTTCCATATCAATTGTGTTGGGGTTTTTGGGTTTTGATATCTACGGGTTCCACATCAAATCCTTTAGTGGAAGTTTGTGATTAAGATTTAATTAATAATGTTTTGAAAGTTACAAATTTTAAAATCACAAAAACCTATTTGAATTTTCCTAAGAAGTTTAAGGACATACAAACAATTTAACCTTCTTTTAACTAGAAGAGAAAGTGGAATCCTTTGGTGCTCATCATTGTTGACAGTTGCTGGAAAAAAGCTAAAGGGCAATATACCAAATGAAAATTAAAGGTGAAACATAAGAAGAAAGTTATAATAATTGCATAATATACCAAGTAGAAGCAATGATTGGTAGCACATTTCCTAGAATTGGAAATTAGCTTGGCTTTTTCTAGTTTCTACATGTATTATGGAGGTGCGAGTGCAATAATGAATGGCATTGAGAATTTCATTGTTGTCTCCACTTATTATTTTGTGATTTTCATATATGATTAACGTTTTTTATGCTACTATTAATATTGAAATTGCTACGATTTTGATGTTTGGTTGTGTTGCAAGTCATGGTGCAGGCCAAAGTGTATACATTACTATCTCAGATGACAAAGCATAATGTATTATGCTACAACAGATATTGGGCATGTTGTATGAATACTGATATGACTATTTAAAACAATATGAATATGATATCAAAATATGGTATAAATCAAACTAAAAACATAAATATTAATAGAAGTATTTAAAAAATCAGTAAATTATTTAATTAACATGCATCAAGTACGATGCATTGACTATTTGAAGCATATTGGGCCATTAAGTTTTAAATTTTATTTTAATTTTTTAAAAAATTGTCGTAACAAGTTTTTACTTATAAATTATTTTTTAAATATATAATAGCTTAATCCAAAGACACTAACTATATAGGTGTGTTCTCCTATCCTCAAACAAATTGAAGGAATGGTTTCGTACATACGTGTCTCTCTGACAAGTTGACATGTGTACTAGTTGACCATAGTGTTTGAATCCTTACCTGGATGATGATTAGCAAACCCACTATTTATTTTTTACTAATCATCATCCTTTCTCTTTAAAACTACCATATCTGATTTAGTTATTTCCTTCTTTAAAATTTGCCATTAACACAATCCCAACCTCCTTCCTCCTTTCAACCGATGTGCTCTTTCAATTCCATTGTTGATAATGGCAGCTCCTCCATTTGGATTTGAATCACAGATACTCTTCTACCTCTATTTCCATGTGCATTGTGAATTTAATTGATGGTGTTGGATGGCTCAATAGTTTTTTACTTATTCACCTTCGGCCTTTAACGATTCCAAGAAGAAAGTCTCTATTCCTTCAGCAAACACCACCATCCCAAAAACATACCCACTGATATCCTGGCCCTCAGATCCAACAAAGATTGGCGCACATGAGGGTTATGGCAACAAATTATACAATATCAAAATTGACAAAAACCAACATATAGGGGTTAGATCTGCCATTCTTCATCAACTATTGGTCTTTATGAGGGAGCTTCACAATGGAGTCAACAACTAAGCTTGCTAGCAAGGGATTTTCATTTACATTTTTTTTTTTAGGAAATGTTTGCTTTTTTAATGAGATACAAAATTCCTTTTCTACCCTCTATATTTTTCAAAATAGAAAAAGGTTAACTAAAACCAAACCAACAATTAATATTGACAACACAACTTGACACAATGCCACATAGCACACGAGGATTTTAACATAGCTCCACATGTCAACATCATAACTTATCACATTCTTACTTTATTATTCCTTGTCAATTGCTTCCTACACGGTAGAACCCACCAACTATATATCTGTCATACCTGGTATGATGGACATTCGATGTACATTTGATAGGCATTTTGTCCACTATTGTTTTGGTTAAAGGCATTCTATCCTTTGTATTTTGTGTTCTTCTTTCAAACAATAAGAACTAGGTTGTTATTTGAGATATTGCCTCCATTGCAAAAAGTTTGATTGGAGATCATGATAAAATGGAGTATGGAACTTCAGGTAAGATTTGTTCCTTTCACAAAAATACAAGGCTTGAATGTGTTTTAAGGGGGCCTATAGCTGGTCCCTCCCATGAATGAGACCAACGTTATCAACCTTTCTAGTCCTGTTGCATATATTTTTAAGGTTCAATTCAATAACTAAAATAAATAATTTTAAAAAATAAAATTAATTTGTTTATTGAAAAGAGAAAAAATAATTTTAATTTCCAACCAAAATTGTTTGAGAATAGATAACCATATTTGAATTTACATGTCTAAACAACTCAGTGGATTTAATTTTTTTTTCAAAAAATAAAAGGAAAACACTTCAACAAATGGATCTTCAATGTGCAAAACATGTGCAAAAATAGTGACAATGAGAATGTAGGAGAACCACTGGTTCTTGCCATACCTTCTCCTCTGCCTGCCTTGCCTTTGTTGGAAAGAGGTCTTCCTCCGCAAATCACAGCAAGGTTGAGGACGTCTCAATGCTAGTGACACGGACAACGTGGACTGAATGTCCCTTCAATTTTCCTTCACGATTGCTATCTAGCACCCCTTGCCGAACTTGTACCCCACTTACACCATTCTACGCTTTAAGCCTTGTCTTTGTGATGGGTTTTTGTTGTAAAGAGATGAAATGAGTGAGAGAGTGAAAATAATAAGTAGAAGAAAGTAGGTGAATGTATATGTTTGCTACAACAGCAATAGTCAGAGTTTTTTGGAGAGTAGGTGAAAAAGAAGAAGAGAAATTATTTAGTGGTGAGAATTAGAAATTTAGTTTAAATTTGCCATTCTAGTAATTATAGGGGATGGACTAACTTTAGTCCATAGGTAAAGGTTGACCAAGGGATCGGTCCCTATGTTTTAATGCTAATTTTGAAGCTTACTTTAACTGTTAGGTCTCCTCATCACTTGTAGGTAGGGGTGGGAAAGATTAGGCTATGTCCTGTTATAAATAGGTTATGCCTATAACTAGATCATTGGACCTGAACCTGGCCTATTAACTGCAAGATTTTTTTTTTGGCCTGCTTTGACCTACTTAAGAGGCCTGACCTAGCCTGAAGCCTATGTCCAAATATATTTTTGACAAAAAAATGAAAGGTTATATAAATTTGTTATAAATCATATAATAGGCCATAAGGCCTAACTCTTCTTGTAGGCTTAAATAAGCCTAGGCATTTTAATACCCCTTAAATAGGCCTTCACAAAAACAATATAGAACCAAAAATATTCTTACTAACGGTTCTGGAAGCTATAGGAACAATTTTAAGAGAACATCAGACACAAACTATCAAACTATCGTATAGCAAACCTAAACCACAATGGATACAAAGACACGCTTAACTAGCACATCATAGAACCTTTTATCATAGAATAATAGAAAATATTATCATTACAACATACATTTAGATACAATTTTCATTCTATTAATATAAGGAGATAATCTTGAGTTCAAATTTTAATGTATAAAAAAGAGATTGAAGATTAAAAAAAAATAAGTTTACTAAATCTATAAGAACAATATAGATCTAGTAGATTCAGAAAAACAACTCAAGTCTTCATCGCAGCCTTTGATTTAGTCATTGGAATTGGAGGCTAAGGATAAAACCAAGCACCCAAATTGGAGGGTGATAGATGTAATCTCTTATTGTTATTTTCCCTCCACCACTTGAAGATTTTGATCTACAAGCATGCTTAATTGTCATCATTTTCGAAAAAAATTTGATTTAATCCTATCTTTGCATGATTTGTGAGTCTTGATTTAATTGCACCCAATTTTGTGCGAATTCTAAGTGTGATTTATTTCATTGCAATATGACTACTCTTGCAAGTTAATTGTGAGCTACATGAAAGCATGGATAAGGATGCATTAAGATTGAAGAGGAGCTAGAAGTAAGTTTGGATGATGGAAGTTCAAGCAGCTAAGAGAAGAGCTCAGGAGCCAAGTTCACATGGTCAAGGTCATTATAGCACCCCAGCTCACTATAGTGAGCCTTTAAAGAAAGACAAACTCTAGAAAAAGCCCATTCACTATAGCTACTCGACTTGCTATAGTGAGCTTGTTTGAAGAATCGCCCTAAATGAAGTCCTGCTTGCTATAGGGAGTGTCGATCGCCATAACGAGCTAAGGCGTATGGAACCAAATTTTATTTTTGCATTTTTTTCTCATGTGGGGCCCTTTTTTAGTAATTTCTAAGTGATGTAATAGGGCTCAGAGCTCATTTCAAGATAGACATTACCATTTAGGGAAAGTAGCCTAGGTTTAGCTACCTCTTGCTTCTCCATTGAAGCAAATTCTCTTCTACTCAATTTTTCCTCTAGTTTTCTTTATTTTCTTGCATTTACTTTCAGTACTCTTGATTTTTCCTATAACCTCCATCATGGAAGAGTAGATTTTTGGTTCTAGCTTTAAGGATTTAATAACTAAGGATGTTTAAGATAATGTTTTTGTTAATGAAAGTTGTTGAGTTTCTCCTCCCTTGTTTATGCAATCTTTTATGTTGATTGATGCATGACTTGCATGAAATTTTGTTAGTCATTCATACTCTTCATGTTAGTGTTGGGGTTGTATGATTGGGATTAATTGGGTTTAACTAGTTGATTAACTATATAACTTAATTTACCTAGGAAATTAAGATTAGTTTTATTAACTAGGCTAATGCAATTGTTAAGTAGATATTAGTTTGATTGGATAACTTGATTGTATGCCTATGAAACACAGACACACCATTTGAGTGCCATGGATCTATGTGTTAGACACGTGTTCGTGTTGAATCTTGCATGATGCATTAATAACACATATTCGTATATATTTAATTTAAGATTTACTTTTTTTTCTTACTATAACATGGAAAAACACAATATAAACAAGGTTATGAAAAAAAAATAATACATAATTTTTTGAATTTATATGAAAATAAACCATGAGTAAAGATTATATAAGTGATATTTTGAATAATATATTTTTCTGTAAATTTATATATATATATATATTTATATATATATATATATGTACATATCTTTTTTAACTTTGGTGTGTCGTGTCGTGGTCCCATGTCCATGTCAATGTCAATTTTTTTGTGATTTTCAAAGCTAGCAAAATTAGCCACCATCCAACTTTCGATGTTTTGTTTGTCAATGATAGTATGCCCTTTTGTTTGAGAATCCCTAGAGTTAGGCTATTAATTAATTGCATTTACTCTTTTGCACTCCTTTCACTTCACATGCATAACCTTCGTCCCAAAAAGAAAAAAAAAACTTCCAACTAGTTTGCAAACATCCTTAAGAGACGACGCAAGTTACTCCACTTCTTCTGTTGAAAATTCAGTTTGGTTAACTTACTTCTTTTTAAATTTGTTTGAGCTTTAGAACCACAACACTTTTTGCCTACACCAAAGGACAATAGAAAATTAGATATTAGTCTAAGATGAAATGGAAAAAAATCCAGGCAAGATAAAATAAAAAACTTGATAACATCACTTATTTATTAAATTGTTCAAATCCAAAATAGTCCCAAGTATGATGATAACAAAAACATTACAATACAAACAATACCTTGAGATTTATGACAACCTTAGAAACTATCTTAATAACATGCAAATGTTAGATATTGTCGAATTCAATGAGGAACAACGAATCCTTCATAAAGGCTGAAATCAAAGGGCATAAGAACTAAGCACACACTCTTGGATAAATAAATAAATAACTAATGAAAAATTCTCAACCATCAAAGATCCAAAGGGACACCCAATTGAGCAAAGATCAAAACTTCAATAAAGATTCAGTGAAAACTCAATTATTCAGATAACCAGAGTGATGCTAAGGATGGTGGCACAAGGTTGAGGCTGTGTAAGCTAACAACACGATGTGGTGCGAAGGCAACATAACACTATGCTAAGATGCATGGTTTGACAAACACGAGGTAGAGGCTAGTACGAAGGCAGCGCACGAGCATGGTGTGGCAAGGCAATGTGAAGGTGTGCGGTGGAAGTGGCACGAAGGTTGGGGGCAATGCAAGGGTGTGGGGTGAAGAAGGCTTAGGGTTTTTACTTTCAAAATTAGGGCTCTTGGATATGATTTGAATCATGTGACTATGTGATCTAGTGAGAACCACATATTCTATTGTTTAATTAATTTATTTTTACAAACAAATACAAGTATGAAATATATTAGTTGTGTGGAATATTGACAAATAACTAAGTTAGCACAATGGTATGTATACTTTATTAAAATCTAAAATCCTTGTTCGAATCTTTCTCCCACCAAAATACAATTCCACACTAATACATATATCAATGAGCCAGTAAGGCCGTAGGCCACTGTCCGGCCTGGCCCATTCCATCCGTACTTGTAGAGGGTTAGTCCTCTTCTAGAAATAATAGAATAGCCTTCACATATTTGCAAGATAAAGCTCGTGTTATTCATTTGCAAATAGATCCCATGTTGATTTTCCCTTTCCACGATACCTACAAGTCTTCATCTTATCCAAAGTATTCAACCAACCCCAATGTCAAAGCCAGCAAAACAATCACCCAAGTTACTTTTCCTTCATCAATAAGCGAATATGGACACACTTCCTTCATCCATAAAGTGTATATAAACGATTGAGGTGAATAACACAAGGGTAAAGGCCGGCCACCCACCATATGGCATCTTGCTATTGGGATGTCATTTTTCAAAAGGCAAATGATGTACTTATACTCTTCTATTAAAAAACTAATTAAAAAAAAAAACATAATAGACATGCTTTCAAACTAAAGGTTGGGTGTAACAAAACAATAATAATAATAACATCTGGGATTTGTTCTCTACTAAATACTATCAAAGAATCAATTCCTATAAAACAAGGTGTTTACTCCCCTACAATTGATGGTCAACCATCAATTGTAGTTGAATTTAACCACATTTTTAAAATGTGGTTAAATGAAATCAAACATGTGGCTAAACAACCATAGACACTCTATCATCTCACGTCTCCCTCCTCCTCCCTCACCTCCGCCACCACCAACAATTTGATATCCCTAAACTCATAACTAGATTAAATTAATTATTAAGATGAAAAAGAGGAAAACCAATAGAAATTGAACAAGTTTCATGAAATATAACAAATAATATTAGAATAATCAAGTGAGTTTAGAGAAAAATACAAAGAATTATAAAAAATGCTATTACTTAGTGGGAATTATGAAAATACATTTACTATGTGGAAAAAATTACAAAACACTCTTATCTTATTAATAAATGACAAAGATACCATTATTTTATAAATGGAATTAGAAGAATACCACTATCATTGTCTAATTATAAAAATATCATTGTCTTGAATGAAGAAATTACTACATATGCCACTACTTTAATAAAATATAATAGATTTGTCATAATTTGGTTAAAATAAAATATCTTATAATATCATTTATTAAATAAGTTATAAAAAGACAAAATGCAATACATAATTATTCCTCCACTACATAAGCATCCAAGAACAATAAATTGGAGCACAAAAACCACTCCATTATAGCCCTTAAGTCATGGCCTCAATGGCCTATAAAAGGAGGAAGTGTGTGAACTTATTTGCAAATACATACACTCTTGATAGTCTTCAAGCCTGAGTATTCTTTCTCTACCATTTCTTCTTATGTTCTTCTCTTCAAGGAGTTATCTTCACCCTTTAAACCTCATCTAAACACTTAAATCCTAAACCCAAACTTTCACTAGCCCTCACAAGAGTTGCAATCTTTAACTCAAGTGAGAAATAATTTCTTAAACATTCAAGTCATAGAGCCAAGATTCAAAGAGATTCATCCACTTTAAGGACTCTTGCTCAAGCTCAAGGAAGAAGAAATGACTTCTTTTAGACCCTACATGAAAGGTAGGAGTTTCATCTTTAATTGTTCAAGCATTGTTGGTTTCTAACATTGCTCATGGATAAAATGCCTCAAGCTTGAGTTATTGTCAAAAGTTTTAAATGATTATTTGTAAAATATATTTTTAGATAGCACAATATATTCTATATTCTGTTATGAGTACTTTTATGATGTTATATACTCAAATATAGCTTAAAAAGATGGTATGTGAAGATTGATTTAATAAAGGTGACTTAAGACATGAAAACGGTAGGTGCTGGAATTCCTGGCTATTCCTGTCAATAGGCACTTTGAAAGGCGTGTTCATAAATATGAATATCTCGAAATGAAAATATTTTTACCATAAACTAGAACATTATAGAACACTTTCCAAAAAGAATCACTGAAAATAGAGTTCTCTAGCTCAAGATATAAATTTTCAAAGTTAAGCCAAAGACTGAAACTCTAAATCTAACCTTGCACTAGTAAAATAGGTGTAACTCACTCTAGAAAAATGCAAATGGACTGATTTCAACTCTGCTAGAAAGCTATAGGAATACACCCATGCATGCTATGCATAAAGCTTTGCATCACATAAATACAGAATGAGAAATAAATTTTCGAAACGGTGTGAGAGTTAGAAAGGGGTAACTTTGCAAGGATACTATGGCATAATCATAAATGTGTTTTTAATGAAATTACCCTTAATGGAAAGATTGATGAGTTAAGAATCTGGAATTACTTTTGAGTGAGATAATAAGTGTACAAAAAGTTATAAATTTTCTTATAAAAGATGTTAAACTAAATAGAATATTCAAGTCTTGAAAAGAGAGAGTTTTAAGAATTTAAGTTGCAATAATCTTCAAGAGGAAAAAATTATTAAAAATCATAAAGGAGCTTGAAAATATATAAAGAACCTCTGATAATATTTTAAAATGAATTAATGTAATAATAGAATGCTAAGAGTACAAAAGAAGACTCAAAGGAAAAGAGATTTGGTTAGAATTTGTAAGAATGGAAAGAAAGACATTCATAATACATACCAACCCAACATCCATGACTTAAACACCAAGGACTGACTTGATAACTTAGGTTGTATATGAGATGTTGTCTATGCTACCCAAGTGATATATATAGTAATGTGAATGTACAATGTTGAGTATGAATGGTTGATAGTGCCATGATTTATTTCGATTGCATGTTGATACACATACATTCATGTTTCAAGTGAAATAATAAGTGACAAACTCATTGCTTAATCCTCAAGGGGATTAAGGTATTGGTGATTTCACTCTGAAAGTAAGGCTTGGAAAAGTAACAATAAAAGTATAAAAGTGGACTTGAACTAAGTTCAAGGCTTAACCCCTAATGAAATCATAGCAACAAAAAAAAACAAAACAAAACATTGTGGCGGCCTCATGCTCATACCGTGGTCTAAGACATTGATCATTCATCCCAGTAATTCAAAAATATGTTAATGAAAGGAAAATGGAATGAAAGAAAGAGTCACTAAATAATAAATGTTGAGAATAAGCAATCATAACATGCATGCATCTAAATTATTATTGTCCATTAGTGATTTATGATATGCTTGAATACATGCTTGATGAAGTACCGAATGGTTATTTTGTTATTGTTATAAGAGAAGTTTAAAAGCAACACTTGGCTAATTTGTTTGTGAAAATATAGTAATTGAACGATTAATATGTCTATTTTTATAATAAACTTGAAGTGGACAACAATGACACTTTTAATACAAGAAGGACTCTCTAAAATCTTGTATTTCTCACTCTATGTTTCTTTTCCATTGTCATTAAAGGGTTCCACTTAAAGCAAAATCTTAGCTAAGGAAGGAGGCAACACGTGAAGATTTTAAACCTTCCAAGAATTAGCACTCCAATATTTAGTATGTTATATAAGTAAGACTAGTAATAGTAGAATTTATATTGTTATTTGTAATAACTTATGGCTATGGTATATGCTCTATTATGACACATGTATTAAGTAGTTATATTTCAATTTATATGATGATAGTTCTACATTTAGTGTATTCTGTTTAAATTAGGTATAACTTTGATTACCATTTATATAAGTGCTATGTATCACTTCATAGGCTTAAACTTTCAAAAAGTAAATTTTAATCATAAAAAAATTTATTATCTACTATTTTTCTAAGTTAATTTCAAAAGAAAATAAAGGCATGACATAAGTGACAATTAATAGAATCTAAATATGAACTTAAGCATAGTTGGGTTGAGTGAAAACAACAACCACCTAACATCATGGTTGGCATATATGGACCCATCCTGTACACGAGTGGTTAATGAAGAAAAGGTTATTAATTTTGTAAGGATTGATAATTCTGATAAGAAAGGAGTAGTGGCAATTGGTTATTTGCTATGCCAAGCCATCTTCTTAATCTTGTCATTATTTATTTAACTTTGCATGGCATTTAATCACCACCATCATCCTACTTCTCAGCTTTGTTGTCATATTTAGCTCATTTTTACTTTGATAACATAACCACACCGCTTCAATGCAAAAGAGAACCAATAAGTGGAACAAATGTGTTGTTACCTGAAGGGCTAAAGGGTTATTGTTGAAACGGGTGGTTATTGTTGTTGTTGTTGGTGATGGTGGTGAAGGGCGAGGTGAAAGGAAACTGGGAGTGAAAGGAAATCAATCTCCCTTACTCACTCACCCATTTGTGACCACACATGCGGTTCACCGTTGGTGCCCAACTGCGAGAGCCAGGAAAGGGAACTCTAGATCTAGTTCGGATTGGGATTAATTGGAATTGTATCATATGTTGAAATGTTAGTTAATCATTCCTGAGACATGGGAACGAAGAAGGCACTATGTATGTAATATGTTGTAATGAATTTGGAAATGAAGAAAATGGAAATGTAGTTACAGTAGTGTGCGTGATTATCTATGGAACTAGCAAGTTTGAGGAGATTCCGGTGTTCCTGTTGACTCACCGAAGAGGAGGAGGCAAGGGTGCAGCAAAGTGGGGGACATAAGGACATTTTTTAAATGTGGTTAAATGCCAATAGCACCATAGGTATTGTCTGGCAATATGTGAGAATCCACCAAAAAAACCTATGGAACAAGAGTTATTCTCATAACCACATATTTATATCATCATATCTGTGAGTCAATGTTTTGGCTACATTGACCGCCAAAAAATCCACCTTCTGCTACGTCGCACCGTCACTAGCATCACATCCTTAGGCACCTTTAGAGAGGAAATGTCATGCCACCACATCCATCGTCATCACTGCTTCATTTATCGGTTATTCTACACCAAAACTCAAACAAAACACTGACAATATAGGCGTCTATGACTAGTAAATCTCTTCTTATTCCTCTTATCCTCCAGTCACAAAAACCCCATTCTCCAATTGCTACCCAAACCTCTGAACTGGCGCCACCTGTGTGACTAGTCGGGCGAAGGAGATAAAGGATTCATTTGCAAATACAAAACAACACAATGTTCATTAACAAATTCTTAAAAAGAAATGTTTGTTAACTATAATTGTCTGATTTTAAGTGTAAGGCATCCAATGGTCACAAACAAGTTTGCAAAAAAGCAATTGGGGACCAACCGTTTTGCTAGGAGACTAATGAATCCAGCACCCTTGTGGAGTAGTGCTTGTCCCTTCAATTCTTCGCGAATATCCTCATTGGTCCTAATTCAGCACTCATACCACAACTCTATTTCCCATTGAAATGTTTCAATTTTGAAGTATTGCTTTTGATAATAATTCTAAACCTCATGGATATTAAAAAAAAAAAAGGAAACTTAGAAACCATAATAGTAACCATAATAGTGGCCACATCGCTCCTGCAAGGATTTGAATCCTACAAGTATTCGTGAGTTAATTTTAAAGAATCCAAAGAATGTATAAAAGAGAAAAAATCTAAAAAATACTTTTGAATATAAATAAAACACTCATAAATTTCATAATCTCTTGATCATTAACACATGCCCAACACAGTCAAAATTAAAAATAAAATACATTTGTAAATCTATTTAAAAACAATTAGGAATATGAGAGATATTTTGAGTATTAATATATACATATGAAAAGACATTTACATAAACTTATATTTATTGGGATTTGATTGGTCTTCATGACAACCCCCATCCCCACCCCACTTAATAAATGGGACCCTATCCCAATCCCCATGGGACCAAACTAAGCCCCACTCATCCCATGGTGGATAATCCCATGAATATCTGTCTTTGTAGTTGTTTTTGTCATTCCCATCCAGAAGAATTGAAATGGGCCCAGCTTAAAGGATTGGTGTGTTGACCCAAAAAAAAGGATAGTTTGAATTTCTTGACAAAGTAGACTAGATTTTATTGTTTGGGTCAGAGACAAAATAGACTAGTTAAATTGACAAAAATAGGTTTGGGCCAAATAAAAGAAATATGATCATGATTCTGTCTATGAGAAATTAAGACCAGACCAAACAAAAAAAAAAAACCAGAAATTGAGACCAAAATATAAGTCTATAAGAATCATCAAGAAATCCTTTACGTGTTCTAACAGAGTTTTTTTGGAGGTCATTCGACTTGTTAAACAGTGATGTAACTGTCCGATTCCTAACATTGGATATTTCAAACAACTGAAATGTCAGAGTTAGGGTTCTTCAAGCCGCACTCCATTTCCGAAGGGGGATTGTTCGATTTCGTTGAGGGTCCCTAAACCCTAATCTCTCGTTCCCCCGACCAAGGAAACGACCCCAAAAAAAAAAGAAAAACAACTGAAATGAAAAACTGAAATGAAATTGTAGCTTAGACCACTAAAAAAAAAAAGAAGAAAAGAAATTATAGATTACAATAAAAATCACCTCAAAATCGGACAAGTCAGTACTCAATCGTTACAGAAGATTTTACCAACGAGATAACCATTTCTATCTCGACAAGTTTCTAGAAAGTTTTGTGCAAATAAAATCTGCAATTATGCGAATTATGCGATGCTGATTTCTCTATGTTATCACTGGAACATCCAAATTCGTGCTGTTCTTTCTTGGTTCACTTAGAGAAGACAGTGACAAATATCATTGATGTTTATAATCCAGAATGGTAGTTGAAAGTTTTTCCTTTTGTCTTTCGGATAGAACAGAGGAAAAAAAATGACAGAGAACAAAGAAGCCAGAGAAAAGCAGAAATGGAGGTCCAATAGGGTTCAAAGCAAGACATTAAACATGAAACAAAAGATGTGACAATCTGATTGAAAAATTCCAAGGTCCAATAGTTCAAATTAACCAAAGAAAACCTATCAACAAGAAGAAAGCTATTAATCCTCCTCTAGATTGATCGAGTCTTTGAACTTCCCATACAAGATTTTCTTCAGTTCAGCCATCTGAGCAAGCACTGATTCTTTCTCCTCTTCAAGCTTTTCCAACTTCTGGCTTGTCACCTCTTTCATCTGCTCTATCCTGTTCTCAACTTCATCCTTTGGGACATGAGCAAACACCTCACCTATTTGAAATCGAACCACCTCTTCATCTGTGAGAATCAACTCACTGCTTGCATCCTCCAAATTTTCATTTGTTTCCTGAAAATGAAATAATCCTGTTGCATTTGAGTGAAAACATGCAGAACAGAAGAATTTATAAACTCCATTGTCTGATATACACAACCAATTAGACCACTTAATTAATTCTGTAGAAAATAATAGTATGATTGTCATCTATTTTCCTCTCTCTCCCTTGTATTTAAATCTAGTTGAGAACTTGGATTCTATGAACTTGGATTCTATCCATTTCTCATTTTCATCTTGCACAAAAGTGCATTTTAACCCATTGATTTGTGGAGTAGGAAAAAGACAACCTAGGGCACGAGACTCTAGCCTGGTTGGGTATATGGAGGATAGATGTAAGCAGTTTTACTCCTGCAAATGGAAGGGTTGCTTTTATAATGAGAACTCATGATCTCCAAGTTACAAGACAGCAACTTCACTGCTATGCCAAAGCTCACCCTTGAGGAGCAGTCAAAAGGTTAAGTTCTTTTCTTTCTTTTCTTTTTCAATTGAAATGATTAGGGCATGTTTAAGTTCAGTTTTTAGTTTCCAGTTTTTATTTTCAATTTTCCAGCTTTTAAGATTTTCTAAAATGAATTTCATAGTTTTCACAGTATTCATTATTTCCTTAAAAAAATTAAGAAAACTGAAAATGACAACTAAAAGTAAACAGACTCTTAATTCTTGATACAACTCATCACTAACGTATTCTCTGCATAAGTCTAGTAGATCCAGGGAGAGTATTGAATGTTGACATTGGTAGCAAGCAATCCAAGTTTGATTTTCATCCAAAAAAATTTCAAGTTAGGTCCTGTATCTACATCTATTGACAACATTCTTGACTAATAAAACACAAAATAGAAGTACATAGACCAATCAGTCAAACCTACCTTGATTCCTTAACCTCTTCAATTGCATGCAAGCTCAAGACTAGGGGCTTGTGATCCATCCAGTTGTCCAGACCCCCAATTCTATGACCTTCCTAACTCAACCTTGGGCATTTCATAGCCTCTTCACTCTCTAGAGCTCGAGACCGGAGGCTTGTGACCTGTCCAAATTCCTTATCCACCTAGCCCTACCTCACCTCATATTAATAGAAGGTACCACCCTTACCCCCTATAAATACCATAGTAGGGGACGGGGTGAGGCAGGTTCATCACAACCCATGTACCAAACCCTCCCCAACTCTCACGACCTCTAGCTAGACAGGAATAGTACGTACACAAGCTTAACTCTTTAAGCATGTTCTAATTTACTAAGCATATAGTGATTTATGCATACATTAGAATCGCTCTTTTATAACTAAACAACAATTAAATCTGTGCATACCCTTTGATTCATACTTCGGTTTTCAACCCATTTCCACCCTGACCAAGTTTCAAATACTAAAAACTCAACTCAAATTAGATCCAAAAAGTTAAAAAAAAAAAGAATCTGAGCAAGGTTCCCCTTTCCACAATGCAGAAATAGAATAATACAGATTTTATTTATTTATTCGTAATTACCTTGGCGATTTTGATCTCATCCTCGAGCTCGTGAAAGCGATTGTTCAACCTTCCGAACTTGTTGATGTTCTGCTGGTCCTCCCATGTCACTTCCGTGTCGGATCCTCCTCCCTTGCACGGATCAGATATAGATTATCAGATTTTCACAAGAAGCGGGTGAAAAAACAGTGCTATCTAAGGGAACATCAACATCTAGTTTTTTTTTTTTTTCAATTACCTGCTGCATGGCGTTGATTCAATTTAGGGCTTTTAAGGCAAAGAACCCAATGAGAGCAAACACTTGCAGGGTAGCTTGACCACTTCTGTTAATTAGAAATTCGAAAGGGGCGAGCGATGTTATATTCAATCTTCACCTTGTTTGCAGCCGGTTGGGGTAGTTGACGGCTCGAAGCCACTCGAGACCTAAGCGTTAAAGTAAAATTATGATATACTAGTGAATTTCGTTTTTTTTTTTTATGGATTTTAGTATTATAGTAAGTTTTATTTCAAAAATAAAGATATACTAATTGTTGTTTAATATTTGGAGGTCCATGAAGATCCAGTCTGTGAGAGTACTTTATATGGTGGGGTGAATGGTAGTTAATTATGTGTATAATAGTGGTTATATGTATAGTTTTTATTTAGTTTTTTCTTTTTTACACATGAAACTATATTAATGGACTTAAAAACACAATTCAATTTAATTAGTAGATACCAAAAAATAGTTTTATATTTTAATATTGATTATTCGTATAAAATTCAATAGCAAATTCATTTTCCTCACTCTTATAATAAATTACTCCCCTTATATCACACTATATATATATATATATCAAGTTATACTAATGTAACTTAATCGAAGTTACACCGTTAATAACTCTTTATAAATAATTTTTTTATCAATTCAACCGTTAAATTAAAATTATATAACATAAAGATCATTTGTGTTAAATTTCATAAAGGTTCAATATAAAAAGAATGTAATCACGAAATTCTTATTCTTTTTCATTTCAAACACTTATTTTACGTTGATATTTATGTACATAAAAACTATAATAAATGATTTTAAATTAATCTAAAGTTTTATATGGATGATTTATATAACATGGACTTTTAATCTAATGATTGTTTTGTTAAAAATTAATTCAATAAGAAATTATTCAACAGTGTAACTCTTATATAAAGTTACATTGATGTAACTTGATATTAATCTATATATATATAAACAAGTGACATGTGATTCAAAAATAATCAATAACAATTTAAATAAGATTTTGTTATCTATGTGTTTAGAAAAATATTTTAGTTGATAATAATTATTGAATTTAACAATATATAAATATTATTTACCAAATTTATAAATTTAATATAAAATCAATAATAATTAATTAAATTTATCATTTCTGGTCCTAGTTCCCTCATCATATAAATAATGTAACATTCTCTCTATTTATGCTCAACATAAACTATTTAACCTTCTCATGGTCTCCACTTCATACAAATCAAAAGAATTCAAGAAAAAAATACACTTACAACCATAGAATTGCCTTGGTCAAACTTAAACGGAAAATGTAAACAAAAAAAAAGTAAAACTCATCATAATGATTTACCTCAGCTGTAAGAAAAGTTGGAGAGGAAGAAAAGAGGGTACTAATGAGAATGAAAAAAAGACATAAAAGTTTTATTAGCAAGGAAGGATATATATTTTTTTTTTTGGTTCAAAATTGTGATATTAATTGTACATAAAATGTAAAATTAGAAAAAATGAAATAATTGATTCTAGCTTATTAATTCAAATTTTAAGTATTAATTGTCCTGTTAATTATATATCATCAATCACTAATCATATATTACAATTATTAAATAAAATCTTTATTTAAAATTTTAAAAATGAAATCAATCTTTTTAAAAAAAATTGTGCTTTAAACTTTTAGCCTCATCTATCCTCTTGAATTGGGCAATACATGAAGGGATTAGTCACTGGTTGACATTGGATACCCTATGAAACACACACACACACATACATTTGGCAAAAACTTATATATATCATGTTAATTTGGGGTTGTCAAAATGTACATTAGACTGGGCCATGTTTGGTAGGCCCCTTTCCCACGTTAGTTTTCAAGCCAAAAAAATATTATCCTAATCCAATTTATTCAGGCCTTGGGCCACAGGCCAACCCATGGCTTAAATTTATTTTCTTGTTTATTCTTTTAATTGTATAGTTCATAAATTGTCAATTAAAAAACTAACTATTAGTAAGTAGTGTTATTATTTTTGCTTTAGTTGTGAAAATGATAAATAATTTGATTTTTATTTTATAACTAAATTTCAATGACTAATTTGATGCAATAGTGAAGTAAATCAATATTAGTTTAGATTTTTTAAGTAAAAAAAGGTTAAAAAGTCTAAATTCAAATATTTATAACTCATATATATAATTTATTGATTAATGAAAAATTAATGTTCAAAGGGCGGGACCCAAGCCAAGCCAAATAGGCTAACCAAGTTATGCTAATTTTCATTTTTTTTCTCCTATTTCTTCAGCCTAACTCGCACATTTTTTGAGCTCTTGGATTTGAATAAACCTATTTCAATAACAATATTTTATCCGAATCTTTTTACAAATAAGAAAAATAACAAAAATAACAAAACAAAATCTTTTTCTTTCCATTAGCCTTTTTCTTTTTTTAAAAGAAAATTGATTTAGTTTTTTAATTAGCATCCAACTTTTTTTAAATTAGTTTAGTCAGCATCTTTTTGAATTTGTATCCATTTCCATTTTTATTTTCTTTTCAATCAAATCTTCTTTTGTTATTAGATCTTTTTAATTTTACGCAGTCAAATCTTTTTCAACATGAATCAGCATTTTTTATTTTGTTAGTATCAACCATTCATTGTTGCATTCTTCTGCATAAATAGACATTGATTTTTTTTAGCAGGGGACAACACAGAAATAATTTTTCCCATCACAAAGGCGGCACATTCTCACTCACAACCCTTGCTCCCTAAACCATTATTCCCAGTAACAACACGGCGACATCATAGCCTTCTACACCCCACATTCTCAACCTACTCATCACCACCATCACAGCCTCTCACTTTAACAACCCTGGCCATCCACACCATTACCTTCATTCTTCATCACACCGAAATTAACACAAGCCTTCCCTCAAGCCTCAGCCATCAAACTTTCACCATCATCACACAACCACCTCACCATCACCACACAGCCTTACTCACAAAACCATCCCAAACAGCATAACAATCACAGCAATCAACTCAATTTTTACCACTAAAACCATAGTCACAATCACCATCAAAAAAGAGAAAAGAAAAAGGGGATGGAAAGCCATTTTCGCTGTTCAAGCTTTGTGCCGCTGTTGTCGCTAGAGTCCCTCCCTAAGCCGCCTGCTGGAACCATGAGCATAGCCCCGCCTCCGCAAGCCCGGAAACAGCCTCCGTGCAGCCAACGCCAGCTCCACGCGAGCAGTCCGCCAAAGATCCACCGCTGTCAGAACCCAACCGAGCCCCGCACAGCACCGCCGAAGACCCCTGCGAAGGGTGTATCGCGAAGCCAGCCGTTCGCCTAACCCACAAGTGACCTCCATCGCGCCGCCAGCAACTCCACCGTCGCAGCGTCCTGGCGTCAGGAAATCCCGCCAGAGAAAACCAGCGCCACACCGCCGCTGTGCAGCCCTCAGCTTCTGTTCTGCTCTTCTTCTGGTACAGCCACCGATTGAGATGGAAATTAGAGGGTTAAGGATTTGATTTTGATTTTGTTTGGGGCCAAAGTTGTTTAAGTTCGTCTTTTTGAGTTTTTGGGTCAAAGGGGGGCTTTTGGGCTTTAGTTTTTGGTTTGTTCAGGTGTCTTTTTTTTTTGGGTTTCTTCAGTTTTAGGCTATAACTATTCTTTTCAGTTTAGGCTATGTTTTTTTTTAAAAACTCTTGGGTATTTTAATTTTGGGTCTTCTCCTTTTAAAAACAAGAAATAAAAAATAAAAAAAATATTTATGTTTGTTGCAACAATCAATAGTTGTGACTAAGCTAGTGCTCCCTTTGCCACTTTTAAATTGTAAAGAATTTACTAATGCTAGCGCCTTATCCTGTAATAAATGGATGTTTCTCTTTAAATCCATTTTTAAATACTAATTTTCACAAATAAAATTAACTAACACACTTGTTATTTCTCTTTTAATTAAAATCCATCAACATAGAATCATTTTCTACAACAAATGTGGCTTTGAGTTCTATCGCGACGTCCGTAATCAACAACTATCAAGCCAAAATCCTTTTTTCATAAAATTTGTTCTTTAATTTTTGTTTTAATTCTTTTTTTTTATTTCTTTGTAAATGTGTAATTGTTATATTTTTGGGTAAAAAATTTATAAATAAATTTGCATAATGAGATCTAGGATAACGTATTTATATAGATGTATTACGAGTGCAGTGGGATTAAGTTTCCACCCTTCTCTAATCGTAATCAAACTCCAACTCAAATCTTTTTCAAAGACCAATTTTATCAAATCAAAAGATTTTTCAATTTTAGCTATAATTAAAATTGGCGACTCCCTTTTTTTTTAATTGCTGTCATTCTCGTCGGGACCCTCAAGGACGTTATGGGTTTGGCGACTCCATTGGGATCCTTAGAGAGTCAAGCCTATTAGAGTAAATTATACAAATAATTATAACCTTATAATATTTATTTTTCCCTTCACACCACATTTGCTTTTTATTTTTGTAAATAAATGTCTTCCTCTTATTTATTTGTACATAATTTGTCTATTTATTTGTAAATATTTATCACTCAAACCTTAGGATGAGTGACTTTTTGTACATATATTATTTGGGATTTTATCTTAAGAATATCTATTGTCAGCACCCAATTTTTTATTAGGTTTTTTTAAATAATAATAATTAATTTAGCTTTATTTCATCTTTGGAGTTAATTTTAAAAGTCTTTTTTTTTGTCTCACATCTTCTCCTTTCAGAATGTTATGTTTTATTTTATCTTTGATTTCTCTTTTATATGAAAAAAATCAAGTTTCTCTTCTTTACTTCTACATCAACCCGATTTCTTGGTCCAACAACAACCCATTTTCTCATTTTAACTAAAAAAAATATACTAATAATAAAAAATAAAAATAAGAAATAAACATTAAAAAAATAAAAAAGAGAGGAAAAGTGGGTGCCTGGCCTGTGATCCCCATTCCTTACACATTGCAACGGATAAGGAATGGGCTCCTCAATTGCTAGGTTGTGCAAAGATAGAGGGTAGGATGTGCGAAGATAGGCAGACCGTGGAAGATGGAGGATGGAAAAATCAATAAAAAAAAATTTCATTGCTTACAACCATTTAAGGGCCATCACCAGCAACAAACTAGGGGGGAGAATACGCATCAAGAAAGAGCAATCAGAAAATACAAAGAGAACACACATGAAAAAAAATCCAGCAAGATACACAAAGCAAACAAACAGGGAGATCAAGAAGAATTTAGTGGAACACACATCAAAATAATTCAGCAAGATACACAGAGGATGAGATGGTGATGGAGGGTGAAAACATAGAGTGACACAGTAAGTCTCATTTAAATCATAGGGGTTCAACAAGGTATAGTGAGTTCTTGAAGCATATGCATATCATAGTTTCTATACACATTTTCTTTGTTTTCATTAACAGCATCATCATCACCATTACTCACCAAAGAAGCCAAATTTGTGACCTTATCACCATAGTCTTGCTCTCATCCCCACCATCAATATCATCACAACCCCTTCATCACTCCTTCCATTGCTTTCATCAACACCCATCTCAAACTATCATCATCATCATCTCCCCCAATAATACTCATCATAGCAACATAGCCATAGCCCATTAACTATCACAAACACCCACAATCACCCATAACTCACACCAAAATCAAACTAACCAAAATAGGAAACAGAAGCCAAAATTCTCATAATCATATCAAACACATCATTCCAAACCAAAATATTAAAAAAAGAAGGAAGAAGTTGCGATGTCCACGTCATCCTCTCCAACCCGCAGCTCATGCCGCACAGCCATCACGGTTGTTCAATCCTCAGAACCACCGCCTTGGTGCCACCTTTCCTACAGGTCGCGCCCTCTCTTCTTCCCAGCACCACCCATTCAGCCTCTACTCCTCAGCCTCAGAGCCACCATCGTGTCCTTCTCCTCCTCCATTCACCGCGAAGCACCGCTCAACTTCCCCCAGTGGACCAGCCAACACCTCCGCTCACGCCTCTACCCTCGCCATCGGGCCGCAACCTCCTTGAGGAGTAGTCACCGCCGTGGAAGCTCCACACCGAGTCGTGGCCTCTGATTCTCCGCATCACACCTCCACGCGCCTCCATTGCCAACTCCGTGAGCTCCTCTCCCTCCTCCTTGCATACCACCGTGATCTCACTCTCCCCTTTTACAGCCGCCACCTTCACCGCCACATACACCAACCAGGATCCATCGTCATCACCTTCCTCGACCCCAACCACCACGGCCTCTGCCCACCACTGCGAAGCTCCGCCTTTCCTCACTTCATGTCCCTCCACGGCCACCACCATCACAATAAGCCTAAATAGAAAAAATCTCTCCTCTCACGAACAACCACCTTTGCATGCATCTAGATTTGTTTGAAAACCCTATCTATCCCTTTGTGTTCTTTTCCAGCCACTCACTCCCCTTAACCCTTTGATTGTGTTTTTGTGTTAGGATTAGAGAAATGAGTTTAGAGCATTTGTTTTATTTTGGTTGCGTTTGTCTTGGGTTTGAATGTTAGTTTGTTTTTATTTTTTTGTTAAGTTAAAGAAATAGGTTTCGGTTTGTTTTTTTTCTTTTTTCTTTTGGTCAGTTTTTGGTTTTAGGGAAACATTGGGCTTGCCATTTTGCATTTTTATCAGAATTTCTTTTCGAGGTGTGGGCTATTGTTAGGCTAAGTTTTTATTCTTTCTTATTTTTGGTCTGGTCATTTTTAATGGGTTTAGGCTAAGTTTACATTTTATGGGTTCTAAGCTTTTACGTTTTTTACAGCCTTATGTCTTATTTAAAAAAAAAAATTTTATTTGTTTAGATTTTAGGTCTTTTGTTGAAAAAAAATTATCCGTGCAACAATTAATAGTCATGATAAAAAGGTGGATGCCTCCTTCATGTACTATTGAATTGTAAGGATTCATTGAGTAGCCTACTGCTAACCTGAATCCTATGCACAAATGGATTTGCGCCTTCAATAATTAGTCCACAAAAAAAAACTCTTTCACAATTAACATCAACCAACACAGTCTTTAATTCTGATTTTAATTAAAATCCATCAACGCAATCATTTTTAAAGAACTACGTGGCTTTAAGTTTCTCATTGTACCAGAGGATACGTAGGAGTAATTCCCGTTAAGCCAAACTTTAAATTTTCATAATTTTGTTTCTGATTATTGTTATTTTATTTCCTCTATTTGTAAATACTTTAATTTGATTTTTTTCATTTATTTGTAAATATTATATTTGTTTGTCTTTTTGGTAAATTTTATATGTTTTAAGTTATTCTAATTTACACAATTAACTTTTGGATAACCATTTTAGGACGAATGATTCAGGGCTCCTGGGTTTAGTCTCCACCCTTTCCTATCATAATAGACTCAGATTAACTATGTTTTAGTATACCAGTTAAAATATATTTTTTACAAAAAGGTTTTCCTGATGGTTTCCTTAATAAACCTTGGTGGCGACTCCATAAAAATATTTTAGAATAATATCTTTCGCCACCCCATCGTGATCCCTCGTGACATCTATGCTCCTTACACACAGTGCACAATCACTATTTCATACACAAATTTGGCTCTATACCCGAGCTTGTGGAACTTGAGGATTAGGTGGGGTCCTAACATTGTCACTGAGGGGCTTCATGCCCATTTGGCATTTGGCGAGACACCACCCAGATTATTACTAGTCTCATGTATTGATCATACTGAGAGGATTCATCTCTACTTGAAGTCCTTTCATGAACTGTGTCCTATCTTATGGATAGGGCAATATGGAATCATGGCCTTTAGAAGTCTAGACCCATCCCAAAGCACTAATAGAATGAACCAAAGACCTGTCTTCTTGGTCTCATCCTTTTAGGACACAAAGGAGTATTCATTTCCCTCATATCTCATTCATTCATTGTATATACCTCCAACATACATGCATACTTTTTCCCAAAAAAAAAAAAATTTCTTGTAAACATGTCATACATTATACATCCATTGTAAAAAAAAAAAATCTCATTTCACATGCATCCTATTTTATGCATACATGGCATGCATTCCTTTCTCACATTACTCATGCACAACATGCATAGCTCACCCTTACCATTTATCCATGCATGCATTCCCATCGATTTCCTTGTTAACCCATCGAGCCAGCTTTACATTTGTACACAAATCGACTTAAATTCGATTTAACTCAAATCAACTTAAATTGATTTTAGAAACATGTCAAAATGTTTCAAAAATTGATTTAAATAGAGTTTTGAAACATCCTAACACATTTCGACATGTTCTTAAAATCGATTTAAGTCGATTCTTGATTCTACAGGTTGATGGATGTGGCTCTACCTTCTGATTATAACGCCTAGTTTTTAAGATTCACGTAGGTTACAAAAAAGATATTGCCATATAATGAATAATTAATTATATTTAATTTATAATTGACATAACATTTATTCTGCAAAAATTAAATTACACAGATTTTATGTTCTAAGCAACCAAATAATATATTAAATACATTCCATCCTATAAGAGAACAAGTGTCTCACACACTAAATACATTATGTCCCGCTTAGTATAATCTTTTTTTTTGTGTATATAAGTATTTAGTGTGTATGTTGCACTTTGTCTTGTAGGATAGGATAATTTAATATATTGTCATTTAGTTGGTTAAGATTATAAGATTTAGTGAGATTTAATTTTTGTAGAATAATTGCAATGTCAAATAAAAATTAAATATAATTAACTTTGTAGACTTTTTGTCCGTAGATTACACTGCCTCTTTTATGATAGAATATAATTAATATGTTATTGTTTAGTTGGTTTATATTATAAGATTTTACTAAATTTATTTTTTTAGATAAATATTATGACAATTATAATTTAAATTTAATTAGTTTTATATAAATATTTGGTATGTGAGACACTTGTTCTCTTATAGGATAGAATGTATTTAATATATTGTTTGGTTGCTTAGAAGTATAGGATCTGTGTAATTTAATTTTTATAGAAGAAATGTTATGTCAATTATAAATTAAATATAATTAATTATTCATTATATGGCAATGTCTTTGATTTTTTTGCCCATGCGAATCTTAAAAATTAGGCGTTATAATCAAATGGTGGAGCCACATCCATCGATTACTGTAGAACCAAGAAATTGACTTAAATCAATTTTAGGAATATGTAAGAATGTGTTAGGATGTTTCAAAAATCTATTTAAATCAATTTTTGAACATCCTACACATTCTGACATGTTCCTAAATTCATTTGAGTCAAATCAATTTAAGTTGATTTGTGTACAAATGTAAAGCTGGCTCGATGGATTAACAAAGAAATCAATTTCTATATAATATAAAACATGACATATTCTAATACTTTTTAAATCTGGGTAGATATATAATATCTCATTTATTTTATTTTAAATGGGTTAAAAACTCTCAAATTGATTTCATTCCAATTTCGCAATTGAGCATAAGAGAATTGAGAAATATGTGAGCAAAATAGAAGAGAGAATATTTATGAAGTGAGAGAAAAATGATGATAATTAATATGAATGAAAGAAAATTATAAAATTGGCCTAAACTACAAGTTGGTTCATAACATATAAAAATGGGTATTTTTATCCGCATAAAGGTATAGAGGTCAGCAATTTCCTAATAATAAATATTAAAAAAAAGTTGAAGTTTTTTTGTGGTTCTTAAAAGTTATGTTATTTTTGTTTCTTGAATATTTTAAAAGTTGTGTTATTTGAAAATAGTAATTTATTTCTTTTGGGCGGGTGAATTTTAAGAAGAGGGTGAAGATAGTGGGTTAATTGGTGAAAGTGAATGAAGTTATTGAGTTAGTAATTGTGAGTGAGTTGTTTCAAATTTAAAAGAATAAACTCTTAAGTTGGTCCTGACAATTTTCTTAATGGACAAATTAGTTCTGACAAAATTAAATTAACGTCAAGGTTTCTCACAATTACAAAAATAAAACATTACAGGTCTTAATTTACTTGCAATTTGATAGGGTATGATGTGTCGGTCAAATGCGGACATGGATTGTCTATGTGGTATCACTAATTTCCCATTATCACCGAGTATTAAAACACATCATTTTATTTTTGCAAATTCTTCCACAAGTATCCTAGTTATTTGCAGTTCAACTCCAAATCCCCAAAGCCTTCTTCTCAACCATTTCTAGTCAGAGAAAAAACAGGATCATTTCGTATCACTTTTTCCTCCTTTGTGGCCCTTTCCATAAATTATATTGGCCAAATCCCTCGACAGTAGCCAGAACATTACGGAAAAATGTTTATGTTATTTCCTTTAAACATTGGAGATTCTTTCAATCAAACGGAGATATTCTGCAAAAGCATATGGCCTTCAACTTTATCGGTTCTCCTCTATTATAGTTTACATATTGGCTTTCTTAAGAACACAAGTGAAGAAAGAAAAGGCTGTGAAAAGCTTGGCACAAATAGCAAGCTCTTAATTTGTTTGGGAATCTCCTATGGACCAGTCTAAGGAATTTATCATGCACACACAAATTAAATAGGATGAAAAATTTGGTTTTGAAATATCTGAAGTAAAATCTATTTGCTCTACACATTTCCTTTCCTCTTCACTTAATAAATACGAACAAGCCACTAGAGAGAGTGAACTTGTAAGTTCAGAAACTGTCACAAAATACTAATGGAAACCTATGTGTTTCTGTGATGACCGTGAATAATGAGATTGGGGTTGCTCAGCCTACGGAGGTGATTGGGAAGATTTGCAAGTAGTTCAAATGTTTCTTTTCACACCGATGCTGCCAAGGCTTTAGGGAAGATTCCCGCTGATGGGTGGGGGATGCTTGCAAGTAGAAGGGAGAAGAAGAAAGTTCTTATGGATCTAGTCAAGAATTCAATTTGGGGTGCATGAAGAGATATTGTGACCAGAGACAAAATTCGCATATGTGAGTTCTCCGCTTTGAAGTGATTTGTCATTACGACAATGGATATCTTGCTTCACTTAGAAAAAAGTGTTAGTAAAACACGTGGATTTTCTAAACAGTTTATTACACTTCAATCAGGGTAGTAAGTTTAGGTGGGTTTTTCTATATTAAAAGTGAACACTTATTAATTTTCAAGGAGACCTGAAGAAAAAAAAATCTGAGATCACCATTTTTGATGGAGTGTCCACAGAAAATTATCCTTGCTGGCATATATCGACTAACTGCCAATAATCTGGGTGACTAGTTTTTACATTTTGACTAATTAAAATCAACTAGTATATGTTGCTCAAAGGTATTATTCCTCAAGTTTGCACTCTCTGCTACAGTAAGAACAAGTTGAGAAAGGGGCAGATTTAATGGAATCAATTGTGTGAAATTAGGAAGGATGGGCGCTTCCGTTTAGGTGTTGATCGTCTAGATAGAGTATACAAGCCGTTTTCTTATTTGAAAAAAAAAAGTATAGGTGATGATTTATTTTATTTTTATAAAGTATAGGTGATGTTTTATGTATCTCGGTATATTTGTGATGAATTTGACTTTCTTAAGTTGTCACTTTCTTGAGACTAGTGCATCATTGATGCATTCCACGAAAGATTCAAATATAAAATATGATAAATAATAATATTTAAAAAAGTATTATTTTATTATTAAACTTTAATTAATCAAATTAAAATATAATTTTAATAAAAGCTTCTTGTTTAATCAACAAATAAAAATTATTTTAAATTCATTCGTAATTAAGTTACATACAAAATATTTTATAACTAGGCTGTTGTTTTAAATTTGCTTTCATGTCATATTTTTACTTAAAAGTTATTATTAAGATTTTTATTTTATTGGCATGAGTTCACATGAATTTAGTATAGGATACAATGAATTTGAACTTTATAAATATCAACAAATGAAAATAAAACAATTAAAGTTCAATTATTTAAAAAAATATTAATTCATATTTAAATGCATCTCTGTTAATGTAATTTCTCGGTGACTACATAACATTATTAGTTGTGTTAGTGGATTCATATATATATATATATATATATATACCCTTTTCCTACTTTGTTATATGATGCAAGTTGAGTTCTCATTTATGTTTGATGGAATTGAAAAGGGTAAATAGTACTCATGAGAATTGGTTAAATTGCACTCCATACCAAATAAATTCAAATAACCAATAAATTTTTTTAGTTTAATATAATTTTATTCTTTTCATATTGTGTATGATAAAAATACAAGTTAAAATATTCAAATATTTAAAAATTAGAGTACTATATATTTTTTATTTATATTTGATTAAATGAATAAATAAATAATTGAAGTAAATGATCAGCTACATCAATATTAATTATAGTTTTAAATATTTAATATTAAAATATTTAAAATAACTATAAACAAAAAATCTCTAAATAATAATATTTATTTTAAATTTTTTAAAAAATAATAAATAAATATTTTTATTTCATTATAATTTTACTTTTTTGATTACATATTTTTTTTAAGATTATAGTTATTTGTAATAGTTAGAGGATAATTAAATATTACATAATGTAGCATCTTATATAATGTCATATCAAACACTATATAGTATTAAAATTTGAATAAACTTTATATCATTAGATCACGTATTATTAAGTCTTATCCTATTAAATCTCATCTTATCAGGCATACAAAATTTATCCTTAAAACTTTTTATATGGACTAACCTATCTGGATTACTGGTGATGTAACTTTAAATCACCTAGGCATAAAACATAATTGCACTATTTAGTGATACATCATTACTCACAATCCAATTATCAAGGAAATTTATATTGTCACCTTAGTGATAATTTAATTCCCTTGTGAGAGTGTATGTAGGGATTACCTATAGATAGTTAATTAATATTGCTAATAATTATTATATCAAAATTTTGATTATTATATATTTTAATATTTTTAATTATTATCATAATAATTAATAGTAATTATCAATAGTACTAACAATTGTTATTAATCAGTATTGATATTTATATTATTATAATTATTACTTATTACTATTAATTATTAATAGAATAAATAGGTGGAGTACAATTTTTTAACAAAAATTGGGGAATGCAATTTAGTAAGGATGATTTGTGTTATTTGCTCTAAAGCAAATATACATGAATTTTGCCATAGTGATAACTAGCTATTTGCCGGGTATTGTTGTGTCCGTCAAGTCACATTTTTTAATCTTTTATAAAAATCATAAATCATATTTTAGGATATGATTTACAAATTTTTATTTAATCCAAAAAACTAATTTCAATAAGTAGATTTTAGAGGGTTGATTGTATATGCTAATGCAAAGACTATATATATATATATATATTTGTAATAAGGATGTACTTCCAATGAGACAATGGCCATGGTTAAAGCATCATGATCACCATTCTTTGTATGCTTAAAATTTTTTTTCATAGTTTTTTAACTCTGGATGAAAATACTAACTAAATTAAAGGGAAAAGGCACTAACCGTACATAAAATAAACTCTATAGACAAAAGATTAGAAAGATTGATTTGTTGTCCTTAAATCACCCCGAATCAATGTCTAAATATGCAAAATTGGTCCTAATATCAAACCTATAAAACTCAAATTGTCTTTGAATGTGAAAGTGGGGAGGAAGTGAGTGTTAAGAGTTTGAAGGAAGTTTTGTTGCGAAAAAAAGGGAGTCCCAATTAGATAACTTGTGTGCGTCTACGTGAAGAATTCTTAGGTTTTTCTGAAGTAAGAAAAAACTCGAAGCTTTACTCCATTTAGTGTTTAACACCTCATTCAACTTCATTCTCTATTAGGTTTTTCTTAAGTAAGAAAAAACTCATGCTTTACTCCATTTAGTGTTTAACACCTCATTCAACTTCATTCTCTATAGTCCATAGTGAATGGGTGCTGTTACGTGCAACATTTGCACAACATACGCACACCGTATGTAGAAAGGTACAAAAGGACAAAAATTGTATGGGAAGGAAAAATGGGTACACGTGAAGAAAGAAATAGCTTAACCATGTTAGAAGCTTCTTTGGCTCAATCTTCTCTCTACGATGGAACCAATAAAAGAAAACAGCAGTCCACCACTTCCCTCTCTCAAATTTACTTTCATTCTCACTCTCAAATGGCTAAGAACAACAGCCCCACCACTCCACACCAGTGAGTAATACACCACTTCCTCTGCGAGTCCTTTTTTGTCTCAAATCTTCACAGCGCAAGCCCACCACGAGCCTTCTCCATCATCACCCACTGAAGCTCACTCCACCGTCACGGCATAAGCCGCAAAACTTTCAACAAAAGCTGCAAGCTTCATGTGAAATTGCGTTAGGTTTTTACTTTTTATTTTCTTTTTACATCATCTTCAACCTTCATCTTTGTTATGCCTTTTGATTCTTGATTGGCTTTTAAATATGGGTTTCATTTTTGGGGTTTAGTTTATGGAGTTGTTGGAACTATGATAACTAGTAACTTTGAGTTTTATTTTATGGTTGTATTGAAGGTATTTGTTGTTATGTTTCTATGAGAATTAGGCTTGTAATGCAGTGTTCTACCTGTTATTGTGCTGAATTTGTAAGAGAAAGTAAGAATTTTTTTTTTCATCATGAGATGTCCCATGGCTCTTTCTTTCATCCATATGTTGTTCTTTTATCTAAATGGATTGATTTTCTTGCTATATCCACCTTGTTGTCTAAAAGATTCTTGCTTTGTGATCATTTTTAATTCTTCTTAGCCTTTTAATTTGCCTGTTGGAGATCAATTTTATGGTTAATAGGTAAATTCATGATAATCATCATTTAGTTTAACTTCTTTTTTTTATAGGAAATAAAGGAGACTATGATTATACAACAGAGAAGTTTTAGAGTGTTCAAAAATAATTAACCAATTTTTACTTGGGTGTTAGATTTAAATTCATGCCTTTTCCTTTATTGGTTATTTCTTTTGATGTCTTTATTTTTTGACTTTTGATAATGATGTATTTAATTTGAGGTAATTGCCTATTATAAATTATAGTGATAAGTACTATGTAAATAATTTTTGGTTTTTGCTTAATTGAGTTTGAGCTGCTTGAATATAAGTGTTTATCTATAATTTTTGGCACAAATATCCAATGTCTTCACAATCATTGTTCTGGTTTTAATTTTTTTTTTCAAAATGCACTTTAGCTTTTTCATATATTGTGGTTCAACAAGTTTATTATGCATATTTTCAAAAGAATTATACTAAGTTTGCAAGTAACAATCTAGTCTTGACTATGTACATGTTTAAATTATAATTTCTCCTCATTCATAAATTCATTCTTTATCTGATACTTTCTTTTGGTCTTAAACTATTTATTTCAAGGAATCCCAAATAGGATTATAAATTCCTTGGACATGTGACTACTGCATGATGACTGCATAAAATAGGGGCTCACCTTCGGCAATTGAGTTGGCACATTAGTTAGAGTGCCTTGCGGAAGGTGTGCTATAAAGAAGAATTACAAAAGGTGTCATTGAGCTATGAAGGAGATAAAGAAGATGTTTGTAGTAAGAGAGTGGTTAAAACTTTGCCACAATATTTGCCTAGGTAAATTTTAAGGTGATAATGTTTATTGAGCTTTGTCATTTACCACCTTTGATGTAAGCTATTATCGATTAGATTCATAGGCTGCCTTCACCATTGTACAAACTTGCAATGCTCTCCAGAATCAGTTAAAGAAAGAAACTCAACTATTTGTTTCTCATGGTTTGGGTGGGGGCTATATTTACATCACTGGATCATTATGTAGTTCTTCTTGTAAGGCATTTTTGTCATTGTTTTTTCCTTTGTGATGCTACTATATTTTTTCTTGCTTGTGTGTTAAATGTGGCAACAGGGATCGTGCTTTTGTTTCTGTTCTCTTTGGTTTTATTTTTAACCATATGTGTGTAATATCTTATGGATCTCACATCATAAGGTGGTGTTTATATGTGTCAGATGGATTCCTTTCTCCGTATTTTGTTAGCATTCTAGATATTATTATTGGATACACTTGAAATGTTCTATACATAGTATAGGTATTGATTGAAAATGTAAGAACTCAACTTGATGATGGAGCTATGACTATCTTAAGTGCAATCCTGGAGGCAACTAGAATTGTATAGAAAAAAGTGAAAATAGAGAATTCAAGCTGACTACATTGTGAAAATAGAGAATTCAGGTTGACCACAGTTCTTGCTCTAATATTTACTCCATTGGTTTCTCTTTTTGTATTTTGGTTGTTTTTTGTATTGTTTTTTCTTAAGTAGGATTCCTGATCCTCCATTTTCTTTGTCATTCTTTCTCATTGCCTAATTAAGTGCACATGATTCCTTTTGATAGTTTGTAATTCTTTTTTTTCTTCATTTCCTTTCCAGATTTGACATATTCATGTTTTCTGCATGTAAAAGTGTCGTGTTTCTTGTACTATGCTGCTAGTTGAATCAATTGTGCTGAAAAGATATGAAAGGGATGCTTACCAAATGTTTAAGCTATTATTAAAGGCTAATTCTTTTCTCCAGACATACAAAGTGGCTAACTCTTTGTTTAATTGGTGGATAAGGATCTTGAGATTATGGGTTATCACTTTGAGCAAGAAGTGGTTATAAATGCAAAGGAGCATCAAGCTTAGCCAATGTACAAAATAATTCCAAGCTTAGTTGCTAACTTGTATGACAATTGGATCATGTCATTGACAAAGAAAGTCCAAATTGTATTTTTTGAGGATATTGGAATGAGCATAATACTATCAACCCATGGTTATGGTTGGTCTTTAAGAATCAACCAAATGAACCACTTGATTACACTTGAACTTGGATTTATTTGTGTTATGGTGAATGTATTGATTGGTCATTATTTTCGTTTGAGTGAATAACCATTGTAATCCTAATGTATATTGTTTTATTTGGCATTAGTTAGGTAAAATGTACACAAATTCATCCACAAATGAGATAGCTTTTCTCTTCTTTTTTTTTTAAGGAATAAGAGGCTGGAAATTTCAATTTGAGAGGAGCCACAAAACTGATAACAACATTAAAAATGAAAACCATTTAGTCAATTTGAACATATCATCAGCTATCATTAGCAAAGTACTATTCAAAAATAATCTTACTAGCATAACTTATAAGGTTCCCAATTCTTTTTTAGGTGCAACAAAACATAAGGAACTAGAGAACAAATTTGGGATTCAAAATATTAGCCCAAACTTTTAGAGTTAACTTAAATATACCAGATCTCCATTCAAAATAAAGACTGCAAGAATGTTAACTTTGGCCACCATTTAGTAAATCCCTGAAATTTCAGCATGAGGTAACCAAAAGCCTCCACAAAAATGGTTAATGTCTTTGTTTATGCATTATCTTGTGTTGAGGTAAAAAAAGATAATGTTCATATTTAATTCATAACATATGTCAAAGATGATCTTCATATTAAACTCATAACATATGTCTTGTGCAAGTTAACACCCACAAAAACGGTAACCCCTCTTTATAGGTCCCTTCAGTGGTGCAATCCTTTAACTGTAACTACGTGAACCCAAAGTCACAACACATGCTACATACTTAAAGACATTTTCTTTTCTTTTGTTTTTCTAATCAACATTCCGCTACTCAATAGTACCTATGGAAAAGAATAGAGTTGCCAAATCTACTCAACACAAGCATGAAGGTCAAAAAAACAAAAAAGAAACCCTTTATGGGCCATTTCAATGAGTTCAAAATATCATCATTTTTGTGACTTAAGCAACTTCGAGCAATTTATGGCATGAGAGATGTATAATTTTTGTATTGAGGATGAATATTCAAATTTAATATTTCAACAAACTTTTTTCCACAAAAAAACTACACTATCTTTCTATTCTTTTGAAACTCAATGCTCATGTTAACCAAACTCCAAAACAAGCACATGTGCTTTATGATTTTATTCAATCTCATACCTAGTTCAAACAAATCATGTTTATACCCCAGGAACTTGGCCAGCCAACCACATTGAGCTTCATGCCTAGACCTAACGACAATAGTCAATAAACGGTTCCATGAAACTTGTCCAGTATTGATTAAAATTAACATGATATAGAAAACATGTTATACCTTGATTGTTGCAACAAGTCCCAACCTGAAATATTATTAGTTACATTAGTAAATCTTCAATTATCTAATTAAAAGACAAATGTTGCAACTAATCACATCTTATAAGAAGACCATGCAAATAACAAAATTATGAGATTTTACCTATAATAGTCTCCATGTCATAAAGCCTAAAGACATCATGAAAGTAACAAGTCCAACAAGAGGATAGACAGGTCAATCTAGATACACATATCAAGGTTAGCACTTAGTGTCCCCATATTAAAACCTCAAAATACATCTTTTATCAACTTTTTCCTCCATCCACCACTAAGTTAAGGTTTCAGAAAATTCGAATTAATATCTTTAGCTATAATCACTCTACTTTTTCCAATCACACATAACCATTCCATCACAAAACAACAACAACCAGCAAAACACATTCCAAACACCCAAGAGAGATTTTTGCACTGTATAATTAATTCTCAATCCAAAATCACTAATCTCAAAAGAACCTAATCAAATCAAATCAAATGAATAAATAACACACTGATCTAAGAAATTTGAACCATCATCATAAAGAACAAATAATGAAATTTGAAAATAGAAAAGCATGAATCCTAGGGAAATAAGGTGGATTTTTTAGCTATCGGACATGGTGACAGTGGTCTTGACAGCAAGGATGAGGCTCTAATCTGGGTTGGAGCCGTGGTTCTACAAGCAATTGAGAGAAGAGGAGAGGAACTCCCGAGAGGCGCTGTTACGTTAGGCAATGATGGTGGAGAGGCAGAAATAAAAAAAAGATAAAACAAAATAAAACAAACTTGACAAAAATCCAAAGAAAGTGAACCATGGGTGTATGATAAGGGACAATGGCGAATAAGGGCCAAAGTGTGGCTTGTGCGTTACGGTAGTGTGGCGGCACACGATGACAGAGGTGGAAAGGCGCCGCAGTGGTTAGTGATAGTCGCAACTAAGAAGGGTTGATGGGAATTAGGGATTCAGTTCCCGTAATGCCAACTCTTCTTCGAGATTCACTGGTTAGCGGTGATTTGGTGTTAGTGAGATTAGGGATTTGATAGCATAAAGGGCAAAAGAAAGATAGAGCGAGAGTAAGAGACTGTGGGTTAGAGAGACAAGAAAGGGAGTGTGAGGATGAAATAAGGGAAGCGATGGCGAAGAATGGTTGAATAAATTCATTTCTAGTAGTGGCTGGTCAGGTGAAGGATTTGAGGACTATAGCTAAGTTTGGTGGAAAAAGGGTGAGAAGAGAGCTTGTAGTGAATTTGAGAGGCAAAGTGAAATGAAATTAGTATCTGAGGGAAACCAAGGGAGAGCATAAAATTTAACATGCTGAGCTTCATTTTCTCCCACCATGTGCCCCTTTTTAGCTTCCCATACATTTTTTGTCTTTTTCTACAAAAATACCATATGGTGTGCAAAAGTTGTGCGGAAGTGTTGTTCCTCTAGCATTTCTCATGGCGAATCATCCCACTTGTGATGTTCCACCGGGATAGTCTATGGTGAGTCATTAACAATGCTTGTCCAACTAGTTCTAGCTAACAAATCATCCATTCATGATGTTATTAGGAGAGAGTCTACTACAGGTGAACAAAACTTTCTACTTGAAATTGCATATTCTTTATAAACCAATTTACAATCAATAACAATCAGAAGGCAACATGTAATCCAAGTCAATTTTCTTTTCTAAATAAAGGGTAGAAAAAGACTTGAAAAAAATATATATGAACCAACATAAAACAATATGAAAAAAGGCGGATTCAGTTGCAATCAAGGATAAATAGGCCATTCATAATCAGAGGTAGTGGGGACAATATAGAGAGATTCAGAGGCAACACATTTTCACCATTTCATCTTCACTATCACAACAACCCATCACCATCAACAACCCATCACCATCATTATCATCACAACCTTCTCATCAAACCATAGTGAACCATCATCATCACCACACCAAAGGAATCGAGCCATAACCCTTCACCATAGCATAGACCCACAAACTAGAAACCAAACCACAACAGCCACAGAACCCAGGAGAGACGCCACCATCACCGCATCATCTTGAACCAGCCAACATAATCCATCACTCATTGTCACCTACCCATACAAAACCAAATCCCATGAAACCCACCTCCGCTGAACCATTGCCGCCATGAGCCCTAGGGCCGCCATCCTGCCGTGGCGGAGAACCTCCGCCATCCATAACTGCGAAACTCCGCTCCGCTCGTGCAGCAACTACCTCCATGAAGCCTATCAACCACCGCGCCAACCACCCGAAGCCAACAGCTCGCGCCACCATCACGATCACCCCCGGGCTAGCCCAGACGTGCCACCTCTCCTACTTTCTTCCTCCCAGCTTCTGTTTTCTTTCCTTTCAGGTCAGCAACTCATGGATTTAGCCTCTCTCTTCCTTTTATTTTTATTTTTTGTTTTGTTATGTTTTTTATTTTTTTTTGGTCAAGTAATTTTACCAACCTTGCTATTTCAACACCCAACTTTCTCAAACACCCAAACACCCTACTCACAAACAATATGGGTCCCACCACTTACTTTTCTTCCAACTTATTTTCTCTTCATCACTCCTCTCACACCACATGGGTGTCTACACCCATGTGGGTGTCAAAATAGAATTATTCGGTATTTTCTTAGTAAATTACGTCCAAAGTTTTGACACCCTTCTAGATTACAATTTGACACCCAACTAATTTTGATACAATTATACAATCAAATTATACAATCATGTTCATGTTCTTTAATTAATAGAGTTTAATTAATTTTGATACAATTATACAATCAAATTCTTCTGTTTACATAATAATTCTCATAATGGGTGTGAAAGTTATTTTTTTTTAATGTAATGATATACAAAACTCTTCTAATTGTTATTGTAGCAAAATTAAATTATAATTGATATATACATATATTAAAAATTTTCTTTTTATGTGATATTTTCTTTGTTAAAAATCCTTAGTACATGTGCCCCCCTAATCTGTTAGCAAAGTCCTGAAAATATTAACAATATTAGTTATGAAACATGGCCATAAGATCATGTCTCATTTAAATTTTTGTGCTGTCTTGAATTTAGAATTTGCTGGATGATGACCCAAAAAAATTAAATTTATTAGGCTTTGTACAAAATTGCGTAAAACGAGCTAGTGAAAATGACCCATGAAATTTAAAATTCTTTTATCAGAATACCATAATTTATAATAGTGTAAGTATTACTACTAGCTACTCTGCATCGATTTTAATTATTTTATGATTAATAAGGGATAAGAATGATGGCAGAGGTTTATTTTTGTTATTTTTTATGCATGTCCAAGCAACTATATAGGTTGATTTGACTTACAGTTATGTATAAACATTGAGAAATAATAAATGACCAAAACTACATTTACACTATATAGTTACACCAAGTTAAAAGTTGTAAATCAACATGTAAAAAGTTGTAAACTAAGATGCAAAAAGTTGTAAACTAAATTGCAAAATATTTTTATATACTAATTTACATCTTTTTGCATTTTAATTTACAACATTTTGTATATAGTTTATAATTTTTTACACACTAATTTATAACTTTTGACTTGATGTAAGTATATAGTGTAAGTGTGGTAATGACTATGTATCACTCCTCATAAACATTTAGTAGCCTGAGTTATGGAATAAGTTGTGACTACTTAATTATGCAAAATGACATCAACTTAATATTGATCAGAAGCCACAATTTATCCGTGTTATTTTATTTTATATTAATTTGTAGACAGGAGAAGATGGTTTAAGTAAAAGGAGATGACAGACATTTCATGTTCAAAGTTAACGGGGTTAAGGTTAGTTAAAGATGAGGGAGTCAAGTGTTATGTTGCAAATTAGGAGGGGAAAATGTAATATTGAGATACCTAGGAAGGTGGTGGATGTAGTTTATCCAATTTTATTTGTGTTTATTTAGTTTAGGGTTTGGGCTTTGTGTTTTTTGTGAATGAGATGTTTAGGATTAGAGTTTTTTTTTTCAGTATAGGTTGTTTTGGTTCATTTTTTAACAAAAAAAAGTTTGATTATTTTAGATTTTTGGGCAAAAGTATTTCTTTTTAAAATTCACGCAACAACTTGTGATATTGATGTATAATTTACCATCCCCAAGTTTCACAAGAGTGTAAAGGTTTATTGTATAGTCAATACTATCCTTAATCTTGTGTGAGAGTGGATTTTTTTGATAAAATCATTTTCTTGAGTAAAATCAATCCGCACACATTTTATTCCACGCAACAACTTAATGATAGAAATAAATTATTTCTTTTAACCAGAAAGAAATAATACTATTAAAGATTAGAATCCAAAGACAACAAATTAATGATAAACTCACTTGTGTGACCAACCCAAGTAGTGACTATCATGATAAAAAATACTTAATAATAGATTATTGCTTTAATTGACAAACAAAATGAAGGGCATTTTGGAGAAACTAAAGAAATTATAGTTGAATAGGAGTGACAATAACTATTTAAAAGTGGCAATAGTCATTCTTCTGTTGCTATTAAATTTCTTTTGTTTTTTAGCTTTAGTTTTGGGCAGGTTTGTTGTTCTGCGCTAACAAAGACTGATAATGCTTATGTTGGTTTATAGCGCAAATTTTTTTTTTAGGTCTTTATACTATTGCAAAATCATTTCAGTTCTATTTTAATTTATAAAGCAATAATAAATTATATTAATCATTTTTTTTGTACATCTTTCCAAAGATGGCGGACAACACGTACACGATCAACCTGGACACCCATTCAAAGAAAGTTTTTTTTTTAAGGTAAATTACACTCACCTCCTCTAAGGTTTATGGAAATGCAACTCACATCCCCTCTATTTGTCCACTTGACACTTGTTAAATTTTAAGTATTTATATTATAATTTTACTACTCATTCACATAACACTAATAATAAACTTAACAGAATGATATTTTTGTGATATTAAATATTTTTAATTAATAAAATTATAAAAATACCCTTAAACTTAACAGAGGGGTACAAATATTTTTTATAATTTTATTAATTAAAAACAATTAATATCACAAAAATGTTATTCTGTTAAGTTTATTAATAGTGTTCTGTGAATGAGGAGTGAAACTTAATATAAATACTTAAAATTTGACAAGCAGAGGGAGTGTGAGTGTCAGGTGGACAAATAGAGGGGGTGTGAGTTGCGTTTCCACAAACCTCAGAGGAGGTGAGTGTAATTTACCCTTTTTTATTGTTATGTCTATAATACTAGGCTTATGTTTATTTGCATTGATAGTATTTGAGATAATAAGAAGGATAAAAAAAATAGAGAGAGATAAGTGCATTAGTTCATAGATATCAGGAGGGGATGACAGAGTTATCATATCAACTCTCAACTACACTCCAATTTCAGCAAGAGGAGTGCCTAATTTGTCAAAATAAATATAAAAATAATCAAGAATTAAACACTTTAAAATGTGGACACGCATTCCACAATAGGTGCATGTCAAAATATTTGAGATCATCAGGTCATAATAATTTTGGACTAACATGTCCAATTTGTAGAGAAACTATTCTGATGAATGAAATTGAGTTGTAATTTTTTTATATATAATGTAATAATTTACGTACTTATCATCAATAAAATGGTGTTGATTATGTTTTTATTGAATACTCTGTTTCAATTTAAATGTTTATTTTATTGTTGTGAGCAGCTGATTTTGTTAGTTCATAAAACAAAAAACCCAAAAATTTGCATATTTTATAATTTAGAAAGAATACCCAAAACTCCTTTTATACCTTTTTCATTTATTTTTTTTTAACTAAAAAATGAGAAAGGAATAAAAAACAAGTTAGCTTTTGCTTTGAAAATTTAAAAAAAATACAAAAACATTTGAAATCAAAAAATGAGAAAAAAAATTACTAGCTCATAGCCCATTTCTTGAATCTTTCTGGTAGATTTTGTTTGGTGGTGTTTAATCATGGGCCTTGTCTCAAGTCTTGACTGTACATTATCTATTTTTTGTGTTCACCCCAATATTCTTTCGGCCACGTCTTTTTTGTCTTGACCAAATCCAAAACCAAAAATATAACCACTTACATCCTCCATCAACAACGATCACAATCTTCAAACCAAAATACAATTCCATTCCAAAACAAAATACTCATTAAGCCAACAACAATGCACCTATGTTGCCCGAACACAACCCGTACCCGTACGGGTACGGCAATTTTGTAAAAGTAGGGTACGGGTACGTAATGTATATATAAAAATTTTTAAAAAATAATAAATTTCATATGATAAAACCAACAATTTCAACATAAAATAACTCTAAATTGTAACAATTAACATTACATTTCAAAATGAAATACTACAATACTCAAAACAATATTAAACATAAGTACATATCAATCATTTAAGCAAATTTACTGGTCAAAGATGCAGGAAGTGGCATTATTACCATTTTCACCACTCACGACAGACCCAATTTTAGAAGCCTTATTGTCCACAACACACAACAATGCAACAACAACAAGGAATAAATGGAAGCCACAAGTTAAAGGGATGAAGACACAGAGAGACAAGGACTCACTGGATCGCCTGAGAGTGTTGCGGGAAAGAGAGCCGAGAGAGAGCCGCACTAGATTGAGGTCGAGAGCTGCCGTCGAGAGAGCCTCGGAGACCGTAGCTCATCGCAGCTCAACCATTCCTCGCATGCCACGCCATTTTGTAGGTCGTCGTCGCGCAAGGTGGTGGGTGCTCCGCTATTTCACCGTGGTGGGGTGTCGGGTCATAGGTCGTCGCGTTGGGTCGAAGGTTGCATTACTGCTCCACCGTTCAGCCGTGATAGGGTGTCGCTGCGATGAAGAAGGGAGAAGGGAGAGGTAATGTTGAGGAATTAGGGCCGGCTATTGTGTTACACTTATAGGGCTGTTGGGGTTTCTAATTTGGTGGGGGCAATGTTTAAGAAGGAAGAGGAAAAAAAAAAACCCGTGTTTTCCCTAAAATGGCGTATCCAATTGGGTATGCGTATCCTGTGTATATCTCCGTGCGTACCCAGACGTACCCAATTTTTTTTTCAAAAAGGAGTGATGGGTACATACCACGCGTACCAGCATGTACCCGTACCCAGTGTACCTGGTACGGGTACTTTGGGCATTTCCACATACCCATGCTTCAGAGCAATGCACTAACCTCCATAGCCAAACAATAGCAACATCATCATCAACCCAAAAGAAACCTCAATCCCACAAATTTTTCAATCCTAACCCTTTTCATCACCCAAACGGAGCTAACACCCACAAATTACAACCAACACGAAAAACCAAAAAAATTCCAGCATCACAAACAACAGCAAAAGCCATAGCCAAACACGAAGCAACAAATCCAAAAATCATAGCAGAATCCTTATTCAGAAGAAAACACCACTGCCAAATAAACCAATACACTTTAAACCAAAAACACCAAGTAGAAAAAGCCACAACAACAACCCACCCATCATCCCAGGAAACCATTCCAACCCACAAAATCAACCCATAAACCAAATCCCAAGCCTTCACAGGCTTTTATGACAAAACGAAATCAGAATAGATCAACCAAAAATGAAAAGAGGAGAGAAGAACAAAAGCCCCAGCACACCCTCCCTCACTCTCGCGCGTCTTCTCACCGCCCCATCGCACCCCGTCACCATCGCGAAGACGTCGTGTCCTGCTTCCTTTGGCACCATCATTTGCCTTCGTTGGTGCCACTGCACTACCATCGTGCTCCCCACCCTTGCATGATGCCTCGCGCTTTATCCCTTCATCGTCGTGGGCCACCACGACCACAGTCGCGAGCCACCCAACATCCACCACCCTCCTTGGCATCCTTTTCCCCTTTCACTGCCATCGAGACCCATGACCATCGCACCTCCGTATAGCCACCACCTAAGCCGCCTGAGGTCGCTGCCACGAGTTCGCCGGATCGTGCACTGGTGCCTCTTCTTCCGCCATGTGTCCGCCATTGCGCTACCTTGGGCACTGCCTTTCCGCGTCGCACCTCGCGCCTCCATCACCGTGTTAACCCCTCCCTCAGTCATCGTAGATGCCGCAGCAACCACCGACTCACTACCGTTCAAGTCCGCCATCATGGTCACCACCGTGGCCTGCCGCTCCACCGTCATGTCCGTTGCTTCCTAGACTCGCCACTTAAGAAATTAGTCTGATAGGTCTTTCTTGGGCTTTTGTTTTTGTTTTCAAAAAGTGTTTGGGCCATTCTTTTTATTCCTCTATGATTGTGTGGTCAATTCTTTCTTTGGCTGAAGGTATTTTCTATGGTTGTTTTCTTTGTTTTGAGTTGATACTTTAGCTTTGTTTATAAAGAAAAAAGGGATATGGGCTTCAGCTTCATTTGGGTTTTCCTCTTGGACTGGATTCAGCAAAGGTTCCCCCCTTATTTTTTTTGGGGCTGGTTCTCTTGAAAAAGAAAGAGAGGAATTAAATAAATTAGTTTATGGAGTGATTCAATTGTTTACTAAATGTTTAGTGAATTTTATGCTAAAAGCTTTCAAAAATAAAAACTCAAAAAAAGACAAAGGATAAAACAAAGAAAAGAAAATGATAGCTAGGGCTCTTAATTTGTTTTTTAGTTTTTAATCATTTTACTTGTTTGTGTTTTGTTCAAATTAATTATGTGTCTCCTTTTTGTTCATGAATTAGCTTTGTCAATTCATGTTGAGATTAGTGCTTATCATAAAAAAAAAATCTTTCCAGGAAATAATAAAAAATCTTTTTTAAAAATCTTTTGATACTTGCAACAATCAATAATAATGATTAAGTAGTAGATGTTACCTTCATTGTTATTCAAATCATAAGGGTTCATTGAGTAGGCTAGTGCTAACTTGAATTCTGTGCAATAACGAATTTTATGTTCCTTGTTACAAAATCTATTCTTCATAAATAAAAAATGCCAATTCACAAATAATTTTACAGAACTATATGACTTTGACTTCTTTATTGCATCAAAGGAGGAAGAGAAAAATCAATTGTTGACCAAAACCCAAATTCAACAATGATCTTCTCAACAAAGATCAAAGATCACACCTTGTCAACAATGATCTTCCCCTCATAATTTGGATAACATGTACTCTTCCCATTCAGATACATTTTCATTGAATTTTTTTTTTCTAGAGTAGATTTTGGTGGAAATGTAAATGGTGTGCTAGTTTTCTTCATAATATGCATTTTGGATTTGCTTGATTCGGCAATGTTGGTGAATCTTGTGAGTTGAGTGTGCTATGTTCGACATGGATTAAAATATGCTAACTATGAGTCTGTCACAACAGAGAGCATAATATCTACACATGAGGTGGTGTGGACTAACACTGTGACTAACTCAAACTTATTCACAAGGAATTACTAGAGATAGGCTTAATAGATAGAGTGGACTTAGCATTATCTCATACTTATAGCTTACGCGTATAATATTGAATCTAATTCGATCTTTTCTTTTTCCTTTTTCGATGCTTTTGTTCTTTATTGGCTATTTCTATTCCCATTGTCCTAGTCCAATATTCAATGGACTAGCATATTCATATAGACAGTAAGGATTGTATAAGGAAACTTCCAAAATCCTTTGATTTACAAATCTCATTGATTTTCTTTTTTATTATCTTCACCCCTTTTTGATGAGTTGAATCTGCAATCCATTGACAAAAGAAAATAAAAGTCTTACGCGGATTCCTCTACCCTAAACCCAGAACGAAGCTTGGAAAAAAGAAAAGTGCTGCATTTATGTATAGCTTTTTCACACTTTTTTTTATTGACCAACCGTTGAATTACAACTACCTATCATAAAGGTTGTTTGTGTCAAATTTCATAAAAATTTAACATTAATAGCAATGTAATCATGTAGTTCTTATTTTTGTTCATTTTAAGTATATATATTACGTTAATTTTAATGTATACAAAACTTATGCCAAAAAATTTTAGATTAATTTAAAATTTTACAAAATTGATCTATACGATATAAGCTTCTAATCCAACGATGGGTTTTGTAAAAATTTACACCAATAAAAAGTTATTCAACAGTGTAACATTTTCTTGAAGTTAAACCTATATATATATATATATATATATATATATATATGATACAATATAGGCAAAAACTAAAAAGAAATAATGGATTTTATTTTACTCCTTCATCAATGAATTAAGCCTTGTGAGTTATTAAGCAAACATACTGTACGCATTTTGCAATCAGACTCTGCCATATATAGCTCTTAGGGTAAAGGATAAATTTATATAGACATGGAATCCTTAAAGCATAAAAAATAAAGTAAGTCTTTTTGTGCTTAGTTGAGTCCACCTTATTCGTGAGGATAGGAGAAGGGATATAAGTTAACCACCAATAAAAGATTGTTTTTTAACCCATCTGCCCCTAACAACTAGTTGAGAGTTCTATAAAAGGGGTCTCTCATTCTACCATGATATAGTTATTGAGAGTAAGAATAGTAAGATTGTTTTCATTCTAGCTTGGCAACTTTATTGAGAGAGAAAGGATAGTGAGATTGTGTTTGTAATTGAGTTTTTTTTTTTAACGCCTAGTTTTTAAGATTCACGTAGGTTATAAAAAAAAGATATTGCCATATAATGAATAATTAATTATATTTAATTTATAATTGACATAACATTTATTTTGCAAAAATTAAATTACACAAATCCTATGCTCTTAAGCAACCAAATAATATATTAAATACATTCTATCCTATAAGAGAACAAGTGTCTCACACACTAAATACATTCTATCCCATTTAGTATAATCTTTTTTTTTGTGTATATAAGTATTTAGTGTGTATGTTGCACTTTGTCTTGTAGGATAGGATAATTTAATATATTGTTGTTTAGTTGGTTAAGATTATAAGATTTAGTGAGATTTGACTTTTGTAGAATAATTGAAATGTCAAATAAAAATTAAATATAATTAACTTTATAGACTTTTTGTCCGTAGATTACGTTGCCTCTTTTATGATAGAATATAATTAATATGTTATTTGTTTAGTTGGTTTAGATTATAAGATTTTACTAAATTTATTTTTTTAGATAAATATTATGACAATTATAATTTAAATTTAATTAGTTTTATATAAATATTTAGTATGTGAGACACTTGTTCTCTTATAGGATAGAATGTATTTAATATATTGTTTGGTTGCTGAGAAGTATAGGATCTGTGTAATTTAATTTTTGCAGAATAAATGTTATGTCAATTATAAATTAAATATAATTAATTATTCATTATATGACAATGTCTTTTTTTTTTGCCTACGCGAATCTTAAAAATTAGGCGTTATAATCAGATGGTGGAGCCACATCCATCGATTACTGTAGAATCAAGAAATTGACTTAAATCGATTTTAGGAATATGTAAGAATGTGTTAGGATGTTTCAAAAATCTATTTAAATCGATTTTTGAACATCCTAACACATTTTGACATGTTCTTAAAATCGATTTGAGTCAAATCAATTTAAGTGGATTTGTATACAAATGTAAAGCTAGCTCGATAGATTAACAAAGAAATCGATTTCTATATAATATAAAATAGAACATATCCTAATACTTTTTAAATTTGGGTAGATATATAATATCTCATTTATTTTATTTTAAATGGGTTAAAAACTTCCAAATTGATTTCATTCCAATTTCGCAATTGAGCATAAGAGAATTGAGAAATATGTGAGCAAAATAGAAGAGAGAATATTTATGAAGTGAGAGAAAAATGATGATAATTAATATGAATGAAAGAAAATTATAAAATTGGCCTAAACTACAAGTTAGTTCATAACATATAAAAATGGGTATTTTTATCCGCATAAAGGTATAAAGGTCAGCAATTTCCTAATAATAAATATTAAAAAAAAGTTGAAGTTTTTTTTTTGGTTCTTAAAAGTTATGTCATTTTTGTTTCTTGAATATTTTAAAAGTTGCGTTATTTGAAAATAGTAATTTATTTCTTTTGGGCAGGTGAATTTTAAGAAGAGGGTGAAGATGGTGGGTTAATTGGTGAAAGTGAATGAAGTTATTGAGTTAGTAATTGTGAGTGAGTTGTTTCAAATTTAAAAGAATAAACTCCGACAATTTTCTTAATAGACAAATTAGTCACTGACAAAAATAAATTAACGTCAAAATTTCTCACAATTACAAAAATAGAACATTACAAGTCTTTAATTTACTTGCAATTTGATAGGGGTATAATGTGTCGGTCAAATGCGGATATGGATTGTCTATGTGGTACCACTAATTCCCCATTATCATCGAGTATTAAAACACATCATTTTATTTTCTCCAAATTCTTCCACAAGTATCCTAGTCTTTTGCAGTTCAACTCCAAATCCCCAAAACCTTCTTCTCAACCATTTCTAGTCAGAGAAAAAACAGGATCATTTCGTATCACTTTTTCCTCCTTTGTGGCCCTTTACATAAATTATATTGGCCAAATCCCTCGACAGTAGCCAGAACATTACGGAAAAATGTTTATGTTATTTCCTTTAAACATTGGAGATTCTTTCAATCAAACGGGGATATTCTGCAAAAGCATATGGCCTTCAGCTTTATCGGTTCTCCTCTATTATAGTTTACATATTGGCTTTCTTAAGAACACAAGTGAAGAAAGAAAAGGCTGTGAAAAGCTTGGCACAAATAGCAAGCTCTTAATTTGTTTGGGAATCTCCTATGGACCAGTCTAAGGAATTTATCATGCACACACAAATTAAATGGGATGAAAATTTTGGTTTTGAAATATCTGAAGTAAAATCTATTTGCTCTACACATTTCCTTTCCTCTTCACTTAATACATACGAACAAGCCACTAGAGAGAGTGAACTTGTAAGTTCAGAAACTGTCACAAAATACTAATGGAAACCTATGTGTTTCTGTGATGACCGTGAATAATGAGATTGGGGTTGCTCAGCCTACGGAGGTGATTGGGAAGATTTGCAAGTAGTTCAAATGTTTCTTTTCACACCGATGCTGCCAAGGCTTTAGGGAAGATTCCCGCTGATGGGTGGGGGATGCTTGCAAGTAGAAGGGAGAAGAAGAAAGTTCTTATGGATCTAGTCAAGAATTCAATTCCTTACGGGGTGCATGAAGAGGATATTGTGACCAGAGACAAAATTCGCATATGTGAGTTCTCCGCTTTGAACCAATTTGTCATTACAATCTTGAATATTGCTTCATTAGAAAGTGTTAGTAAAACACGTGGATTTTCTGAGTTTATTACACTTCAATCAGGGTAGTAAGTTTAGGTGGGTTTTTCTATATTAAAAGTGAACACTTATTAATTTTCAAGGAGACCTGAAGAAAAAAAAATCTGAGATCACCATTTTTGATGGAGTGTCCACAGAAAAATTATCCTTGCTGGCATATATCGACTAACTGCCAATAATCTGGGTGACTAGTTTTTACATTTTGACTAATTAAAATCAACTAGTATATGTTGCTCAAAGGTATTATTCCTCAAGTTTGCACTCTCTGCTACAGTAAGAACAAGTTGAGAAAGGGGCAGATTTAATGGAATCAATTGTGTGAAATTAGGAAGGATGGGCGCTTCCGTTTAGGTGTTGATCGTCTAGATAGAGTATACAAGCCGTTTTCTTATTTGAAAAAAAAAAGTATAGGTGATGATTTATTTTATTTTTATAAAGTATAGGTGATGTTTTATGTATCTCGGTATATTTGTGATGAATTTGACTTTCTTAAGTTGTCACTTTCTTGAGACTAGTGCATCATTGATGCATTCCACGAAAGATTCAAATATAAAATATGATAAATAATAATATTTAAAAAAGTATTATTTTATTATTAAACTTTAATTAATCAAATTAAAATATAATTTTAATAAAAGCTTCTTGTTTAATCAACAAATAAAAATTATTTTAAATTCATTCGTAATGAAGTTACATGATACAAAATATTTTATAACTAGGCTGTTGTTTTAAATTTGCTTTCATGTCATATTTTTACTTAAAAGTTATTATTAAGATTTTTATTTTATTGGCATGAGTTCACATGAATTTAGTATAGGATACAATGAATTTGAACTTTATAAATATCAACAAATGAAAATAAAACAATTAAAGTTCAATTATTTTAAAAAATATTAATTCATATTTAAATGCATCTCTGTTAATGTAATTTCTCCGTGACTACATAACATTAGTGGATTCATATATATATATATATATATATATATATATATATATATATATATATATATATCCAACCCTTTTCCTACTTTGTTATATGATGCAAGTTGAGTTCTCATTTATGTTTGATGGAATTGAAAAGGGTAAATAGTACTCATGAGAATTGGTTAAATTGCACTCCATACCAAATAAATTCAAATAACCAATAAAATTTTTTAGTTTAATATAATTTTATTCTTTTCATATTGTGTATGATAAAAATACAAGTTAAAATATTCAAATATTTAAAAATTAGAGTACTATATATTTTTTATTTATATTTTATTAAATGAATAAATAAATAATTGAAGTAAATGATCAGCTACATCAATATTAATTATAGTTTTAAATATTTAATATTAAAATATTTAAAATAACTATAAACAAAAAATCTCTAAATAATAATATTTATTTTAAATTTTTTAAAAAATAATAAATAAATATTTTTATTTCATTATAATTTTACTTTTTTGATTACATATTTTTTTAAGATTATAGTTATTTGTAATAGTTAGAGGATAATTAAATATTACATAATGTAGCATCTTATATAATGTCATATCAAACACTATATAGTATTAAAATTTGAATAAACTTTATACCATTAGATCACGTATTATTAAGTCTTATCCTATTAAATCTCATCTTATCAGGCATACAAAATTTATCCTTACAAAACTTTTTATATGGACTAACCTATCTGGATTCCTGGTGATGTAACTTTAAATCACCTAGGCATAAAACATAATTGCACTATTTAGTGATACATCATTACTCACAATCAATTATCAAGGAAATTTATATTGTCACCTTAGTGATAATTTAATTCCCTTGTGAGAGTGTATGTAGGGATTACCTATAGATAGTTAATTAATATTGCTAATAATTATTATATCAAAATTTTGATTATTATATATTTTAATATTTTTAATTATTATCATAATAATTAATAGTAATTATCAATAGTACTAACAATTGTTATTAATCAGTATTGATATTTATATTATTATAATTATTACTTATTACTATTAATTATTAATAGAATAAATAGGTGGAGTACAATTTTTTAACAAAAATTGGGGGAATGCAATTTAGTAAGGATGATTTGTGTTATTTGCTTTAAAGCAAATATACATGAATTTTGCCATAGTGATAACTAGCTACTTGCCGGGTATTGTTGTGTCTGTCAAGTCACATTTTTTAATCTTTCTATAAAAATCATAAATCATATTTCAAGATATGATTTACAAATTTTTATTTAATCCAAAAAACTAATTTCAATAAGTAGATTTTAGAGGGTTGATTGTATATGCTAATGCAAAGACTATATATATATATATATATATATATATATATTTGTAATAAGGATGTACTTCCAATGAGACAATGGCCATGGTTAAAGCATCATGATCACCATTCTTTGTATGCTCAAAATTTTTTTTCATAGTTTTTTAACTCTGGATGAAAATACTAACTAAATTAAAGGGAAAAGGCACTAACCGTACATAAAATAAACTCTTTAGACAAAAGATTAGAAAGATTGATTTGTTGTCCTTAAATCACCCCAAATCAATGTCTAAATATGCAAAATTGGTCCTAATATCAAACCTATAAAACTCAAATTGTCTTTGAATGTCAAAGTGGGGAGGAAGCGAGTGTTAAGAGTTTGAAGGAAGTTTTGTTGCGAAAAGTCCCAATTAGATAACTTGTGTGCGTCTACAGAATTCTTAGGTTTTTCTTGTAAGCGAGCTTTACTCCATTTAGTGTTTAACAATTCAACTTCATTCTCTAGGTTTTTCTAAAGTAAGAAAAAACTCATGCTTTACTCCATTTAGTGTTTAACACCTCATTCAACTTCATTCTCTATAGTCCATAGTGAATGGGTACTATTACGTGCACAACCATTTGCACAACATACGCACACCGTATGTAGAAAGGTACAAAAGGACAAAAATTATATGGGAAGGAAAAATGGGGTACAGTGAAGAAAGAAATAGCTTAACCATGTTAGAAGCTTCTTTGGCTCAATCTTTTCTCTCTACGATGGAACCAATAAAAGAAAACAGTCCACCACTTCCCTCTCTCAAATTTACTTTCATTCTCACTCTCAAATGGCTAAGAACAACAGCCCCACCACGCCACACCAGCGAGTAATACACCACTTCCTCGCGAGTCCTTTTTTGTCTCAAATCCTCATAGCCCTAAGCCCACCATGAGCCTTCTCCATCGTCACCCACTGAAGCTCACTCCACCGTCACGGCATAAGCCGCAAAGCTGTTCCAACAAAAGCTGCAAGCTTCATGTGAAATTGCGTTAGGTTTTTACTTTTTATTTTCTTTTTACATCATCTTCAACCTTCATCTTTGTTATGCCTTTTGATTCTTGATTGGCTTTTAAATATGGGTTTCATTTTTGGGGTTTAGTTTATGGAGTTGTTGGAACTATGATAACTAGTAACTTTGAGTTTTATTTTATGGTTGTATTGAAGGTATTTGTTGTTATGTTTCTATGAGAATTAGGCTTGTAATGCGTGTTCTATTGTTATTGTGCTGAATTTGTAAGAGAAAGTGAGAATTTTTTTTTTCATCATGAGATGTCCCATGGCTCTTTCTTTCATCCATATGTTGTTCTTTTATCTAAATGGATTGATTTGCTTGCTATATCCACCTTGTTGTCTAAAAGATTCTTGCTTTGTGATCATTTTTAATTCTTCCTAGCCTTTTAATTTGCCTGTTGGAGATCAATTTTATGGTTAATAGGTAAATTCATGATAATCATCGTTTAGTTTAACTTCTTTTTTTTAGAGGAAATAAAGGAGACTATGATTATGCAACAGAGAAGTTTTAGAGTGTTCAAAAATAATTAACCAATTTTTACTTGGGTGTTAGATTTAAATTCATGCCTTTTCCTTTATTGGTTATTTCTTTTGATGTCTTTATTTTTTGACTTTTGATAATGATGTATTTAATTTGAGGTAATTGCCTGTTATAAATTATAGTGATAAGTACTATGTAAATAATTTTTGGTTTTTGCTTAATTGAGTTTGAGCTGCTTGAATATAAGTGTTTATCTATAATTTTTGGCACAAATATCCAATGCCTTCACAATCATTGTTCTGGTTTTAATTTTTTTTTTTCAAAATGCACTTTAGCTTTTTCATATATTGTGGTTCAACATGTTTATTATGCATATTTTCAAAAGAATTATACTAAGTTTGCAAGTAACAATCTGGTCTTAACTATGTACATGTTTAAATTATAATTTCTCCTCATTCATAAATTCATTATTTATTTGATACTTTCTTTGGTCGTAAACTATTTGTTTCAAGGAATCCCAAATTGGATTATAAATTCCTTGGACATGTGACTACTGCATGACGCGACTACATAAAATAGGGGCTCACCTTTGGCAATTGAGTTGGCACATTAGTTAGAGTGCCTTGCGGAAGGTGTGCTATAAAGAAGAATTACAAAAGGTGTCATTGAGCTATGAAGGAGATAAAGAAGATGTTTGTAGTGAGAGAGTGGTTAAAACTTTGCCACAATATTTGCCTAGGTAAATTTTAAGGTGATAATGTTTATTGAGCTTTGTCATTGACCACCTTTGATGTAAGCTATTATCGATCAGATTCATAGGCTGCCTTCACCATTGTACAAACTTGCAATGCTCTCCAGAATCAGTTAAAGAAAGAAACTCAACTATTTGTTTCTCATGGTTTGGGTGGGGGCTATATTTACATCACTAGATCATTATGTAGTTCTTCTTATAAGGCATTTTTGTCATTGTTTTTTCCCTTGTGATGCTACTATATTTTTTCTTGCTTGTGTGTTAAATGTGGCAACAGGGATCGTGCTTTTGTTTCTGTTCTCTTTGGTTTTATTTTTAACCATATGTGTGTAATATCTTATGGATCTCACATCATAAGGTGGTGTTTATATGTGTCAGATGGATTCCTTTCTCCGTATTTTGTTAGCATTCTAGATATTATTATTGGATACACTTGAAATGTTCTATACATAGTATAGGTATTGATTGAAAATGTAAGAACTCAACTTGATGATGAGCTATGACAATCTTAAGTGCAATCCTGGAGGCAACTAGAATTGTATAGAAAAAAGTGAAAATAGAGAATTCAAGCTGACTACATTGTGAAAATAGAGAATTCAGGTTGACACAGTGCTTGCTCTAATATTTACTCCATTGGTTTCTCTTTTTGTATTTTGGTTGTTTTTTGTATTGTTTTTTCCTTAAGTAGGATTCCTGATCCTCCATTTTCTTTGTCATTCTTTCTCATTGCCTAATTAAGTGCACATGATTCCTTTTGATAGTTTGTAATTTTTTTTATTCATTTCCTTTCCAGATTTGACATATTCATGTTTTCTGCATGTAAAAGTGTCGTGTTTCTTGTACTATGCTGCTAGTTGAATCAACTGGTGAAAAGATATGAAAGGGATGCTTCCGAATGTTTAAGCTATTATTAAAGGCTAATTCTTTTCTCCAGACATACAAAGTGGCTAACTCTTTGTTTAATTGGTGGATAAGAATCTTGAGATTATGGGTTATCACTGCGGTTGGGCAAGAAGTGGTTATAAATGCAAAGGAGCATCAAGCTTAGCCAATGTACAAAATAATTCCAAGCTTAGTTGCTAACTTGTATGACGATTGGATCATGTCATTGACAAAGAAAGTCCAAATTGTATTTTTTGAGGATATTGGATTGACCATAATACTATCAACCCATGGTTATGGTTGGTCTTTAAGAATCAACCAAATGAACCACTTGATTACACTCGAACTTGGATTTATTTGTGTTATGGTGAATGTATTGATTGGTCATTATTTTCGTTTGAGTGAATAACCATTGTAATCCTAATGTATATTGTTTTATTTGGCATCAGTTAGGTGAAATGTACACAAATTCATCCACAAATGAGATAGCTTTTCTCTCTCTTTTTTTTTAAGGAATAAGAGGCTGAAAATTTCAATTTGAGAGGAGCCACAAAACTGATAACAACATTAAAAATGAAAACCATTTAGTCAATTTGAACAGCTATCATTAGCAAAGTACTATTCAAAAATAATCTTACTAGCATAACTTATAAGGTTCCCAATTCTTTTTTAGGTGCAACAAAACATAAGGAACTAGAGAACAAATTTGGATTCAAAATATTAGCCCAAACTTTTAGAGTTAACTTAAATATAACAGATCTCCATTCAAAATAAAGACTGCAAGAATGTTAACTTTGGCCACCATTTAGTAAATCCCTGAGAAATTTCAGCATGAGGTAACCAAAAGCCTTCACAAAAATGGTTAATGTCTTTGTTTATGCATTATCTTGTGTTGAGGTAAAAAAAGATAATGTTCATATTTAATTCATAACATATGTCAAAGATGATCTTCGTATTAAACTCATAACATATGTCTTGTGCAAGTTAACACCCACAAAAATGGCAACCCCTACTTTATAGGTCCCTTCAGTGGTGCAATCATTTAACTGTAACTACGTGAACCCAAAGTCACAACACATGCTACATACTTAAAGACATTTTCTTTTCTTTTGTTTTTCTAATCAACATTCCGCTACTCAGTAGTACCTATGGAAAAGAATAGAGTTGCCAAATCTACTCAACACAAGCATGAAGGTCAATAAAAAAACAAAAAGAAACCTGTTTATGGGCCATTTCAATGAGTTCAAAATATCATCATTTTTGTGACTTAAGCAACTTCGAACAATTTATGACACTGAGAGATGTATAATTTTTGTATTGAGGATGAATATTCAAATTTAATATTTGAACAAAACTTTTTCCACAAAAAAACTACACTATCTTTCTATTCTTTTAAAACTCAATGCTCATCTTAACCAAACTCCAAAACAAGCACATGTGCTTTATGATTTTATTCAATCTCATACCTAGTTCAAACAAATAATGTTTATACCCAGGAACTTGGCCAGCCAACTTTGAGCTTCATGCCTAGACCCAACGACAATAGTCAAATAAACGGTTCCATGAAACTTGTCCAGTATTGATTAAAATTAACTTGATATAGAAAACATGTTATACCTTGATTGTTACAACAAGTCCCAACCTGAAATATTATTAGTTACATTAGTAAATCTTCAATTATCTAATTAAAAGACAAATGTTGCAACTAATCACATCTTATAAGAAGACCATGCAAATAACAAAATTCTGAGATTTTACCTATAATAGTCTCCATGTCATAAAGCCTAAAGACATCATGAAAGTAACAAGTCCAACAAGAGGATAGACAGGTCAATCTAGATACACATATCAAGGTTAGCACTTAGTGTCCCCATATTAAAACCTCAAAATACATCTTTTATCAACTTTTTCCTCCATCCACCACTAAGTTAAGGTTTCAGAAAATTTGAATTAACATCTTTAGCTATAATCACTCTACTTTTTCCAATCACGCATAACCATTCCATCACAAAACAACAACAACCAGCAAAACACATTCCAAACACCCCAGAGATTTTTGCACTGTATAATGAATTCTCAATCCAAAATCACTAATCTCAAAAGAACCTAATCAAATCAAATCAAATGAATAAATAACACACTGATCTAAGAAATTTGAACCATCATCATAAAGAACAAATAATGAAATTTGAAAATAGAAAAGCATGAACCCTAGGGAAATGAGGTGGATTTTTTAGCTATCGGACATAGTGACAATGGTCTTGACAGCAAGGATGAGGCTGATCTGGGTTGTAGCCGTGGTTCTACAAGCAGTTGAGAGAAGAGGAGAGGAACTAGCGAGAGGCGCTATTACGTTAGGCAATGATGGTGGAGAGGCAGAACAAAAAAAAATCAAACAAAATAAAACAAACTTGGCAAAAATCCAAAGAAAGTGAACCATGGGTGTATGATAAGGGACAATGGCGAAAGATAAGGGCCAAAGTATGGCTTGTGCGTTACGGTAGTGTGGCGGCACACGATGACAGAGGTGGAAAGGGCGCAGTGGTTAGTGATAGTCGCAACTAAGAAGGGTTGATGGGAATTAGGGATTAGTTCCCGTAATGCCAACTCTTCTTCGAGATTCACTGGTTAACGGTGATTTGGTGTTAGTGAGATTAGGGATTTGATAGCATAAAGGGCAAAAGAAAGATAGAGCGAGAGAGTAAGAGACTGGGTTAAGAGAGACAAGAAAGTGAGTGTGAGGATGAAATAAGGGAAGCGATGGCGAAGAATGGTTGAATAAATTCATTTCTAGTAGTGGCTAGTTCAGTTGAAGGATTTGAGGACTATAGCTAAGTTTGGTGGAGAAAAGGGTGAGAAGAGAGCTTGTAGTGAATTTGAGAGGCAAAGTGGAATGAAATTAGTATCTGAGAGGGAAACCAAGGGAGAGCATAAAATTTAACATGCTCAGCTTCATTTTCTCCCACCATGTGCCCCTTTTTAGCTTCCTATACATTTTTTGTCTTTTTCTACAAAAATACCATATGGTGTGCAAAAGTTGTGCGGAAGTGTTGTTCCTCTAGCATTTCTCATAGCGAATCATCCCACTTGTGATGTTCCACCGGATAGTCTATGGCGAGTCATTAACAATGCTTGTCCAACTAGTTCTAGCTAACAAATCATCCATTCATGATGTTATTAGGATAGAGTCTACTCCAGGTGAACAAAACTTTCTACTTGAAATGGCATATTCTTTATAAACCAATTTACAATCAATAACAATTAGAGTGCAACATGTAATCCAAGTCAATTTTCTTTCTAGAATAAGGGTAGAAAAAAACTTGAAAAAAATATATATGAACCAACATAAAACAATATGAAAAAAGGCGGATTCAGTTGCAATCAAGGATAAATAGGCCATTCATAATTAAGAGGTAGAGGGGACAACATAGAGAGATTCAACACAGCAACACATTTTCACCATCTCATCTTCACTATCACAACAACCCATCACCATCATTATCATCACAACCTTCTCATCAAACCATAGTGAACCATCATCATCACCACACCAAAGGAATCGAGCCATAACCCTTCACCATAGCACAGACCCACAAACTAGAAACCAAACCACAGTAGCCACAGAACCCAGGAGCGACACCACCATCACCGCATCATCTTGAACCAGCCAACATAATCCATCACTCACTTCACCTACCCATACAAAACCAAATCCCACGAAACCCACCTCCGCTGCGATCATTGCCGCCATCAGCCCAGGGCCGCCATCTCCGCCGTTCGCGGCAGAACCTCCACCATCCATAACTCGAAACTCCGCTCCTCTCGACCAACTACCTCCATGAAGCCTATCAGCCACCGCGCCAACCACCCAAACCGCAGTCCTCGTCGCGCCACCATCACAATCACCCGGGGGCTAGCCCAGAAAGTGCCACCTCCGCCTTCTTCCTCCCAGCTTCGTTTTTCTTTCCTTTCAAGTTCAGCAACTCATGGATTTAGTCTCTTCCTTTTATTTTTATTTTTTGTTTTGTTATGTTTTTTATTTTTTTTTGGTCAAGTAATTTTACCAACCTTGCTATTTCAACACTCAACTTTCTCAAACACCCAAACACCCTACTCACAAACAATATAGGTCCCACCACTTACTTTTTCTTCCAACTTATTTTCTCTTCATCACTCCTCTCACACCACATGGGTGTCTACACCCATGTGGGTGTCAAATAGAATTATTCGGTATTTTTTTAGTAAATTACGTCCAAAGTTTTGACACCCTTCTAGATTACAATTTGACACCCAACTAATTTTGATACAATTATACAATCAAATTATACAATCATGTTCATGTTCTTTAATTAATAGAGTTTAATTAATTTTGATACAATTATACAATCAAATTCTTCTGTTTACATAATAATTCTCATAATGGGTGTGAAAGTTAATTTTTTTTAATGTAATGATATACAAAACTCTTCTAATTGTTATTGTAGCAAAATTAAATTATAATTGATATATACATATATTAAAAATTTTCTTTTTATGTGATATTTTCTTTGTTAAAAATCCTTAGTACATGTGCCCCCCTAATCTAGTTAGCAAAGTCCTGAAAATATTAACAATATTAGTTATGAAACATGGCCATAAGATCATGTCTCATTTAAATTTTTGTGCTGTCTTGAATTTAGAATTTGCTGGATGATGACCCAAAAAAATTAAATTTATTAGGCTTTGTACAAAATTGCGTAAAACGAGCTAGTGAAAATGACCCATGAAATTTAAAATTCTTTTTATTAGAATACCATAATTTATAATAGTGTAAGTATTACTACTAGCTACTCTACATCGATTTTAATTATTTTATGATTAATAAGGGATAAGAATTATGGCAAAGGTTTATTTTTGTTATTTTTTATGCATGTCCAAGCAACTATATAGGTTGATTTGACTTACAGTTATGTATAAACATTGAGAAATAATAAATGACCACCACTACATTTACACTATATAGTTATACCAAGTTAAAAGTTGTAAATCAACATGTAAAAAGTTGTAAACTAAGATGCAAAAAGTTGTAAACTAAATTGCAAAATATTTTTACATACTAATTTACATCTTTTTGCATTTTAATTTACAACATTTTATATATAGTTTACAATTTTTTACACACTAATTTATAACTTTTGACTTGATGTAAGTATATAGTGTAAGTGTGGTAATGACTATGTATCACTCCTCATAAACATTTAGTAGCCTGAGTTATGGACTCAAGTTGTGACTACTTAATTATGCAAAATGACATCAGCTTAATATTGATCAGAAGCCACAATTTGATCCGTGTTATTTTATTTTATATTAATTTGTAGACAGGAGAAGATGGTTTAAGTAAAAGGAGAAGACAGACATTTCATGTTCAAAGTTAAGGGGTTAAGGTTAGTTAAAGATGAGGGGAGTCAAGTGTTATGTTGCAAATTAGGAGGGGGAAAATGTAATATTGAGATACCTAGGAAGGTGGTGGATGTAGTTTATCCAATTTTATTTGTGTTTATTTAGTTTAGGGTTTGGGCTTTGTGTTTTTTGTGAATGAGATGTTTAGGATTAGAGTTTTTTTTTTCAGGATAGGTTGTTTTGGTTCATTTTTTAACAAAAACAGTTTGATTATTTTAGATTTTTGGGCAAAAGTATTTCTTTTTAAAATTCACGCAACAACTTGTAATATTGATGTATAATTTACCATCCTCAAGTTTCACAAGAGTGTAAAGGTTTATTGTATAGCCAATACTATCCTTAATCTTGTGTGAGAGTGGATTTTTTTTATAAAATCATTTTCTTGAGTAAAATCAATCCGCACACATTTTATTCCATGCAACAACTTAATGATAAAAATAAATTATTTCTTTTAACCAGAAAGAAATAATACTATTAAAGATTAGAATCCAAAAGCAACAAATTAATGATAAACTCACTTGTGTGACCAATCCAAGTAGTGACTATCATGATAAAAAATACTTAATAATAGATTATTGCTTTAATTGACAAACAAAATGAAGGGCATTTTGGAGGAACTAAAGAAATTATAGTTGAATAAGAGTGACAATAATTATTTAAAGTGGCAACAGTCATTCTCCTGTTGCTATTAAATTTCTTTTGTTTTTAGCTTTAGTTTTGGGCTGGTTTGTTGTTCCTCGCTAACAAAAGACTGATAATGCTTATGTTGGTTTATAGCGCAAATTTTTTTTTTAGGTCTTTATACTATTGCAAAATCATTTCAGTTCTATTTTAATTTATAAAGCAATAATAAATTATATTAATCATTTTTTTTTACATCTTTCCAAAGATGGCGGACAACACGTACACGATCAACCTGGACACCCATTCAAAGAAAGTTTTTTTTTTAAGGTAAATTACACTCACCTCCTCTGAGGTTTATGGAAATGCAACTCACATCCCCTCTATTTATCCACCTAACACTTGTTAAATTTTAAGTATTTATATTACAATTTCACTCCTCATTCACATAACACTAATAATAAACTTAACAGAATGATATTTTTGTGATATTAATTATTTTTAATTAATAAAATTATAAAAATATCCTTAAACTTAACAGAGGGGTACAAATATTTTTTATAATTTTATTAATTAAAAATAATTAATATCACAAAAATATTATTCTGTTAAATTTATTAATAGTGTTTCTGAATGAGAGTGAAACTATAATATAAATACTTAAAATTTGACAAGCAGAGGGAGTGTAAGTGTCAGGTGGACAAATAAAGGGGCTGTGAGTTGCGTTTCCACAAACCTCAGAGGAGGTGAGTGTAATTTACCCTTTTTTATTGTTATGTCTATAATACTAGGCTTATGTTTATTTGCATTGATAGTATTTGAAATAATAAGAAGGATAAAAAAATATAGAGAGATAAGTGCATTAGTTCATAGATATCAGGAGGGGATGAAGAGTTATCATATCAACTCTCAACTACACTCCAATTTCAGCAAGAGGAGTGCCTAATTTGTCAAAATAAATATAAAAATAATCAAGAATTAAACACTTTAAAATGTGGACACGCATTCCACAATAGGTGCATGTCAAAATATTTGAGATCATCAGGTCATAATAATTTTGGACTAACATGTCCAATTTGTAGAGAAACTATTCTGATGAATGAAATTGAGTTGTAATTTTTTTATATATAATGTAATAATTTACATACTTATCATCAATAAAATGGTGTTGATTATGTTTTTATTGAATACTCTGTTTCAATTTAAATGTTTATTTTATTGTTGTGAGCAGCTGATTTTGTTAGTTCATAAAACAAAAAACCCAAAAATTTGCATATTTTATAATTTAGAAAGAATACCCAAAACTCCTTTTATACCTTTTTCATTTATTTTTTTTTAACTAAAAAAATTGAGAAAAGAATAAAAACAAGTTAGCTTTTGCTTTGAAAATTTAAAAAAAATACAAAAACATTTGAAATCAAATAATGAGAAAAAAAAATTACTAGCTCATAGCCCATTTCTTGAATCTTTCTGTAGATTTTGTTTGGTGGTGTTTAATCATGGGCCTTGTCTCAAGTCTTGACTATACATTATCTATTTTTGTGTTCACCCTAATATTCTTTCGGCCACATCTTTTTTGTCTTGACCAAATCCAAAACCAAAAATATAACCACTTACATCCTCCATTGGAACAACGATCACAATCTTCAAACCAAAATACAATTCCATTCCAAAACAAAATACTCATTAAGCCAACAACAATGCACCTATGTTGCCCAACATGGGTAGATACCCGTACGGTAGGAATACGGGTACGGGTATGGAGTTTTGTAAAAGTAGGGTACGGGTACGTCAATGTATATATAAAAAATTTAAAAAAAATAATCAATTTCATATGATAAAACCAACAATTTCAACATAAAATAACTCTAAATTGTAACAATTAACATTACATTTCAAAATGAAATACTACAATACTCAAAACAATATTAAACATAAGCACATATCAATCATTTAAGCAAATTTACTGGTCAAAGATGAGAGGAAGTGGCATTATTACCACTTTCAACCCCATCACGCAGACCCAATTTTAGAAGTTATTGTCCACAACACACAACAATGCAGCAACAACAAGGAATAAATGGAAACCACAAGTTAAAGGGATGAAGAACAGAGAGACAAAGACTCACTAGATCGCCTGAGAGCGGGAAAGAGAGCCGCGAGAGAGAGCCGCACTAGATTGAGGTCGAGAGCTCCGTCGGAGAGCCTCAGAGACGTAGCTCATCGCGCAGCTCAACCATTCCTCGCATGCCACCGCCATTTTGTAGGTCGTCGTCTTGCAAGGTGATGGGTGCTCTCATTCCGTGGTGGGGTGTCGGGTCGTAGGTCGTCACGTTGGGTCGAAGGTTGCGTTAGTGCTCGTTCACCGTGATGGGGTGTCGTCTGCGATGAAGAAAGGGAGAAGGGAGAGGTAATGTTGAGGAATTAGGGTCGGCTATTGTGTTACACTTACCGGGCTATTGGGGTTTCTAATTTGGTGGGGGCAATGTTTAAGAAGGAAGAGGAAAAAAAACCGTGTTTTCCCTAAAATGGCGTATCCAACATGGGTATACGTATCCTGTGCATATTCCGTGCGTACCCAGACGTACCCAATTTTTTTTCTCAAAAAGAGTGATGGGTACATACCACGCATACCCCATGTACCCGTACCCCGTGCATACCTGGTATGGGTACTTTGGGCATTTCCACATACCCATGCTTCAGAGCAATGCACTAACCTCCATAGCCAAACAATAGCAACATCATCATCAACCCAAAAGAAACCTCAATCCCACACATTTTTCAATCCTAACCCTTTTCATCACCCAAACGGAGCTAACACCCACAAATTACAACCAAAACGAAAAACCAAAAAAATTCCAGCATCACAAACAACAGGAAAAGCCATAGCCAAACACGAAGCAACAAATCCAAAAATCATAGCAGAATCCTTATTCAAAGAAAACACCACTGCCAAATAAACCAATACACTTTAAACAAAAAAACACCAAGTAGAAAAAGCCACAACAACAACCCACCCATCATCCCAGGTAAACCATTCCAACCCACAAAATCAACCCATAAACCAAATCCCAAGCCTTCACAGACTTTTACGACAAAACAAAATAGAATAGATCAACCAAAAATGAAGAGGAGAAGAACAAAATCCCCAGCACAACCCTCCCTCGCCTCGCGCCCAGTCACCGCGCGAAGCGTCCCGCTTCCTGGCACCATCATTTGCCTTCGGAGGTGCCATCACCACCATCGTCCTCCCCACCCTTGCATGATGCCTCCGCGCTTCATCCCTCGTCGTTGCGGGCCACCACGACCACAGTCGCGAGCCACCCAACATCCACCACCCTCCTTGGCATCCTTTTCCCCTTTCACCCCATCGAGCCCCAGCGACCATCGCACCTCGTACAACCACTCCTGCACTGCCTGAGGTCACTGCCACGAGTTCGCCGCAGGAATCGCGCACTGGTGCCTCTTCCTCCGCCACCGCCATTGCGCCATCTTGGGCACCGCCTTTTCCGCGCCGTCTCCTCGGCCTCTACACCGTGTTAACCCCTCCCTCAGTCATCATAGATGCCACCGGCAACCACCGACTCATCTATGCCGTTCCAGTCGCCATCATGGTCACCACCGTGGCCTACCGCTCCACCTGTCATGTCCGCTGCTTCCTAGACTCGCCACTTAAGAAATTAGTTGATGGGTCTTTCTTGGGCTTTTGTTTTTGTTTTCAAAAAGTGTTTGGGCCATTCTTTTTATTCCTCTATGATTGTGTGGTCAATTCTTTCTTTGGCTGAAGGTATTTCTGGTTGTTTTCTTTATTTTGAGTTGATGCTTTAGCTTTGTTTATAAAAAGGGATATGGGCTTCAGCTTCATTTGGGTTTTCCTCTTGGACTGGATTCAGCAAAGGTTCCCCCCCCCCGTTTTTTTTTTGGGTGGTTCTTTGAAAAGAAAGAGAGGAACTAAATAAATTAGTTTATGGAGTGATTCAATTGTTTACTAAATGTTTAGTGAATTTTGTGCTAAAAGCTTTCAAAAATAAAAACTCAAAAAAAGACAAAGGATAAAACAAAGAAAAGAAAATGATAGCTAGGGCTCTTGATTTGTTTTTTAGTTTTTAATCATTTTACTTGTTTGTGTTTTGTTCAAATTAATTATGTGTCTCCTTTTTGTTCATGAATTAGCTTTGTCAATTCATGTTGAGATTAGTGCTTATCATAAAAAAAAAATCTTTCCAGTAAATAATAAAAAATCTTTTTTAAAAATCTTTTTGATACTTGCAACGATCAATAATAATGATTAAGTAGTAGATGTTACCTTCATTGTTATTCAAATCATAAGGGTTCATTGAGTAGGCTAGTGCTAACTTGAATTCTGTGCAATAACGGATTTTATATTCCTTGTTACAAAATGTTCTTCATAAATAAAAAATGCCAATTCACAAATATTTTTTTACAGAACTACGTGACTTTGACTTCTTTATTGCACCAAAGGAGGAAGAGAAAAATCAATTGTTGACCAAACCCAAATTCAACAATGATCTTCTGAACAAAGATCACACCTTGTCAACAATGATCTTCCCCTTATAATTTGGATAACATGTACTCTTCCCATTAGATACATTTTCATTGAATTTTTTTTTCTGGAGTAGATTTTGGTGGAAATGTAAATGGGTGTGCTAGTTTTCTTCATAATATGCATTTTGGATTTGCTTGATTCGGCAATGTTGGTGAATCTTGTGAGTTGAGTGTGCTATGTTCGACATGGATTAAAATATGTGACTATGAGTCTTCACAACAGAGAGCATAATATCTACACATGAGGTGGTGTGGACTAACATTGTGACTAACTCAAACTTATTCACAAGGAATTACTAGAGATAGGCTTAATAGATAAAGTGGACTTAGCATTATCTCATACTCATAGCTTACGCGTATAATATTGAATCTAATTCGACTCTTTTCTTTTTCCTTTTTCGATGCTTTTGTTCTTTATTGGCTATTTCTATTCCCATTGTCCTAGTCCAATATTCAATGGACTAGCATATTCATATAGACAGTAAGGATTGTATAAGGAAACTTCCAAAATCCTTTGATTTACAAATCTCATTGATTTTTTTTCTTTTTATTATCTTCACCCCTTTTTGATGAGTTGAATCTGCAATCCATTGACAAAAGAAAATAAAAGTCTTACGATTCCTCTACCCTAAACCCAAAACGAAGCTTGGAAAAAAGAAAAGTGCTGCATTTATGTATAGCTTTTTCCCACATTTTTTTATTGATCCAACCGTTGAATTACAACTACCTATCATAAAGGTTGTTTGTATCAAATTTCATAAAAATTTAACATTAATAGCAATGCAATCATGTAGTTCTTATTTTTGTTCATTTTAAGTATATATATTACGTTAAGTTTAATGTATACAAAACTTATGCCAAAAAATTTTAGATTAATTTAAAATTTTACAAAATTGATTTATACGATATAAGCTTCTAATCCAATGATAGATTTTGTAAAAATTTACACCAATAAAAAGTTATTCAACAGTGTAACATTTTCTTGAAGTTAACGTGAGCTTATCTAACCCATATATATATATGATACAATATAGGAAAAAACTAAAAAAAATAATGGATTTTATTTTACTCCTTCATCAATGAATTAAGCCTTGTGAGTTATTAAGCAAACATACTGTACGCATTTTGCAATCAGACTCTGCCATATATAGCTCTTAGGGTAAAGGATAAATTTATATAGACATGGAATCCTTATAGCGTAAAAAATAAAGTAATTCTTTTTGTGCTTAGTTGAGTCCACCTTATTCGTGAGGATAGGAGAAGGGATATAAGTTAACCACCAATAAAAGATTGTTTTTTAACCATCTGCCCTAACGACTAGTTGAGAGTTCTATAAAAAGGAGTCTTCATTTTACCATGATATAGTTATTGAGAGTAAGAATAGTAAGATTGTTTTCATTCTAGCTTGGCAACTTTATTTGAGAGAGAAAGGATAGTGAGATTGTGTTTGTAATTGAGTTTTTTTTTTTAACGCCTAGTTTTTAAGATTCATGTAGGTTATAAAAAAAAGATATTGCCATATAATGAATAATTAATTATATTTAATTTATAATTGACATAACATTTATTCTGCAAAAATTAAATTACACAAATCCTATGCTCTTAAGCAACCAAATAATATATTAAATACATTCTATCCTATAAGAGAACAAGTGTCTCACACACTAAATACATTCTATCCCATTTAGTATAATCTTTTTTTTGTGTATATAAGTATTTAGTGCGTATGTTGCACTTTGTCTTGTAGGATAGGATAATTTAATATATTGTTGTTTAGTTGGTTAAGATTATAAGATTTAGTGAGATTTGATTTTTGTAGAATAATTTAAATATCAAATAAAAATTAAATATAATTAACTTTATAGACTTTTTGTCCATAGATTACACTGCCTCTTTTATGATAGAATATAATTAATATGTTATTGTTTAGTTGGTTTAGATTATAAGATTTTACTAAATTTATTTTTTTAGATAAAAATGATGACAATTATAATTTAAATTTAATTAGTTTTATATAAATATTTTGTATGTGAGACACTCGTTCTCTTATAGGATAGAATGTATTTAATATATTGTTTGGTTGCTTAGAAGTATAGGATCTGTGTAATTTAATTTTTGCAGAATAAATGTTATGTCAATTATAAATTAAATATAATTAATTATTCATTATATGACAATGTCTTTTTTTTTCTTTGTGCCTACGCGAATCTTAAAAATTAGGCGTTATAATCAGATGGTGGAGCCACATCCATCGATTGTACAACCAAGAAATTGACTTAAATCAATTTTAGGAATGTAAGAATGTGTTATGTTTCAAAAATCTATTTAAATCGATTTTTGAACATCCTGACACATTTGACATGTTCCTAAATCGATTTGAGTCAAATCGATTTTAGTTGATTTGTATACAAATGTAAAGCTAGCTTGATAGATTAACAAAGAAATCGATTTCTATATAATATAAAATAGAACATATCCATAATACTTTTTAAATTTGGGTAGATATATAATATCTCATTTATTTTATTTTAAATGGGTTAAAAACTCCCAAACTGATTTCATTCCAATTTCACAATTGAGCATAAGAGAATTGAGAAATATGTGAGCAAAATAGAAGAGAGAATATTTATGAAGTGAGAGAAAAATGATGATAATTAATATGAATGAAAGAAAATTATAAAATTGGCCTAAACTACAAGTTGGTTCATAACATATAAAAATGGGTATTTTTATCCGCATAAAGGTATAAAGGTCAGCAATTTCCTAATAATAAATATTAAAAAATGGTTGAAGTTTTTTTTTTGGTTCTTAAAAGTTATGTCATTTTTGTTTCTTGAATATTTTAAAAGTTGTGTTATTTGAAAATAGTAATTTATTTCTTTTGGGCAGGTGAATTTTAAGAAGAGGGTGAAGATGGTGGGTTAATTGGTGAAAGTGAATGAAGTTATTGAGTTAGTAATTGTGAGTGAGTTGTTTCAAATTTAAAAGAATAAACTCCAAGTTGGTCCTGACAATTTTCTTAATAGACAAATTAGTCACTAAAAAATAAATTAACGTCAAAATTTCTCACAATTACAAAAATAGAACATTACAGGTCTTTATTACTTGCAATTTGATAAGGGTATAATGTGTCGGTCAAATGCGGACATGAATTCTATGTGGTACCACTAATTCCCCATTATCACCGAGTATTAAAACACATCATTTTATTTTCTCCAAATTCTTCCACAAGTATCCTAGTCTTTTGCAGTTCAACTCCAAATCCCCAAAACCTTCTTCTCAACCATTTCTAGTCAGAGAAAAACAGGATCATTTCGTATCACTTTTTCCTCCTTTGTGGCCCTTTCCATAAATTATATTGGCCAAATCCCTCGACAGTAGCCAGAACATTACGGAAAAATGTTTATGCTATTTCCTTTAAACATTGGAGATTCTTTCAATCAAACGGAGATATTCTGCAAAAGCATATGGCCTTCAACTTTATCGGTTCTCCTCTATTATAGTTTACATATTGGCTTTCTTAAGAACACAAGTGAAGAAAGAAAAGGCTGTGAACAGCTTGGCACAAATAGCAAGCTCTTAATTTGTTTGGGAATCTCCTATGGACCAGTCTAAGGAATTTATCATGCACACACAAATTAAATGGGGTGAAAATTTTGGTTTTGAAATATCTGAAGTAAAATCTATTTACTCTGCACATTTCCTTTCCTCTTCACTTAATAAATACGAACAAGCCACTAGAGAGAGTGAACTTGTAAGTTCAGAAACTGTCACAAAATACTAATGGAAACCTATGTGTTTCTGTGATGACCGTGAATAATGAGATTGGGGTTGCTCAGCCTATGGAGGTGATTGGGAAGATTTGCAAGGAGTTCAAATGTTTCTTTTCACACCGATGCTGCCAAGGCTTTAGGGAAGATTCCCACTGATGGGTGGGGGATGCATGCTTGCAAGTAGAAGGGAGAAGAAGAAAGTTGTTGGGGGTGGGGGATTTGAGAAGGTTTTGGGATTTGGGGTCGATCAGTAAATAACAAGAATGCTTAGGAAGAGTACATGATGATGATTGGGAATTAATGGTGCTACATAGACGGCCCATGTCAATATTTAACTGAACATCATACCCCTATCAGGTTACAAATAAAATAGAGACATGTAGTATTTTACTCTTATAATTGTGAAGGACTTTAATGTTAATTTATTTTTGTCAAATTTATCTATTCAAAAAATTGTCAAGGGCCAATGCGAGGATTTATTCAATTTAAAAAGAGATAAGTTTCAATTTTCGAGGAAAAACTTTGACCTTCCAATTTTTATGACTTCTGTTTTATTAATAATATAGATGTTTCTACAATAAATTAAAAATAATTCAAGTGATTTGCAAAAGTTTCAAATAAAATCAATTTATACCTCATAGTTTGTCAATTTTTAATTTTTAACAAATCGATATTTCTATGAGTAACAGACAGGTTCTCTGTGCCACATTCCCTTGTCCACGTATCCAACAGAATTTTTTTTCTTTGCCTTCATATCAAATCTTAGAATTAGTATATGCGAAATCACAGAGTTAGCTTGGCTTGTTATGTATCTAGTCAGAATTCAATTTTACGCGTGCATGAAGAGGGTATTGGAGGAGACAATTGCATATGTGAGTCTCTCCGCTTGAAGTGATTAGTCATTGCCAAACAGTGGATCCTTGTTTCACTCAGAAAAGTGTTAGTAAAACACGTGGATTTTCTAACAGTTTATACACTTCAATCAGGGTAGTAAGTTTAGGTGGGTTTTTCTATATTAAAAGTGAACACTTACTAATTTTCAAGGAGACCTGAAGAAAAAAATCTGAGATCACCATTTTTGATGGAGTGTCCACAGAAAAATTATCCTTGCTGGCATATATCGACTAACTGCCAATAATCTGGGTGACTAGTTTTTACATTTTGACTAATTAAAATCAACTAGTATATGTTGCTCAAAGGTATTATTCCTCAAGTTTGCACTCTCTGCTACAGTAAGAACAAGTTGAGAAAGGGCAGATTTAATGGAATCAATTGTGTGAAATTAGGAAGGATGGGCGCTTCCGTTTAGGTGTTGATCGTCTAGATAGAGTATACAAGCCGTTTTCTTATTTGAAAAAAAAAGTATAGGTGATGATTTATTTTATTTTTATAAAGTATAGGTGATGTTTTATGTATCTCGGTATATTTGTGATGAATTTGACTTTCTTAAGTTGTCACTTTCTTGAGACTAGTGCATCATTGATGCATTCCACGAAAGATTCAAATATAAAATATGATAAATAATAATATTTAAAAAGTATTATTTTATTATTAAACTTTAATTAATCAAATTAAAATATAATTTTAATAAAAGCTTCTTGTTTAATCAACAAATAAAAATTATTTTAAATTCATTCGTAATTAAGTTACATAATACAAAATATTTTATAACTAGGCTGTTGTTTTAAATTTGCTTTCATGTCATATTTTTACTTAAAAGTTATTATTAAGATTTTTATTTTATTGGCATGAGTTCACATGAATTTAGTATAGGATACAATGAATTTGAACTTTATAAATATCAACAAATGAAAATAAAACAATTAAATTTCAATTATTTTAAAAAATATTAATTCATATTTAAATGCATCTCTGTTAATGTAATTTCTCAGTGACTACATAACATTATTAGCTGTGTTAGTGGATTATATATATATATATATATCCAACCCTTTTCCTACTTTGTTATATGATGCAAGTTGAGTTCTCATTTATGTTTGATGGAATTGAAAAGGGTAAATAGTACTCATGAGAATTGGTTAAATTGCACTCCATACCAAATAAATTCAAATAACAAATAAAAATTTTTAGTTTAATATAATTTTATTCTTTTCATATTGTGTATGATAAAAATACAAGTTAAAATATTCAAATATTTAAAAATTAGAGTACTATATATTTTTTATTTATATTTGATTAAATGAATAAATAAATAATTGAAGTAAATGATCAACTACATCAATCTTAATTATAGTTTTAAATATTTAATATTAAAATATTTAAAATAACTATAAACAGAAAATCTCTAAATAATAATATTTATTTTAAATTTTTAAAAAAATAATAAATAAATATTTTTATTTCATTATAATTTTACTTTTTTATTACATATTTTTTAAGATTATAGTTATTTGTAATAGTTAGAGGATAATTATATATTACATAATGTAGCATCTTATATAATGTCATATGAAACACTATATAGTATTAAAATTTGAATAAACTTTATACCATTAGGTCATGTATTATTAAGTCTTATCCTATTAAATCTCATCTTATAAGGCATACAAAATTTATCCTTGCAGAACTTTTATGAACTAACCTATTGGATTCCTGGTGATGTAACTTTAAATCACCTAGGCCTAAAACATTATTGCACTATTTAGTGATACATCATTGCTCACAATCCAATTATCAAGGAAATTTATATTGTCACCTTAGTGATAATTTAATTCCCTTGTGAGAGTGTATGTAGGGATTACCTATAGATAGTTAATTAATATTGCTAATAATTATTATATCAAAATTTTGATTATTACATATTTTAATATTTTTAATTATTATCATAATAATTAATAGTAATTATCAATAGTATCAAAAATTGTTATTAATCAGTATTGATATTGATATTATTATAATTATTACTTATTACTATTAATTATTAATAGAATAAATAGGTGGAGTACAATTTTCTAACAAAAATTGGGGGAATGCAATTTAGTAAGGATGATTTGTGTTATTTACTCTAAAGTAAATATGCATGAGTTTTGCCATAATGATAACTAGCGACTTGCAGAGTATTGTCGTACCCATTGAGTCACATTTTTTAATCTTTCGATAAAAATCATAAATCATATTTTAGGATATGATTTACAATTTTTATTTAATCCAAAAAACTAATTTTGATAAGTAGATTTTAGAGGGTTGATTGTATATGCTAATGCAAAGACGTATATATATATATATATATATATTTGTAATAAGGATATACTTCCAATGAGACAATGGCCATGGTTAAAGCATCATGATCACCATTCTTTGCATGCTCAAAATTTTTTTTCACAGCTTTTTAACTCTGGATGAAAATACTAACTAAATTAAAGGGAAAAGACACTAACCGTACATAAAATAAACTCTATAGACGAAAGATTAGAAAGATTGATTTGTTGTCTTTAAATCCCCCGAATCAATGTCTAAATATGCAAAATTGGTCCTAATATCAAACCTATAAAACTCAAATTGTCTTTGAATGTGAAAGTGGGGAGGAAGCGAGTGTTAAGAGTTTGAAGGAAGTTTTGTTACGGACAAAAAAAGGGAGTCCAATTAGATAACTCATGTGCGTCTATGTGAAGAATTCTTTGGTTTTTTTGAAGTAAGAAAAAACTTCGAGCTTTACTCCATTTAGTATTTAACACCTCATTCAACTTCATTCTCTATTAGGTTTTTCTAAAGTAAGAAAAAACTCGTGCTTTACTCCATTTAGTGTTTAACACCTCATTCAACTTCATTCTCTATAGTCTATAGCGAATGAGTGTTGTTACGTGCACAACTGGTTTACACAACATATGCACACGTATGTAGAGAGGCACAAAAGGACAAAAATTATATGGGAAGGAAAAATGGGGTACGGGTGAAGAAAGAAATAGCTTAACTATGTTAGAAGCTTCTTTGGCTCAATCTTCTCTCTCGATGGAACCAACACAAGAAAACAACAGTCCACCATTCCCTCTCTCAAATGTACTTTCATTCTCACTCTCAAATGGCTAAGAACAACAGCCCCACCACACCACGTCGGTGAGTAATACACCACTTCCTCCGCGTGTCCTTCTTTGTCTCAAATCCTCACAGCTGAGCCCACCACAAGCCTTCTCCATCGTCACCCACTGAAGCTCACTCCACCATCACGACCCGGCATAAGCCGCAAGCTGCTCCAACAAAAGCTGCAAGCTCCAAGTGAAATTTCATTAGGTTTTTACTTTTATTTTCTTTTTACATCATCTTCAACCTTCGTCTTTAGGATGCCTTTTGATTCTTGATTGGCTTTTACATATGGATTTCATTTTGGGGTTTAGTTTATGGAGCTGTTGGAACTATGATAACTAATAACTTGGAGTTTTATCTTATGGTTGTATTGAAGATCTTTGTTGTTATGTTTCTATGAGAATTAGGTTTGTAATATAGTGTTCTCCTGTTATTGTGCTAAATTTGTGAGAGAAAGTGAGAATTTTTTTTTCATCATGAGATGTCCCATGGCTCTTTCTTTCATCCATATGTTGTTCTTTTATCTAAATGAATTGATTTGCTTGCTATATCCACCTTGTTGTCTAAAAGATTCTTGCTCTGTGATCATTTTTAATTCTTCGTAGCCTTTTAATTTGCCTGTTGGAGCTCAATTTTATGGTTAATAGGTTAAATTCATGATAATCATCGTTTAGTTTAACTTCTTTTTCTTAGGGGAAATAAAGGAAACTATGATTATGCAACAGAGAAGTTTTAGATTGTTCAAGAATAATTAACCAATTTTTACTTAGGTGTTAGATTTAAATTCATGCCTTTTTTCCTTTATTGGTTATTTCTTTTGATGTCTTTATTTTTTTACTTTTGATAATGATGTATTTAATTTGAGGTGATTGCCTGTTATAAATTATAGTGATAAGTACTATGTAAATATTTTTTTATTTTTGCTTAATTGAGTTTGAGCTGCTTGAATATAAGTGTTTATTTATAGTTTTTGGCACAAATATCCAATGCCTTTACAATCATTGTTCTGGTTTTAATTTTTTTTTTTCAAAATGCACTTTAGCTTTTTCATATCCTGGGTCAACATGTTTATTATGTATATTTCCAAAAGAATTATCCTGAATTTGCAAGTAATAATCTGGTCTTGACTATGTACATGTTAAAATTATAATTTCTCCTCATTCATAAATTCATTCTTTATCTAATACTTTCTTTGGTCCTAAACTATTTATTTCAACGAATCCCAAATTTGATTATAAATTTCTTGGACATGTGACTACTACATGATATGACTACATAAAATAAGGGATCACTTTCGGCAATTGAGTTAGCACATTAGTTAGAGTGCCTTGCGGAAGGTGCGCTATAAGGAAGAATTACAAAAGGTGTCGTTGAGCTATGAAGGAGATAGAGAAGATGTTATAGTGAGAGAGTGGTTGAAACTTTGCCACAATATTTGCCTAGGTAAATTTTAAGGTGATAATGTTTATTGAGCTTTGTCATTGACCACCTTTGATGCAAGCTATTGTCGATTAGATTCATAGGCTGCCTTCACTATTGTACAAAATTGCAATGCTCTATAGAAGCAGCTAAAGAAAGAAACTCAACTATTGTTTCTTATGGTTTGGGTGGAGGCTATATTTACATCACTAGATCATTATGTAGTTCTTCTTGTAAGGCATTTTTGTCATTGTTTTTTTCCCTTGTGATGCTACTATATTTTTTCTTGCTTGTGTGTTAAATGTGGCAATAGGGATCATGCTTTTGTTTTTGTGCTCTTTGGTTTTCTTTTTAATCATATGTGTGTAATATCTTATAGATCTCACATCATAAGGTGGTGTTTATATGTGTTAGATGGATTCTTTTCTCCATCTTCTGTTAGCATTTTGGATATTATTATTGGATACACTTGAAATGTTCTATACATAGTATAGGTATTGATTGAAAATGTAAGAACTCGACTTGATGATAGAGCTATGATTATCTTAAGTGCAATCCTGGAGGCAACTAGAACTATATAGAAAAAAGTGAAAATAGAGAATTCAAGCTGACTCATAGTGAAAATAGAGAATTCAGGTTGACCACATTGCTTGCTCTAATATTTACTCCATTGGTTTCTCTTTTTGTATTGGTTTTTCCTTAAGTAGATTCCTGATCCTCCACTTTCTTTGCAATTCTTTCTTATTGCCTAATAAGTGCACATGATTCCTTTTGATAGTTTGTAATTCATTTTTTTCCCATTTCCTTTCCAGATTTGACATATTCATGTTTTCTGCATGTAAAAGTGTAATGTTTCTTGTACTATGCTGCTAGTTGAATCAACTGTGGTGAAAAGATATGAAAGGGATGCTTCCGAATGTTTAAGCTATTATCAAAGGCTAATTCTTTTCTCCAGACAGACAAAGTGGTTAACTCTTTGTTTACTTGGTGGATAAGGATCTTGAGATTATGGGTTATCATTGCGGTTAGGCAAGAAGTGGTTATAAATGCAAAGGAGCATCAAGCTTAGCCAATGTACAAAATATTTCCAAGCTTAGTTGCTGACTTGTATGACGATTGGATCATGTCATTGACAAAGGAAGTCCAAATTGTATTTTTTGGGGATATTGGATTGAACATAATACTATCAACCCATAGTTATGGTTGGTCTTTAAGAATCAACCAAATGAACCACTTGATTATACCCGAACTTGGATTTATTTGTGTTATGGTGAATATATTGATTGGTCATTATTTTTGTTTGAGTGAATAACCATTGTAATCCTAATATATATTGTTTAATTTGGCATCAAGTTAGGTAAAATGTACACAAATTCATCCACAAATGAGACAGCTTTTCTCTTTTTTTTTTTTTAAGGAATAAGAGGATGAAATTTTCAATTTGAGAGGAGCCACAAAACTAAGTACAACATTAAAAATGAAAACTATTTAGTCAATTTGAACGGCTATCATCGCTATATTTCCTATAGCCATCAACTATAAGGATAGTAAAGGCATATTATGAAGAACTTACCTGCATAATACCAAAATTACTAGCATATTATGAACAACTTATCAGCAAAGTTCCTTACTTAATAGCTAAAGCAGTATTTGTACATGTCATTCCAATTTCTCAAATACCTTGGAAATACTTCCCTAATGCATTATGAGGATAACAACCCTTGAATTTAAATTTTGTTGCCCCACCTATCACTAACAAATTGAAATTATTTTCTATGACCAATAAATTTTCTTTTTTCTTGATAAATCTAATAGATTTTATTACAAAGGAGTGATAATGCAATTTGAAAGGTTTCAACACATTTTCACATGAGATTATTGCACCCTCTGACATGCTTCAACATGCTTGCATATGGATTTACTATCCATTCACATGCTTTGAGAAGCTTTTGGCTAAAATGCAGTAAACTTATATGCTTTGACCAAAACTTATAAGTTAGAATTGTTTTCTTTCTCTCTAAAATTAGTATAATTTCATTTTTTTTATTACTTATTAATCTTGTCATCATAATATAACAATTGCTTTCAAGCATCCAAAAAATTCAAGCAAATGAAGATAATAATTTTGCATTAATTATACTAAAAGATACTAAAAAAAGTGTATCAAAATACACCATAAAATATAACATCTCACATGTCTCATATTGTATTGCTTATAGTCATAAAAAGACAAATTACAAAATGTACAAGTCTTGATAATCTTGCAATAACATAGAAAGACAAGTTGCATAATCCTTACGATTGAACTAACACAAAGAATAAGCTAGGTGTTTGATACTTGATACTCCACCATGGTCATGGCTAGTAGAAACAAGGGCCAGTCCTGGTAATTTCAAGTCTACAATCTGAATAGAAAGCAAATCAAATATCGTAAAATGAAAGATCAAAAGAAGCAGAACGAATAAGCAAGATGACCAACATAAAAGTAATAAGAACAAAAAATGACAAAAAAAAATCCCAAATTGATGTTGACACTAAAATCATGTTTACTAGCATATAGTTATTATTCATTAAAAAGGCATATACAGAACAACTTGTAACACATTCATGCAAACCCAACAACTCTCAAGCTCAAATAATTAAAGCCTTAATCATCCAAGTTATTTGGAAGGTTAGAAATGGTTTCTACTTCTTTTGAAAAGCAAATGCTTAATTAATAATTAACCTGAATTTTTATACATTTGATTAATCCACTAGCTCTAGAACAAGTACATTTAGAGCTTGAAATTCCAGAACCTAACTAAAGTAAGCAATTAGAAAAAGAGATTGAAAATAGGGGGAAAAAAAAGGAACCTTCACTAGCTTCTAATTTTTGTCTCTTGTGGTAAATGTATGGTTTTTGGCACACATATAGTTCTAATATCCATCTTTCAAATAGCAAAGTATCATTAAAAAATAATCTTACTAGCTTAACTTATAAGGTTCCCAATTCTTTTTTAGGTGCAACAAAACATAAGGAACTAGAGAACAAATTTGGGATTCAAAATATTAGCCCAAACTTTTAGAGTTAACTTAAATATACCAGGATCTCGTTCTTCCTTTCCCTTAGTCCCTTGTTATGTAGCCAAATCTCAGAACTTGTAGCACACAGATGGGAAACTAAGGTAAGATGTTCATGAAGGAAAAGAATTCACTATTAATCTACTAGTTTGTTTTATCTTTTTCATTACCTATGTCATTTTATATATATATATGTAGGACAAAGCTTATACCCATCAAAGATAGGGGAGCACAAAGTTTACAAGCAAAGCAAAACAAACAATAAAGCCAATAGCAAACATGAGAACCAAAATGATACAATGGCTGCCCTAATAGGAACATACAAAAAACAAAACCCAAAGCACAGACCAAGACAATGAAACAAAAAGAACAAACATAAAAAAGATGCAGGAAACATAAAGACTACAAGAATGTTAACTTTGGCCACTATCTAGTAAATCCCTTAGAAATTTCAGCATGAGGTAACCAAAAGCCTCCACAAAAATGGTTAATGTCTTTGTTTATGCATTATCTTGTGTTGAGGTAAAAAAAGATAATGTTCATATTTAATTCATAACATATGTCAAAGATTATCTTCGTATTAAACTCATAACATATGCCTTGTGCAAGTTAACACCCACAAAAATGACAACCCCTGCTTTATAGGTCCCTTCAGATGGTGCAATCCTTTACTTAACTACGTGAACCCAAAGTCAGAACACATGCTACATACTTAAAGACATTTTCTTTTCTTTTGTTTTCATAATCAACTTTCCACTACTCAATAGTACCTATGGAAAAGAATAAAGTTGCCAAATCTACTCAACACAAGCATGAAGGTCAATAAAAAAAACAAAAAGAAACCTGTTTATGGGCCATTTCAATGAGTTCAAAATATCATCGTTTTTGTGACTTAAGCAACTTTGAGCAATTTATGGCATTGAGAGATGTATAATTTTTGTATTGAGGATGAATATTCAAATTTAGTATTTCAACAAACTTTTTTTCACAAAAAAACTACACTATCTTTCTATTCTTTTAAAACCCAATGCTCATGTTAACCAAACTCCAAAATAGACACATGTACTTTATGATTTTATTCAACCTCATATCTAGTTCGGACAAATAATTTCTATACCCCAGGAACTTGGCAGCCATACTTGAGCTTCATGCCTAGACCTAACGACAATAGTCAATAAACAGTTCCATGAAACTTGTCCAGTATTGATTAAAATTAACATGATATAGAAAACATGTTATACCTTGATTGTTGCAACAAGTCCTAACCTGAAATATTATTAGCTACATTAGTAAATCTTCAATTGTCTAATTAAAAGACAAATGTTGCAACTAATCACATCTTATAAGAAGACCATGCAAATAACAAAATTTTGAGATTTTACCTATAATAGTCTCCATGTCATAAAGCCTAAAGACATCATGAAAGTAACAAGTCCAACAAGAGGATAGATAGGTCAATCTAGATACACATATCAAGGTTAGCACTTAGTGTCCCCATATTAAAACCTCAAAATACATCTTTTATTAACTTTTTCCTCCATCCACCACTAAGTTAAGGTTTCAGAAAATTTGAATTAACATCTTTAGCTACAATCACTCTAATTTTTCCAATCACACATAACCATTCCATCACAAAACAACAACAACTAGCAAAACACATTCCAAACACCCAAAGAGATTTTTGCACTGTATAATTAATTCCCAATCCATAATCACTAATCTCAAAAGAACCTAATCAAATCAAATCAAATGAATAAATAACATAGTGATCTAAGAAATTTGAACCATCATCATAAAGAATAAATAATGAAATTTGAAAATAGAAAAGCATGAACCTTAGGGAAATGAGGTGGATTTTTTACCTATCGGACATGGTGACGGTGGTCTTGATAGCAAGGATGAGGCCACAATTGGGTTGGAGCCGTGGTTCTACAGCGCTGAGGAAGAGGAGAGGAACTCATGGGAAGTGCTTTACGTTAGGCAATGATGGTGGAGAGGTAGAATAGGAAAAAAGAAAGAAAGAAAATAAAACAAACTTGACAAAAATCCAAAGAAAGTGAACCAGTGGTGGATGACAAGGTACAATGGCGGCACAAGTGAGGGCCAAAGCGTGGCTTGGCATGATAGTAGTGTGGCGGCACACGATGACAGAGGTGGAAAGGCGTCGCGGTGGTTAGTGGTAGTCACAATTGAGAGGGGTTGATGGGAATTAGAGATTTAGTTCCCGTAATGCCAACTTTTCTTCGAGATTCACTGGTGAGTGGTGATTTAGTGTTAGTGAGATTAGGGATTTGATAGCATAAAAGGCAAAAGAAAGATGGAGCAATAGAGTAAGAGGTATGGGTTAAGAGACAAGAAAGGGAATGTGAAGATAAAATAAGGGAAGCGATAACGAAGAAGGGTTGAATAAATTCATTTCTAGTAGTGGCTGGTTTGGTTGAAGGATTTGAGGACTATGGCTAAGTTTGGTGGAGAAGAAGGGTGAAAAGAGAGCTTGTAGTGAATTTGAGAGGCAAAGTGAAAATGAAATTAGTATCTGAGAGGGAAACTAAGGGCGAGCATAAAATTTAACATGCTTCGGCTTTCTTTTCTTCCACCATGTGCCCTTTTTTAGCTTCCCATACGTTTTTTTTTCTTTTTCTACCAAAATATCATATGGTGTGCAAAAGTTGTGCGGAAGTGTTGTTCCTCTAGCATTTCTCATAGCGAATCATCCCACTCGTGATGTTCCACCGGGATAGTCTATGGCGAGTCATTAACAATGCTTGTCTAACTAGTTCTAGCTAACAAATCATCCATTCATGATGTTACTAGGACAGAGTCTACTATGGGTGAACAAAACTTTCTATTAGAAATTGTATCTTTTTTATAAACCAATTTACAATCAATAACAATCAGAGTGCAACATGCAATCCAAGTCAATTTTCTGTTTCTAGAATAAGGGGTAGAAAAAGACTTGAAAAAAATATATACGAACCAACACAAAACAATATGAAAAAAGGCGGATTCAGTTGCAATCAAGGATAAATAGGCTATTCATCACCGGTAACACATTTTCAACACCAGCAACACATTTTCACCATCCCATCTTCACTATCACAACAACCTATCTCCATCATTATCATCACAACCCTCTCATCAAACCACTGTGAACCATCATCATCACCACACCAAAGGAACCAAGCCACAACCCTTCAATGTTAGTGTTGAAAAGATTAGGCCATCCTAATCAAGATGCTTCATCTTCCATGCTAAACCCACACACATTACTCAATGCCTATCTAAATGTGCAAGCTTATGCAACTAGGCAAATTCTTCATCCTCTTCTTATGTACCCTTTTAAGTTATTTCACCTCTTAACTTTCTCAATTCTAAAATTCTGCTAATGAGAAAAATCAATTGTTGACCAAAACCCAAATTCAACAATGATCTTCTCAACAAAGATCACACCTTGTCAACAATGATCTTCCCCTCATAATTTGGATAACATGTACTCTTCCCATTCAGATACAATTTTCATTGAAAAAAGTTCTTTTTCTTGGAGTAGATTTTGGTGGAAATGTAAATGAGTGTGCTAGTTTTCTTCATAATATGCGTTTTGGATTTGCTTGATTCGGCAATCCTAGTAAATCTTGTGAGTTGAGTGTGCTATGTTCGGCATGGATTAAAGCGTCCTGACTATGAGTCTCACAAAGAGAGCATAATATCTGCACATGAGGTGGTATGGACTAACACCCTGACTAACTCAAACTTATTCACGAGGAATTACTAGAGATAGGCTTAATAGATAGAGTGGACTTAGCATTATCTCATACTCATAGCTTACGCGTATAATATTCAATCTAATTCGATCTTTTTCTTTTTCCTTTTTGATGCTTTCATTCTTTATTGGCTATTTCTATTCCCATTGTCCTAGTCCAATATTCAAAGGACTAGCATATTCATATAGACGTAAGGATTGTATAAGGAAACTTCCAAAATCCTTTGATTCACAAATCTCGTTGATTTTTTTTCTTTTTATTATCTTCACCCTTTTTGATGAGTTGAATCTGCAATCCATTGACAAAAGAAAATAAAAGTTTTATGCGGATTCTCACTACCCTCAACACAAAACGAAGCCTGGAAAAAAAAGAAAATGCTGCATTTATATATAGCTCTTTCCCGCATTTTTTTATCGATCCAACCGTTGAATTATAATTACCTATCATAAATATCATTTGTGTCAAATTTCATAAAAATTGAACATCAATAACAATGCAATCATGTAGCTCTTATTTTTATTCATTTTAAGTATATATATTATGTTGAGTTTGATGTATACAAAAATTATGCCAAACAATTTTAAATTAATTTGAAGTTTTACAAATTTGATCTATACGATGTGAGCTTCTAATCCAACGGTGGGTTTTATAAAAATTTACACCAATAAAAAGTTATTCAATAGTGTAACATTTTCTTGAAGTTATATTGGTGCAACTTAATCCTAACCCATATATATATATATATATATATATATATATATATATATATATATATATATATATATATGATGTAATATAGGAAAGAACTAAAAAGAAATAATGGATTTTATTTTATTCTTTCATCAATGAATTAAGCCTTGTGAGTTATTAAGCAAACATATTGTACGTATTTTGCAATCAAACTCTACCATATATAGCTCTTAGGTTAGGGAAGAAAAGGATAAATTTATATAGACATGGAATCCTTAATGCGTAAAAATAAAGTAAGTCTTTTTGTGCATAGTTGAGTCCACCTTATTCATGAGGATAAGAGAAGGGATACAAGTTAACTACCAATAAAAAATTATTTTTTAAGGATTCTGCCCTAATGACTAGTTGAGAGCTCTATAAAAGGAGTCTCACATTCTACCGTGACATAGTTATTAAGAGCAAGAATAGTAAGATTGTTTTCATTATAGCTTGGCAACTTTATTGAGAGAAAAGGATAGCGAGATTGTGTTTGTAGTTGAGTTTTTTTTTTTTAAGCTGTGAGTTGTGAAAAAAAAGAGTATTATGATTGTACAAAAAAAATAGAGAGATATAATAGTATGTTTTAATGATGATGTTCTTAGAAATATGAGTGAGGGTATGACATTTACATGTGAAAATCCAACATGTTTTTCTATTTCATACACGATGTTGTAAGCGGAGCTAGAGGATGGACTTTGTGGATCCATAATACCGGCACTCCAAAAGAGTGTCGATGCAATAAGATATAGTACTAATGATGTTATTTTTGGTGGTTTAAGATTAGAATTACCTGTAATAGGTAAATCAAAGTAGTATTTCATATAACATAATATTGTATGCTTTTGTCACAGTTGTCGATGATGAATACACTTAGAAACAAGAAAAAATATTATGTATTGGTATGTAAAACAATGTATATTATTAAAATGTTAAAAGATCGTATTCCATTAGGGTGCATTTGGTATGATAAATTAGGCGTGATAGGATAAGCTAATATAATAAGTTATGTCCTTGTGCGGGTGGCAAAATAGGTTAGACCTACTAAGTTGACCAAATAACTTGCCATTTTTTTATAGGACGGGTTGACATTTCCTACCCAACTAACTATAATGGGTTAACCCACAATGGCACGGGTGGGTTGGTAAAATAACTAAAAATATAACAAAAAATGAGTTGCCATTTTCAACCCAAATAACCAAAATCAATCAACCCGTCCCGCCCTATTTTATGACCAACCCACAACGCAACCCACCCCATTTGCCACCCTTATGTGCTTATTTGCTGTTTGATATAGGTAATATATTGTATAAGCTTATCCATCATAACTTTCTTATATGTTAATGTAATACCCGTGTACACATGTCATGAGACAAGTTCTGTATGGTCTAAGGGTCCCCCAAGACCCACCTATGTTGCCGGTCCTAAATTTCACCAAGTTTGGATCATACACCTCCTTGGAGGGCTATATGATAGGCCACATTCTTGGGATCAAAAGTCCCAATATTTGTTCCCAAGAGGAAAATAAGTTAAAAGTGATTTTTAATGAATTTTATGAAATCTTTAAACGTTTCGTTTTTTGCCCCATAAGTTTAGAAAATCTTGAAGATTTCTGGATTTGAACTAAAACCCAAAATTTGGATTTTGATTGGTTGGGATTTTAATTTTTGTGATATTTTATTTGAATCCAAATGGGGGTATTTCCTTATTTACATTTATGTTTTAAAGTTAATGGATAACTTAGAAATGTAAATAAGTGAATGTTGAGATAATCCAGATGCCAAGATGAAGAAAGATGCTAAGGAGTGCTGTCACGGCTATAGTGGTCTAAGACCGCTATAGTGGTCACAGTGAGTGGGACATCATGGTTTTGTGGTTGAGGACCGCTATAGTGGTCGTAAGTGATGAGGCTGGGGGTTTCGGGCGAGGCTTGACCGCTATAGCAGTGTCAGTGAGGCAGAAACAATGTCAAACGACATCGTTTCACTTAAGCGATCCCATACTCCTTCCCCCTTTATATACCCCAAACTCGGGATTTTTCACCCCATCCTGAAACCATTGCTTCCTAAACCCCTCTCCACTTCCTTCACTCTCATCCTCCATCAAATCCACTTCCTCCAAACTTCAAGGTAAGTTTGGTTGTTGGCTTGTGCTTTCTTTGTCTCTTTCCTTTCATATTTTATTATATGGGTTGTTGTTTGTCTCTATTGTTGTCAAGTGGGAGTGCTCTCCCAATGTTGTTAGAGTTATTTTGGTGTTATCTAGAGGTTATTAGAGTTTGATCATGAGTCAATATTGCTCTATGGTAGTTGTTGGTACCATTCCAAGCTCTCAAGGTCAAGTTGGTGGTGTCCACATAATCCCGAACAACGTGAGTGAGTTCAAACTCATGACCTTACTTTCTTTTCATTATGATTATTTTGATGCATTATGATCTCTAAATATGAAATTTGCAATGAGAAAAAGTATAGAAAATAATTTTACATGATTATGTTAAGCTAGAAAAATTATGATTTATGATGATAACATAAAAGAGTGAGTTTTACAAAACTATGGAATCTAAGAGATTTATTGTATGTTATGGAAATGTTTATATGCAAGTCTAAGAGATTTATTACAAGAATATATGTACCTTAATAGATTGTTATTTTATCAAATGTGTTTTAAGAGTTTATGATATCTTTATACTTCAAGATTTTAGAGTATTAGTTAAGATATTTTGGCAAGAATGTCAAACAAAGTATGACTTTGTTTCATAAATAGAGATGTTATTATAAAGTCAAAGTTTTATGATTATGAGCCTTTTCATTTCGAAGTATGATATTAGAATTATTAAGTTATGAAAAGAAGTTATCTTGAGAAATGAAATTTTGGAAATCCAATTTTTATGATACTCAAAAGTATAGAATTTAGTATGAATTGTAGCAACTTCAAGATACATATTCTGTGGGCTTAAAATCAAATGTCTGCAAGCGGGTGATCCCTTGGGCATGATTTCACAATCTCAGTTATGCTAAAGTCAAGTTATTAGAGTTATATGAATCTAGAACTTTTAGAGTTTTAAGGATTTTCATATTTAAATGATTTTATTTATATTAGAAATTTTGTGATTTCAAGAGTAGCATATTTATATATGATAGATTTTTAACTCCAGAGCAGAGCCTAACAAGAGTTTTAGAGAAATAATTAGTTTTATGATTTAGAAACTACAAGATAGCTATAGAGAAACAAACAATGAGTTAAGGCTGGGAAAAACGATCATTAACCTTGATATCAAGTTGTCTTTAGAGGCAATGTCACATAGAAGGGATGGAACCAAGTTAGGTGTCCAATTTAGATACTAGAGGGATCATAAAGCAAAGAATTGATTATGTCATAGTTGACATGCATAACTGGAGGATATATTATCATATAATTAGTAAACAGATATCCATGTTTCTCTACTAGAGTACTATTATTTATATTTTTAGAGAATATTTGATTTAAGAGCTATTATATATGTGTGTGGAAAATGATTTCTTGTTAGAGTAAGAATTTAGAGTGTCTTTCTATGAGTTTACAAATAGAGATATCTTTCGATATAGTTATGCATATAATTATCAAAGGGTTCATGATTGTTGTATGTATATTGCATTATGCATATATTCCTTTGTTGTCTCATGTGAATGATGGATGAGAACTCACTCATTGAGTCTATTGACTCACCCCTCTCCCTTCCTCCTCATAGTTGCAGGTATAAATGTTGCTTAGCCTTTTGTTTGGCAAAAGGTTATTCTAATGGTGAGTCTTACTTTGGAATAAGGCTTAGTTTAGAGTCTTGTTATAATAGAGTGCTCCAGTAGATGTGGGATCTGAACCATGCATTTATTTTAAAGTTATGTATTTAATTTCAAGTTGAAAAATATTTATGTATATGTTCACAGATTCCAAGGATGGATTTGAAACTGTAGATTTGGATTAGAATTTATGTAATAAGCTAGAGATAAAAGTTATGATCCAGTTCAAGTGTTAATTTGATTTTCAAAGTATGGTTACAAGGTTTTAGAGTTTGTATATTAAAGTATTTTAGTCCTATGATTCCAAATATCAAATTTTGAATAAAGATTTGGATCAAGATTTAGACGATATTATGTTTTTATGAATAAAAAGTATGCTATTTTATGCTTATAGAGAGACTCAAAAGTCACGAGGCTTACGTGGGGATGAGATTCCTTAATCGGCCGTTCTAAAGTCGGGTTGTGAATTAAAATGTTGTATAACTTATTAATTCAGCATAGGAACTCTATTAGGCCTCATTAGCCTTTAACATATAAGGTTGTTTTACTTTTTAATATTTTATATTCATATAATTTATTGAAATAATAAATAGTAATAAAATATTTAAATAAATAATAATATCTAACATAAATTATATTTAAATAATTAAAAGTATTATACTAAATACTATATAGTATTAGTAGTTTATCATGCCTAATACTATTAGAATTTATATATAGTCTTTCTTGTTAGATGTGTCAAATGGCCCAAAACCTCTTGGTGTGCTTGATAGAATAAGGCTAATAATATATAATATGATAAATTTTAAATTATGTAGTGTTTGATATGACATTGTATGAAATATTATCCTTTCTTTATAAATAATTCTAACTATAAGTAAATAATATAGTAAAAAAATTAGTAATGAAATATTGTTGGAATTTTTCGTTGTTATGATGAATTGTTTTTTGTATTTGGTTAATTAGGTTTTGTATTACTCATTATCCTTGTTTGCTTTTCGTTGGTTAATGAAATATTATTGGAATTTGTTGTTGGTCTGTTTCATTGACATTATTATTATTAGTTTGTCAAAGTACAAGTGTTTAGTTTTTTATTTTTGGTCTAGGATTGAAGTTTAAAAAAAAAAAAAAAAAGCAGGATGAGGCAGGGCAAGTGCTAAGTTGCACGGGCTGAATTTGAATTGATAGTCTCTTTCTTTTAAATTCACAAATGCCTCCTAATCTTGTTAAAATTGTATAACCTGCCCTTCCCATCATGTTCCATAAGTCCACCCTTCACATGTTAAAACCCTCCCAACTGAATATTAAGTCTTCTGTCTCCACTCTCTATCCAATTTCTCGTTCCTCCAATTAAATTTTACCACATATTCAAATTATGAATAATGAAAAAATATTAGTTGAATAAAAAATTATAGATGATATTATCAATATATTATGATTCAATTGAGGCGAGAGTAGCGAAAATAGAAAGAGGCAGAATATTTACTTCCCTAACTGTCGAACATAGTTGGAGTCAAATGCCAATACAACAAAACACGCACGCGCACAAAAGGGTTGGTTGGTTTCCTGGTACTCACTATATCCATCCCGTGTAAGCTTCTTCTCTCTCTCTTCATGCTTTCTATCTCTTAGTCCTGCTCCAACACCAAACGGTGCCGCCTTCATCTGTCCTAATCCAACGTAATATTCCACCTCACTATTCCACCCTTAACCACCCACCTTCATCCCTTCGCCAGATCCATACCTCTTCCACGTTCATTCCACCCCGATACACAAAAAAGCCAAATAACCAAAACACACACACATAACGTGTTTGTGTTGTTGTGTTGTCGTGTTGTGCCATTACTATTATATGTATCTATCCTCCCTCTGAGTCTGTGTGCTGGATTCGAATGCACCTTGAGAATTAATTAATTATTGTGGTGTATTTGTGTGCGTGACACTTTTCTTGAGCAGTTCGGTTAAGAAGATGGTTGCCACACAGGTTGTGAAAGTAAAGAGAGATACGCTGCGAGCATGCATGACATGCCCTCTTTGCAACAAGCTCTTGAAGGACGCCACCACCATCTCTCTCTGCCTTCATACCTGTTCGTTTCTCTCTTTCTCTTACCCCTTTTGATTGCTCCACTGTTTGTTTCTGGCATGTTCCTAACTTCTCTCTCTCTGGCCTCTGATTCCTTTGCCAATTGGATTTTGATGCTGCTTGTTTTTGTGTATTATGCTTTGTTATTGTTATTATTGTTTATTTAATCTCTTGCAGATTGCATTCTTGGTTAGTTAACCTTCCTTGGCTCCTTCTTATCGTTCCTTAATTGATTTGTACTTGCCTTGTTATTGATATTAATTTTCAATTAGTTGCTCTTCAAGGATTTGGGTTTTCGCTTTTCAATGTAGTTGTTTAAATTATTTATTAATGCTGTGCGATTGATGAGTTGGAAGTTCTGGGTTCCCTCCAAACATTGTTATTGAATCATGGATGATCTAGCACTCATGTGGTCTTAATTATAATGATGGTAGTATGGCTTGAGGATTTTATCACTCTTCTGTTTGCTTCTATAACGTGAACACAACGTTAATTTTTTGTGCTTTAGCGGTTATTTGGATTTCTATGATTTGAGACGAATAAGGAAAGGAATCATCCTAATTGTTGTTGTTCTGTTTCAGTCTTATTTCAATTTCTTTGGCACCGTCTAGATATGGAGCCTAGGTGATAGTATGGTATTATGGTCACCTCAGTTTCTATTCAGTTTTAGCCTTTTAGGTGGCAAACTGTTAGTGGAAAATCGTAATATGTGAGCTTACTATTCCAGCATCACAATCGTATACCATCTTGTGTATCTTTTGTCATCATTTGTTGACGCCTTCAAGGGTACTTTTGTACAGTGTATTTAAAATTTGAACCTTGCACCAGTTTGCAGGAAGTGCATATATGAGAAACTCTCGGATGAGGAGGTGGATTGTTGTCCTGAGTGCAATATTGATTTAGGCTGCATTCCGGCAGAAAAACTCAGGTCAGTTGTTGGCTTTGATTGCCAATTTATTATACCAGTTTGTATCATTTATGACTTCTTTGAATTGAACTAAACAAAAATGCAGCTCAAATGTCTGGATGTAGATGTATTTGTTCATTTGAACTAAACATACCAATAAAGGTATGTTTGGTTGGAGTGTAAAAATGGGGGTAAATTTTTCATGATTAAGTTCTATATGTAAAATTACACATAAAGTTCAATTATGGAAAATTCACCCTCATTTTTACCCTCCAACCAAACATAGCCTTTACAAGTGTTTCTGTTGTCTGTTTCCACAATAGAACATGCAGTTACATATGTATCAATGCTTATTATGATCAACCGCCTCATGAAATTGTGGCCTTAAATCTCTTCAACAAAGTATTTTTTAATTACTTATTTAAAGTCTTTCTCTTTCTAATTTTTCCCTAAGTCAGAAATGTTATTCATGAAGTATTACTTCCCGCATCTGTCTTAATCTTTGTAGCAGATAATCATTTAACTGTCGGCCTAACATAACCATTTGGACAGAGAGTTTTGCTCAGCAAAAATATTATCATCTGTTAGATTGTACAAGATATCCTTCTGCCTGAAGTGAAAATACTACCAATACCTTAGCATTTGCATTGAAATTGCGTCTTATCAGGATTTAATCTGCAGCTTGTGACTTTTGTTGAAGAATGGTGCTTATATAATGGACTTTCAATATCAAAACCCCTGTCAGGGTGATGTCTTCCTCACCTCCAAGCGTGTTAGCTTTGAACAATTTAACCTTGAAGAACTACATTCATAAATTGTTTTATAGAAGATCTCAGTGAAACAATCACCGGTGCTTATTAATTGTATGCAGGCCAGACCATAATTTACAAGATATAAGGGCAAAAATATTCCCTTTCAAAAGACGGAAGATCAAGGCCCCAGAAGTTTTACCTTCAGGATCCCTGCCTGCAAAAAGGAAGGAAAGATCACTTTCATCATTGGTGGTTAGTGCTCCAAAAGTTCCCATGCAAACTGCCTTTACGGGGAAGAGACAAAAATTGCTACAAGAAAGGCTGCTGCTTTGCGTGGATGCAGTTTTATTCTTGAAGAATCCATAAAAAGGAAGAAACAAATGGTGAAGATAATATGGTAAGTGCAGCCTTACCTGATTCATCAAATATGACCTCCCAAAATGAAAGTAAGGTGTGCATTATGGGCACCAGTGACTAGTGTTATTTTTCTATGTGGCATTAAGCCTCCCTTCCATGCGAAAATGGTCATGTACGATCATTAATTCATTATATTCTTGTAGGATTCTTCCATGGCTGAGCCTTCAAAAAATCATAAGCCCAATCAAGACACAGAGAATGGTGTCGAACTCACAGAAGGGAAGGTTGATCTCTGGACACCATTGAACTGTCTTGTTGAAGCTGCCAACAGAACAAAGTCCTCAAGGTCAAATTCACAAGCAATTCCCCCTTTCAAATCAGAGTCGCCAACTACTCCACATGATGGACGAGATATGTCTGAAATTGCCAAAAATGCTGAGCTACCTCCTTCTGTTCAGAGTGAAATAAGCATTCCTAAATCCAAAAATAAGGATAATGGACATAAAACAAAATTTGGAGATGACAAGGATGGAAACAGCTTGCCTTCAGGATCAGTGAAGCGAAGAAGGTTGCGTGCGCTGGACAGAAAAGAGTTGCAGCATCTGAGGAGTCTGCCTCAGCCCAGGTCATGCTAGATGCAAAAGGGGAAATTGCAACAGAAAAAACAGTCCTATTTGGTTTTCATTAGTTGCTTCAGTGGACCAGTAAGTTAGTTCTTTGCTTATGAAAATCATGGTAATCATTAGGTGTTATTCTTTCTATGGAACTCAAAGAAATTGTTGTTATCATTCAGGAAAGGAGACATTCCCTTGCCACAGATCTCAGCATGTTACTTGAGAATAAAGTAATTCTTCTGACTCACTGTCTTTCAGTCTATGTGTTTTTTTTTTTCTTTAATAAAGTTTGCTTTATTTTGCATTGTTTGATCCATGTAGTCGAGCCTAACTAGTCGGACGAGGTTTAGCTATTGTTGTTGTTGCAAAGTTTGCTTGATTTTGCATTTGAGTAAATACAACTTTGGCCTGTGTATTGAACAGAATATAATTTTTTTTTCATGTCCAGATTAGGCTGACTGTCAATATATTAAGCAGTGTTCCACTTTCATAGGTTCTCTCAGAGAATTCAATTGCAGCACATGAGAGAGAGAGAGAGAGAGAGAGAGAGAGAGAGAGATAGATAGAGAAAAGAAAGCTGCTTCATTTTAAAGATACATCTAAGTAACCAACAGATGTTCAGGCAAAACACTTCTATGCAGTATGCTGCATTATAAGAATGTGTGATGTTGGGCGGTATAGAGTGAAAATTAATCTCCCATAGTTGGAACTTAAATTGGGTCAATTTCCTGAAAGCAACCATATATTCAGAAGAAAACTGAAGATTGATGATCATTGTTTGGTTTTGATGAGTTACACTAGATGGCAGATGCAGAGTCTGAGTGACAGTTTTAACAAAGGAGAACTAACTTCCATATTGAATCATTTCAAATGTGTTGATTTTCCTTCCTTTTTTTCTTTTTACTGTAACTTGCTTTCTTTCCTCTCTCTTCTAATTTTCTTGAATATGTTCCATCTTTTTTTCATGATAAAGATATGTAGGTCATAGTCTCATAATTTTATTTTATTTTATTTTATTTTATTTTATTTTATTTTATTTTATTTTCGGTTTCTGACCTCATCACAGGGATGGTACTGCGCCTGTCTCATTTATCCAAAAGTACCTTGTGAAGAAACTTAATCTTGACAGTGAAGCAGAGGTGAGTTCAGTATATATCACTGTGAACTAAGAAAGGTTGGCATATTCTCTCTCTGCTGTTTTCTGTTTTCTGTTTTCTGTTTTCCTTTTTTTTTTCTTTTTTTTTCTCTTGCTAAAGCTGTTGCTTGTTCCTATAGTAAGAATTTGTGGTCTTAAATAATATGCTATATTAAGTGTGTGTCCTTTATTGTTATTTGCAAAACATAGCTCCAGGAGGCCAAGCAACGTAGTGCAAGCATTCTGGACATTGTGTGAGGCTATCATAAGATATGAGTGCAACTATGAAAGCTACAATTACAAGCCTGTCCGAGAATTGTATTGAACATTGTACTTTCCAGCATATGAAAAATAGCAGAGTATAATACACTACTACTGAGTACAGAAATTGAGTCCCCACCATTGCAACACGCACATGCCCAACATGATTTGCTATGTAAAAAAAATAAAAATACTGTATAGAAACTTCTTTTCAGAAACCAAGTGACCAAGTAGGCTGTAGCAACTAACATCTGAAGGTACTGAAAATGTCACCCTGAAGTTCACATATCTGAAAATTTGTTGTCTCAGAAGCAACCATTCTTGTGTTCGCTGAAAGTCTCATCAAATTTTAGGTATTAAGATCATCAAAGATCTGTTGATTGATGGCCTTACTGTCAGCAGTGCAATGTCCTATGTGAGCTTCAATTGCTTTATGATTTGAAGGGGTTTGTGATCTGAATTTTTTTCTGTTGGAAAAAAATATAAGAGCAAATTTTCTACCAAATGGAGAAATTGATAATCGAAGCTATACATGAGCAAGAATTAGTCATTGCTGGTGCATTACTGGTGTTTGTTTTTTGTTCTGTTGTGGACACAGGTGGAAATAATGTGCCGGGGTCAGCCAGTGCTTCCATCTCTACAACTGTCTAACCTTGTAGATTTGTGGTTCCAAACAGCATCAGCCTCAAAGAAGATACCAGCATCTGTGGGGTCCTCAGCCAAGGATTTTGTTATGGTTTTATCGTATTGTCGAAAGACTTTGCCTTCTTGAGAGATATATGGTTCCCTATACCTATTCTATTCTGTTTATATGGTTCTATCATGTTCAACTCCTTTCTTTGTAACATTCTCACTGACATTCCTGGTAAGGAAGGAATATGTTCATTTCATAAAATACAATACGATGAATATATTTGATTTTGTTTTTGCCCATGACCGGAAAATGTGTACACACTCCAAGTTTAGTTTATCTGCTGTATTATTAGGATTTTGAAATATTTAACGATATTTCCTGTGCATCAAATGATGTCTTCCTCTTCCTAAGAACTAACGTGAAAGAGGTTATAAATCAGAAAAACGTATGAGCATACATGGGAAAGTATTCCAGACTATATATATATTGCAAATTACGTTCACAAGTTGGATGAAATTCATCCCGACTTCCATTTTATTTCTAAAACTTGCTCACAAAACTTTTGAATTTGTGAAATTATTTCATCGGCTTTTTCTAAATTTGTGTAATTACTACAAGGACCTTTTCTCTATCATATAATAAATAGTATAATTAAGAAAAGTCACTATCACCCAGGAAAATGTATACTGTTATTAAATGCCATTGGAGGTTAGTGATGAGAAATTTAGGTATCCAAGGAAAATGATATAAATCACCTTAAATTTTTATTCTTTGTAAATCACGACTATAAACTTTAATTTTTTATAAGAAGAAATTTAAAAATTTTGCAATTAATTTCTAAATTTTGAATAATATTTTAATAGACTCTTTATTTTAAATTTATTCATTCAATAATGATAATAACTCGTAAAGACATATTAGTCATTTGTTTTATGAGTTAAATTTCTATACACTATAACAGTATAAAAATTTTTTACACCTTAATCAAATCATCTCATTTCAATAACTTTTCAAGAAGTTAATGTAAGATTCAACTACTTTTATTTATATGACAATATATAATTGGATGACAGTGTCATTGTATAGAAATTAAACTCTTGCTTTGTATCGATTTTAGATTTCTAACTAATTTATTTTTCATTCAAATCTTATTTTTAAGTTTAAATTGCTAAATTAATGGGGAAAAGTAAAATAAAAATTTGTCAATTACAAATAATCTTATTAATAATATTATAAATTAATCAATAATTAATATTATTAATGGATGGAAACAATCTTAGCATTTATCATAACTATAATTTAGTAGATTCTTTTGCAGAAATGATGAATTGAGTCATAAGTAAAATTATTTTCCCATATATATATATCATAATATGAATTTAAATCTCATTTTCTATGAATTTTTATGTATAAAAAATTATTTTAAGAATCTAATTTTAATGTGTTGATATTGCACAAAAGTTTTACACAATCATCAAATAATGTAATGACACATTAGTAAAAATAGTCGATTTCTATACATACTACTTGAAAAGTCATTCAAATAGAGAGATTTTATTGAATAATAATGTAAAAATTTTTACAATGTCAATATATTAAAATTAAACTCTTATTTTAAATTTATCAATAGTGTAAATTATTTTTACAAGGTCCTTCAATCAGATCATTTCATGTGCATGACTTTAAAAACATTGAGGAAAAGCCAAATTTATTTTACTGATATGTCAATATATAATTGAATAATTATATAAAAAATTTAAATATCAAAATTAAACTCATAAAAAATAGTGAATAGCAATAACCAAGTCTCAGATTTACTAAAATGTCACTTAGGCCCATTTGAATATTAAAATGGCATCCCATCGCTATCATACTCCCATTTTAGCGGCTTTTATTTAATTTTTTCAAAATATCCTTCTTTTTACTTTAAAATAAAAAATAAGTTAACAAAAAAAAATCATTATAAGTTACTGTTACAATTTTATGTTATTATTATTCGATGAATTCTAGTTTAATCATTGTTTTAAATTTTATAGGATAGTTAAATGATACGAGTAATTATAATCCTTTAGATGTAACTATTAATTTTTTTTTCTTTCAGAAAAAAATTGACTACTAACTATTTGAAGAACGTAGCAGTGACCACTTTTTTTATAAAAAAAAATCTTAAACAAAAATGAATAACAAAGGTCTATTAATAAATTATAATGTCCATCATATGCATATATGTTATTTAATATACAGTGTTTACATAATTAAATAATTAAAAAATTATCCAATAAACACGAGAACAAAATTTATTGTTAGTGGCAAATAAAATTTTTCTATAGCTTTTTATTTTTATTTTTTCTTAAAAATTAAAGACATTGAATTAGTCATTAATCATAAAAGGAGTTTAAAAAGTTTTATTTCCCTTTTACCACACACTACCACCAACACTATGTATTATAAAGGCTAAATTATTTCCTAAGTATTCCTAAATAAATTAACGATCACAAATAAAAATTGAACATGTATTGATAAATCTCAATGTGATTACACATAATGATTTAGTAATTATCATGATTGCTATTCATTTTACTTATTTTTATTTACTTTTAAATATTAGTTTATTATTACATATTTAAGTAACTATTGTATTAAAAATATTTCAATAAAGTAAATTATTACGTAAATGTAAGTATTTTACGGTGCTGCTAGTTACGTAAATATAAGTATTTTCTAATCCTTTTGAAACAAATTATTACTTAAATATATTGGATAATGAGATTTGCAGCGATTTTACAGGGATTAGAAAATGAGATTAGAGGTAAGGATTTTAATAAGTGAATAAATCGTTAATTAAATTAACAATGATAAATTTCTATAAAATTATAATTGATCACACAACCTTTTTTTTTAACACAATTGATCACACAACTAAAGTTAAACTATTAATTATCTTAGTTGATAAAGAAAAGCAAGTAGAGTATGTTGGGATAATCAAATAAAGGCTACTAAAATAGGAGTAGCAATGGATATTTAGGAGTAGCTATTTGTTTCATAAATTTAACTCACTTCTTTTTTCGGCCAGAAACTCACTTTGACTTAGGTGGATTTGCCTCCTCAAGCATTGTATGTGAAACTGTAGAGACTATTACCCTCTTCATCTGCAAATACCAATTCCACATCGTGATCCATGGGAATGAAGATTTCTTATGATGAAAAAGTTGCGAATGAAAATGAATTAGTTGGCAAGAGGGTAGTGGTATATATTGATGTGAGCCTTTACAAATCGCTTAAAGAGATACAAATATCATCAATGGGGTCTCTCAATTGCAAGTTGGAAGCAATGGTGTGAGAAAGGAAGCAGGGGCTTGGGAAGTTGGACCTTGATTTGAAGCCTGCTGTGAGCATCAAAATTGTAGAAGTGCTAGTATGGTATTGTAAGTTGAATAGTATTAGTGCGGGAATATGAATATGCATGCAACATGAACCCACACAATGACACATGGAAGCATTTGCAGCGCCTATCCTGAAGAGCCAATCACTATTGGAGTGCCATTTTGTCAAGTGTGTCCCAGCACCAATTCTGCCAAGTTCTTCTCATATGCTCAAATTGTGGTGGCATTGTGGATTGACTCAGGTTGTGTTCACATAAAAGATAGGTGTTCTTGTGGGCAAACAAAATTCTTGTTGTGTTGATGTCTTGCTTGTAGTTGTTTTGCCTCTGTTGGCCTCTAGTTTTCTATTCTTTTTGTCAACATTGTAAAAGTGTTCTGCAACTTATATTTATTTATATTAATGAGACAATTTTTATTTTTTTCATCTCTCGCTAATGCATAATTAAATAATATTTTCTTTTAGATTAATTATTGTCTTATTTATTTGTCCGTGAGAATGAGTCAAACCCACGTTTGACCAATCAAGATAAAAACATATTTTTTCGATTAGAACCATTGAATGACATGCAACTAACAAAACAAACAAGCTTTAAATAGTTTCATAACTTGAATATCCAACTAAAACTCACTATTTTCTTAAGATTTTGAATTCCACTCCAACAGACTTAAAAGAATTGCTACTGGAAAAAAAGAAATGCTTTAGAGGAAAAAAACAAACATTTGATTAGCACATAAATGGCAGGTATCCTGTATATATTTGTGAATTCTCCTGTATCTGTTTGTATCCATCTAAATCTCAGGGCAATAATTCCTTCTCATGGTCGGTAAGACAATTAGATACCACCAATTCCAGCTACCAAAAGAATCCAAACAAATAAAAAAATAAAAGGATAGTGGGAGTGCTTGGTGAAAGGGGAAATCAGAATGAGACAATAAGCAATTACATTTTGCATTTATACTTCTGTGTACCTTTTACAATCACAAATCATGCCAAGTAAAATCATGTCCTAAACTAATATGGATAGAACTCATCTACTTATAATTGGTGGCGTCTTGAGTCTCTTAACAGATACCTTGCCTTTCAGTTTAATCTTCCACATGGTAAGCAGAGGCGATAACAACCCCTATGCTATGGTGTACATTTTTTTCACTCCGTGACTCAAATTTCTATATGAATAGATAGACCCTGGGTGAGTGAAAGTTTCAAATAACATATAGGAAGAGGAAAGGTAAAGTAAAATGGGTTGAAGATTAGACTGTTATGTTCTAACCAAAGGGCAAATTGGAGCCAACAATTAAAATTTGTTATGCTCCAACAAAAAAACCCCAAAAGAAAAGTTGTATGACTTTCTTATGAAAAATCTGATCAAACGTTTCAAGTCGATCTCTTCCTCTTCATTCCTTGTTATTCTGGTTTTCTTCTTCTTTGTCAGTGCATCCCTATAGAAACATCCCTCAAGACAAAACATTCCATACTTTTAAGAAGATTGCATTACAGAACAAGCAACAGCTTGAGCCCAATGCCTTAATTTAGTCTTGACCAATTCAGGGTCATCCCCTGCATTGCATACACACAACCCCCATTAGCAAACTATAACATAAACACATTAACCAAAAACATGAAATTAAATGCATTCTTTGGCAAACATGAGAGATATTCATGTTACAAAGCTAAGTTAACGAATGAGAAAAAATTTCTGTACATATCAAAATCGGCACACTCGAGACACCCTCTTTGATTTGTGTTGAAAAGAAAATAATAGAAAGTTTTAAAAGATGTAAAATTGCTTTTTATTAAAAATTGTTTATGAGAGATGTATTTAGAAGATGTCCAAGAAGCTATGTATAGAAATAACACAACCCTATATGTCAACAAAATTTTCATGTATAACACCACTTCAAAATTTCTGTAATGTCACCTGGGCTACAAATCTTCCATGAGTCATCGCTCCTTGGGCTTCCAAATGATGAGGAACGACATCCAAGGGAAGAGCGATGGCTCTGAGGTGTCGATACAGGACTCAGCGACAACCCCCGGTTCACGGCAAAATAGAGATCAAGTGCAGGCAAGGTATTGCAGAGTCTCTGGCCATCTTCCTCATTGAATCCAAAACCCAATTCTATACACCCTTTAAGCTCATGAAGATCATCATCTGTTAGATATTCGCAACAATCCTGAAAGGTGCTCCTTCTACGCTCTTGGAGGCGCCTTCTCTCCCACGCAATGTCCCTAGTCGTCTCGCACATGGACAACTGCTTCAATAGGCGCCGCCGGTTCTTCCAGGGCGGCGGGCCGTAAGCATGTGCTGCAGCTCCTCCTCTGAGGATTCGATTGGTAATGGTGAAGATGAAGATAACACCGCATCATGCTGTTGTTGCTCTTGGTTATTTGTAGCCATGCACAACAGATAGAAAATAACAATAATAATAATAATAATAAAAGACCTTGGCTTTTTCTTGGGTATCAAGAAAAGATTAATTTGAACACAAAATAGTTGTAAATTGGTGTTAATAATATATATGATGGGGTGATGGTGGTGGTCGGGCTGAGGCGGCAAGGGAAGCCGCCTTGCCTCGCCTCGCGTGCAGCCGTGGAAGGCTGACTAGTATGGTGGGTAAGAAAATGGAATTGATGAATCGAAGGGAAAGGTGGTATAAGGAAAATGGGAGAGGATGATGTGCTCTATTAATGGTATGTTTAGATTTTAGTCTCTCTAACATTTCACCGTTCATTTGAAACTGTGATCAGCAAAATTTTAGGGGGGAGGTGACCAATATTTAGGAGGGTATTTGTTGCGTAAGTTATGCTTGATTGAAGGGTGCACCTACATTTGGGTAAAAAAATGTCATAAAGCGAGATGTAGTTAAATCCCTAACGGAAAAAAACCAACTATCTAGCTTTATTCTATACTGAGGAGTGATGGAATAGGAACTAATTCAGCTGTAAATGATGTGTCATTGTCATTTTTATTAAAGCAGATCTATTTTATTTTGTTGGTTAGTGTAAAATCTTGTATTGCCACTGTACGTTAGTTCATTTTAAGCACAATCTCTCACTTGTTACGCGCAACGACAACTGAAAAACGTCCAGGACTAGGAACCATCCTAACGAAAAATGAACTGAAGGTAAAAATGTGCTTAAAATTTTGTTTTCAGGTTTATATTTAGGAAACACATCTTTTATTTTCAGAAAAAAGTTGTTATCCAGGAAGACAAGATTTTGTACTTTTTTATTGCTGATCTATGTTAAGTTTTTCTTACTATTTTCCTCCACCCCACAATAACTTTTGCTAAAAAAAACTTTTTCATTGGTGGCATTAGTGTTTGTACAAATTTATAATAAGGAAAATGTATAGTTAAAATCTTTGTTGAAATTAAATTTTTAAAATAAAGTGACATGATCACATCAAAATAATAATAATAATAATGTGACATGATTGTTGATTTTTGGATGAATACATGAGTCTTTTTATTTTATCTTATCTTGTAACCACCCAAAATTCTGTTGAAAAATCTAATTATATTAATTTAACAATGTTAATTGTTGTAACATTATTTTTTTTTCAAAAATATAAAAAATGAAAAGTGGTGGCATATTTGAAATTTTGACAACACTGATTTTTTATTTAATTACTGTGGAGGTCGTCCTTATAGTTTTATGTCATTTTTAACTAAGTTTCTATAATTTAAAAATTTATAATTATATCCCTATATTTTACTAAAATTTTCAATCAAGTCCTATAGTTTGATAATTTGTAATCAAATTTCTATACTATACAAAAAGTTTTAATTAAATCTCTATAGCTTAAAAATTTTGTTATCAAGTCCTTATAATTTGTATACTATAGACTTGATTGAAAATTTTTTGTAATATATAGAACTAGATTGAAAACTTTTGTATAATATAAGGATTTGATGACAAATTTTTAAACTATAAAGACCTAATTGAAATTTTTATATGATATAAGGATTTTATTATAAATTTTTACACTATAAAGACCTCTAGAGTCATTAAACCCTGATTTTTTTTTGTTGGCACTGCAATTGAGTTCAAAAATTTTGACAAAAAAGTAACAAATATACAATTATTAAAAAAAATAACAAATACTAGTGGCTAAATTTGAGTGTAAATAAGGAGGTAGTTATATTGATGGGTAAAAAAAATGAAAAAAAATCATTTACAAGAGTTAAAGTATAACACACTCGTTCTTATGCCATGCATGAAATTCATTTGTATCAAATATATGATTATGATTATTCAGTTTTTTAATTTAACTATTCTACTGAGTCTTATTTTAAATTGTGTTGCACAATCATAATTGTGATGATAATATTTTCGTTAAAATACCCCTTATGTGATAAATGTAAGTTTTTCTGTAGGTGTTTTATGCATTCAAAGGTCCTCCTAGCAAGAGTGGAGGTAGCCTATTTTACCAAAGGAGATCAATACTTAATAGTTAATTTCACATAAAAATATATTTTTTAGTAATTTTTAATCTTATTTAAGAATTAAAAATAAAAATCATCATATATAAAATAAATAAATATTTTACAATCAAAATTCAGGAGAAACTCACATATTTACATAGCATATTATCTATTATAATACTTAAATATCAAGTTAAATAAAAAAATTGATAAAGGTTAACCAGTAATTTTTTTGGGGGGACCAGTTTAAGCAAAATTAACAAATTATAAAAGAAACTAAAAATTGGCCCCTTGTAGAAATTTTATAAACAAACAATATAAGCAACAAAACAAATATAATTCCTACATTCCAATCACCTAATTCTGACTATATAGCATGTGAAATAATAAGGAGATTGATTATCTAAGTTACGAGAAAAGATTGACAGGGTGATAGATCAATAGCTAGTGTTCCACCTTTTATCTATCATAGAAGATAGAAGAAGAAACACAAATGAATAGAGAGAACTTTCCTATAAGATAAGGTCAGATAACGCGTTATATTCCAATGGACAATAGACACACTACACAATGGTTAGGAGTAGGGGTCTCTCCAATATATTTATAAAATATGGACTAAGTCTTCCCATTATAATAAGTTCAATAATAATAATAATCAAAATTTTGGACTTAAACAATATATTATAGTTATTTTGACATCTAATTAATTTAAATCTAAAATTAAATTTAATATTAATTTATATTAATTCACAAAATCATTCCAACACCCGTTCCAAAGCTACCCTCCGCCCTTGCCTCCTTGCTTTAGACTTCAACGTCATTCTTTCACCTTAACTTTTTTAATATATAAAAAAGTGTACCAATTATGTCTTTTTTTATTTTTTAGGATTTGATTTTGATATGTGATGTCATTCGTATTTTACCAGTGTGATAATAATATGATTGGATGATAAAAATTACTCTTGGTAAACATAAAATTAAAATAAATTTTTTTGTCACCGCAATAATCGCAACACATCAACAATTTTCAAGTGCATACACCTTTCTTTGAGTGTCTATTTTGTAACCTTTTGTTTGGTTCTTCTCGTTTGAAAGTCTTGAATCTATTTGAGGTTATCGCAAAAAAAAGAAGCAAAATTGGCTCGACCATGCCCCTTTTAGAACCATCTCTACTCCAAGTCTCCAACCTCTTCATATGTTCTTTGTGGACAGAAATTACATGTTCCTAAATCCCGTTTTATTCGATGCCTGACAATTATTTCTTGTCATTTAAAAAATGAGTATTTAATAACATTTAAAATTTATTATTATTATTATTATTATTATATTACTTATTTTTCACATGATAAGAAGTGATTAATTTAAAATGAATATAATTGAGGATAAACAATTCTGTTTTTCCTTTAATTAACCAAGTTAATTCTTGACTCTATTTTTATTATTTTGTCTTCATTTTTTTGCTATTATACCATATTAAGTGATACATTGATAATAAACTAGCATCCTACATGACCTCAAAGATGATATGGGTGAATAATAGGTCCAAATTGTTAGTGTATGTGTGTATATATATATATATATATATCAAATAAAGTTGTGTCATTAGATTCAAACAAATTTGTTAATATAGCAATATACAGTTGGATGATTAAGCAAGATTTTGTTTGTGTATGTAGATTTAATTAGTACTAGATATATAACAATATGTTAAAATAATAAATTAAATAATATATTGCTTAATTGATTCTTGTTTAATTATATTATTAATTGTATTAATTAATTATATTAATTCTGTGACATATTCCACACGTTAGTGAAGTGTAAATATTGACTTGTCCTTAATGGTACAACGATGTTGGAAGTACATGATTATTGCTAATAAAATAAACACAACAAATAATTCATTAGGATTAGTCTAATAGTAAGCAATTTGAATAGTATGTATTAGGTATAAGTTCAAATTTTATTACAAATAATATAATTTTAAAAAATATCAAAAAGGTCAGAATAAATAAATAAACACAACAAATTGAACAAGCCCACAAGGTGACATACTACCTCACCCATGGGCCGTGGTCGTGACTGAGGCTGACTTAGGCGGATTTGGGACTTGGTCAGAAGATTCACCCGAATCTATTGTAGCTCTCCTTATTGCAGGCTTGGAGTTTGAACGATTTTTTTTTTTCCTAACATTTTAAAAATTATATTAGTTGCAAAGATTTAAATCTAGAATCTTATATATATATTATAAAAATCTTTTATCATTAGACCATTTCTAGTGGCTTTGTGTGATTTTTTTTGGTGGTTTAATATTTAATGAACGAAATCATTTTTTTACATAAAAAATAATGACATTTTTCAACCAATAAAATATTAATAGATAGGTTAAATTGTGTTTATTATTAATTAAATAAGCGATAATAAAATAATTAGAACAAAAATTATTTAAATCATTTAATAATTAGGTCCATCTATAAAATAGAAAATATAAATCCTAATTTTTAAAATTATCTTTGTCATATTTATGTATAATATTTATTTTAAAAATAAATTAACAATGCTATATTTATTTCGAATAATAAGTGGTCCCTCAGTGCATACGATTATTAACTCTGCATGCGTAAAGTATAAAGTATAAAAAGGATATTTATATTGAATTAAAATAATTATAAAATTTAATGGTGTATTTCTTATTTTTTAACAATATGATATATGTGATATATGAATATGGTATAAAATGTTGGTTAATATTTATACAATCAAAAATTACTTTAAATTATTATTGATACGGGTGAAAGAAAGAAATTATATATTAAGTTTTGTTAACTAATGGCCTAAATTACTTGTTAAGATTTTAAAAATAATAAGTTTTAAAATTTGCAATACATTGAATATATTAAAAACTTAAAAATTATGTTTTTCACATAAATTTATTAAATTTTTAACGAGCATTTTTTTTGTTTTGGGTGTGAAAGAGTGTCTTTAGGAGGCCGTTGGTGCATTGTCTAGCTATAAGATTATCGATAAATTATCCCTTAAAAGATTGTCACATTTTAAATTCCTGATAATGTTACAATGCAGTATTTGATATATGCAACATTTGGTATATGTAGCTAATCTAATTGGCAATACACATTACCTTATTTGGTATATCATAAGGATTACTAGATAATAAATTAATAATAATAGTGATAATATATTTATACTTATTAATATTATTAATTATTATAATAGTTTAAATAAAAATAATAATTTTTAATTATCAATAAATGTTGTTAATGAATTTTAATTATTATTTTTAATTAATAAAAAATTACTCATTAATATTACTAATTAGTAACAATTAATTATTAACAGTAATAATATCATTTAATTATTCAATTAATAATTATTATTTAATAATATTTTTAATACTTTAATAATAATAATAATAGTAATAGAAAAGATACTAAGAGGAACCTAATGGCAATCTAAGAGATAATCCATATAGATATCTTCATGGGGTAATCCACATTATCACTAAGGTGGCAATGTAGATTACCTTGATAATCTAAATTGCTAGTTGAGTAATCTAACCAAACAAAACAATGATGTGAGTGCAAATAATTTTAGGTTATATTACCAATAATCCAGGTAGATTAACCATACCAAACACCTCCTTAGAGTATTGATCTATAAAACTCATACTTAGTTATACATTTTTTATTTTTTATACATTAAAAAGGGAAAACTTTCCCTTCAAAGAAAAAAAAAACCGGAAAACTTCACTTAACCACACTGATTTTTTTGCAACCATTGGATCACAAAGTGCTAGGGTGAAACTACTCAGCCGATAAGTACTCCACTCACACCCACGAATGCTTGCCACTTCGGTGAACAACTATACGTGTTAAAATAGATTTTGTTTTGGTGGTAATTCGTTATTACAAACTTCATTCAGATAAAATTATTTCCAAACTTCATTTGTTTTAAAGCAATGGACATCTTCTTTCTTTCTTTCTACCAATTTCAGCATGTGATGCAATGCAATGCTAAATATAGCTCACGCTAAGCGGTGTTGAATTCAAAGCAGGCTCGTAGTAATTTGTTACTAATCCCAATTCTTCCAATGACGATTCTCACTCTCCATCATCGATTCCCAACTGTCCCTAATGTTCTGAGCCATGGGACTTTAACGTTCATGAAACAAGAAAAAGAGTAAATAAAAAAAAAAGCACGAAATTAGAACTGAGAAGTGAGAACAAAGAAGCAAAACACACAGCCCCTCATAATTCACAAAAGAATAATAAAAAGTTCACCCTTGTTTTCTTGCCTGGTTTGGCCCCCTCCAATCCAGGTAGGTTCATAGCTTCATAAATGCTTGAATCTACATGCATGAATATGATTAAGATGGCCCATTAATTAGACCACAAACAACACAAAAACTAACACCACCCATTTCTTCAATTTTTCTGGCGTACAGGAAAACCCCTTCTTAATAAACTAACCTTGTTATTACTTTTGTTGTTTACACATCATTTTCCTGTACGCCCTTTTATTTTTCTTTTTGTCTTTTCTTCAATCATGCATACCACTAGTGCAAATCTCTTGTTGTTTTCCCTTGTTTGCGTCCCAATTTTGTTGAATGCACTTCCTGCATCAACGAACAAGGCAGAACAAGAGTCATTGATCTTGGGGTGTGGCTTGGGAGAAGGTGGTGGCAAAGATGCTGATGGAAGACAATGGGGACCTGACAACAAGTACCTCTCATCAGGAACCAATTCCATCACATCAAAAGCCTCATTCCAAGACCCTTCTCTCTTGTCTGAGGTGCCATACATGACATCAAGAGTTTTCACATCTGAGGGTACATACAGGTTCCCTATTCAACCTGACAAGCGTTACTGGCTCAGGCTGCATTTCTATCCAGCTCTTTATGGCAGTTTTGACCCTTCCAACTCATATTTCTCTGTGACTGCAAATGGGGTTTTGCTCCTCAGCAATTTCAGTGCCTCAATCACTTGCCAGGCACTCTCACAGGCTTACCTTGATAGGGAGTATTCCCTTGCACCTTTGAATTCAGACACACTCACTCTCACATTCAAGCCTTCTGACAAGTACAATGGTGCTTTTGCTTCGTCAATGGCATTGAGTTGATCCAAATGCCTGAGTTATTTGATTCAGCACCTTTGGTAGGTTTCACTGACCAAACCGTGGATGCAAAAAGTTTGCATTTTCAAACAATGTTTAGGCTAAATGTTGGTGGGCAATACATATCTCCAACACAAGACTCTGGCCTAAGCAGGATGTGGTACGACGACACCCCTTACCTCTATGGTGCAGCCACTGGTGTCACCAACCAAGCTGCAAATGATGTGAAAATTAACTATCAAACCATGCCACAATACATTGCTCCTACTGATGTCTACTCTACATCAAGGTCCATGGGGAGTAATAAGGATGTCAACATGGGATTCAATCTCACATGGATTTTCCAAGTTGATCCGAATTCCATGTACCTTACTAGGCTGCATTTTTGTGACTTTTACTATTCCAAAGTCAATGAGATTGTTTTCAATATATTTGTCAACAACCAAACTGCTCAGGCTGAAGCTGATGTGATTGGATGGACAGGAGGAAAAGGGGTGCCAACTTATAAGGACTACGTGATATACACCCAAGATAAGCCAGGTGATGAAGAGCTTTGGCTTGCTTTGCACCCAGCACCTGAAACAAAGCCAGAATACTATGATGCCATACTCAATGGGGTGGAGATATTCAAGCTCAATGACACAAATTTGTCTGGCCCCAACCCTCAGCCTTCTAACATGCTGGTTGAGCATGAGGAGAAGGCGAGGACTTTCCAAGACAAGAGTAGCAAGAAGAATGTTGTGATTGGTGGAGCTGCAGGGAGTGCTGCTGGTTTTGCCTTAGTGGCTGCAATATGCATTGTTGTCCACCAAAAGAAAAAGAGAGCTCCAGGGTCATACTCTAACACATCAAGTTGGCTGCCCCTTTATGGGAACTCTCACACAACAGACACCAAATCCACAATTTCTGGGAAGAGTAATGTTGGTAGCAACAACTTATCAGCCATGGCTCAAGGACTATGCCGCTATTTCTCATTGCATGAGATGAGACAAGCAACCAAGAATTTTGATGAGTCCAATGTCATTGGGGTTGGAGGGTTTGGGAAGGTTTACAAGGGTGTCATTGATAATGGGTTCAAAGTGGCAATCAAGAGATCAAATCCACAATCAGAACAAGGAGTCAATGAATTCCAAACTGAGATTGAGATGCTTTCCAAGTTGAGACACAAGCATTTGGTTTCCTTGATTGGTTTCTGTGAGGAAGATGAGGAGATGTGCCTGGTTTATGACTACATGGCTCATGGCACCCTAAGGGAACATATTTACAAGGGAAACAAACCACAAGATGCTCTATCATGGAAGCAAAGGCTGGAGATATGCATTGGAGCTGCAAGAGGTCTTCATTACCTTCACACTGGGGCTCAGTACACCATCATTCATAGAGATGTCAAAACAACCAACATTCTCCTTGACGACAATTGGGTGGCCAAGGTATCAGATTTTGGATTGTCAAAGACAGGTCCAAACTTGAACAATGGTCATGTGACTACTGTGGTGAAGGGTAGCTTCGGATACTTGGATCCTGAATATTTCAGAAGGCAACAATTGACTGAAAAATCTGATGTGTACTCATTTGGGGTTGTCCTATTTGAGGTCTTATGTGCAAGGCCTGCTCTGAATCCTAACCTTCCAAAGGAACAGGTTAGCCTTGCAGATTGGGCTTTGCAATGCAAAAGAAAAGGTACGTTGGAGGACATCATTGACCCTTCTCTCAAGGGGAAGATCAACCCTGAAAGCTTGAAGAAGTTTGCAGATGCAGCTGAGAAGTGTTTGTCTGAGCATGGACTTGACCGTCCCTCCATGAATGACTTGTTGTGGAACCTTGAATTTGCTCTCAACTTGCAAGAAAACCCTGATGGCTTATCATCAACATCTCGCCCTTCACATATTGATGAGAGTGAGTTTGAAGAAGTGGACTTGAGGAACAATGACATAGCAGCACATTATAGAAACTTGAGCCTTGGAAGTGAGCATGAACATAGCCATGACTCAAGTGAGAATTCAGCTGCCATCTTCTCACAAATTGTTAGTCCAAAAGGGAGATAAAGGGAAAGTTTCTTCATCATTACTTTGCTATAGGATATACAGCTTTTGCTTGAAGGTAGAAGCCGTGGAGTTTAAGGCACAAATACCAGCATTTTGTGTTGCTTTTAGAGTATATGCAATTCCTTTTCATTTTGTTGGATTTCATTTTTCTTGTCTCATTATCATCCCCTTAAACAGATTATTATGTAAATGTGTCTATAGCAACCTCTTGTATGAGAAGGCGACAAATGAAGTTCGCCCTGCCTGTTATATATGAATAATATAGTCAATTAAATAAATACTTAGTATTTATAGTTTACCTTTTTTTTTCGAAAATCTGCATGAGGAGCACAGGAGCATCAAGATTATGTATTTAGGTGTCTGATAAATTGGTCCTCCACTACTTTGGAATCTTCACATGGTTCGCACTTGACAATAACAAAATTACTATATTAACGCATATTCAATTTTTAATTCCTAGATATTTACTCCTTTTTCACCCACCGTTACCGAACCACCCCACCACCCTTGTGTTGTCCTCACTTTGACTTAATCCTTTCTTCATTTGTCTCATTTGAAGTTCACCATAGAAACTAATGCGTCAAATTGGAAAGAGATTTGGATCCAAGAACCTTCACTTCCTCTACGGACCTTGTGGGTTTGCTTTGATTATTTTTAGAGTGGAGCTAAAATTGGTTGATGGATTCATCAAAGATTATTATTTATTCCATAAAGCTATAATAATCTTTTGTGATAGATGCCTTAAAATCCTTTTTGGGTTTCGAAGGATTTTGGTGACACAATTGAAGGTGACAAAGGTGATTTGGGTTTTTTGTTCCAATGCTTGGTCTTAGACTTGTAATTTGATTAAGATATATATGTAGATTTAAAAGAAATCACATCTGTGCAGCATATGTTCACCAAAAAAAAAACAAAAAGGATGTGCAACATATATTCAACAACTCTAAACCCAGCATAATTTTTTTCCCCTTTTATATGTAATTCTTCTATATTGAAAGACTGTGAAGTCGACTAGTTGTTTTTTTTAATTGTTTTTCAATTTATGGTTTAGTTCTCTGGAACATTGAAGGAATTGAAGGAAGCTAAAATGGTCCTCCATTATGGAATACTACTCAAAACATGTGAAAAAGGCACTGGATTGCACGTGGTGGTTAGAAGAGGAACACTTACCACATAGTAGATGATGGCCAGGAATGAAAGGGATGGATTATTTTGTAATTTGAATTGCTATGATTTTTAATAAATTATTTATAATATTTTTAGTTAATAAACTCAACCATTTATCAACCCTCAGATTTTAATTAAGTTTGATCCAATGGTAAAGAAGTGTAGACCACCACATGCTCAGAGACATAACAGGACCAATTTATCAGCGACCATATATTTATGATTCTATGTAGAAAGAAATCGAGATTCCTATTGAATTGAGTGTGCCTCTTGATGAATTACAAAAATGTCCTACCACTTTCATCTTTGTTTTATTTTAATTGCCTTATTTTATTGCTACTTCAAATTATGGATTTTTAACACATAAATTAAAAAAATACCATATTATATATATGCACCAAATTGAATCTTGTTACATATATATCTTGTTTTCATTTAATAAAAATTTGCTAAAATCGATTTCCTTCAAATTTTAATTTTTTATCCATGGCATCAATTTCACACATGTGCTAGGGATCTCATGCAATGTTTACAAGAAGCGGTGTTGTCAAACCCCTTCAAAATCGATTTAAATCAATTCAAGGGATGTGTAGTCGTATGGCAGAATCGATTTGTGAACGTTGTAAGGCATCTCTGACAAATGATTTAAGTTGATTTTCGTGGAGGAAATTTCTATATAAACTCATCCAACAGAATCGGTTTCAACCATTTCTCACTTCTCCCTACTCTTTTGTTCTTAGTTTGCTCTTTTGTTGAGAGTTTTACTAGAGGAGAAAAGAGTTGGTAAAGGAAACTAAGGAGACTAAAAATATGTACCACCTAAATAAAGTTGATCATATTACAGGAAGACTAGCAATGTAGGTAATTAATTTATTCTATTTAATTTATTATCTTAACAATTAAATTTATTTATTTTAAATTTTTTTAATATATTATTTGCTTATTTAGCGTTAGGTTAGGTTGTTGTTACTTATGTGTATTTTAATATATAATTTAGTGTAGGTTTTAAATTAGTTTAAGTTAGTAAGGTTCATAGCATATTTAGTTTAATTTGGTAAGTAATTTTATCTAGTGTAATTTAGTAATGTAATTTTTATCTAGTGCAATTTTATCAAGTGTAATTTTAATATATAATTTAGTAAGTGAACAGATTATAACATATAATAAATATAATTCATCCGAGTAAAATTTATTATAGGATACATAATATTTTATTTTAATTTAATATGTAACTTTGTTCTAGTAATTTTTTGTGGCATATATAAATATTTAATGTGTAGATTACAAGTAGAATAATTTAATATATTGTTGTTTAGTTGCTTAAGATAATAGAATTTTGTGAAATTTAATTTTTGTAAAATAACTATTATGTTAGTTATAAAGTAAATATAATCATTATATAACAATGTCTCTTTCATTTGTGTAGCATGCACGAATTTTAAAAAATAAGCATTGCAATCAAATGGTAGAACCATATCCATTGATAGAGTCTTATCTTAAGCAGGTTTTTGTTATGTCACATAGATGGTTCCAGTTTATGACTATGCAGATTGCTCATCAATGCATTTGTTGAGCGATAGAAGCCTGAGTCCAACATGTTTCATCTATCATATGGAGAGCGTACTATCACACTGCAAGATGTTGCATTCTAGCTAGCTAGGGTTGCGCATGGATGGACAGGCCATGAGCGGTTGCATTAGTTCTTGGGAGAATTTTTATGGTCGTGATATATGGAGATTATGTCGAGAGTTGCTTGATGTCGTCTTGCCAGGAGCACATCAATGGATTCAATGCGAACCTACCTTGGTTTACAAGGGCATTCTGCAATTTGAGACATGATGCTAACGAGGATATAGTTGTCCATCACACTCGGGCGCACATTATGGTTCTATTTGGTGGGTTCCTGTTCCCAGACAAATGAAGTGGCTCCCTCTTTTGGATGACTTTGAGGAAATTGGAAAATATAGTTGGTGGTCTATAATACTTTAAGCACTTTATCGAGCTCTATGTTAGTGTTAGATATAATACAAGGAAGAGAAAACTGACCAGACATCGAATCAATCAAGGTCCTGGTTCAAAGGTTTAGAGGTTAACCAATTAAAGGGTTCAACTGAAATATAATAAAAAATATATATATAAATATATACATATGATTAATTAGAATATAAATAAATATATTAAATCATTAACATTAACATAATCAACAAAAAAATATTCATAGGTCTATAAAATAAACACAATCAATATAAAATTTCTTTATCTCAGCCTCATAACATGGTCACAAAATATTTGAAAACAATATTTGTTAGTGACCAACGAGGTTTATGGTGAACATCTGTGAATGACGAGAGAAAAATAACAACCCAATAATTTTTGTTAGTGCTCTTTTTGGTTTTTTTTTTTTGGCTTTATGATTGCCATAAAATATCAGTATTTAAGCTTTGAAAAATAATTTAAAAAAAATAATCTGTTCGTCGGTTTTGATCAGTTTTGACTTTCCTTGATTTTTGGAGCTTAACCCGGAGAATCATCGATTCCAGTTGAATCGGCGGGAATCGATTCGGTCTTCTCTTCCATGATATAATGTCAGAGATTGGAGGTTGTTTGGCGCTTCTACAATCCTGGGCACTACACATAATACCTGAATTATATACCGGACATGACCATTCACTCTGCTTTCCATTAGCATTGAGTTACATTTATTTGAATATAAATTTTTGTAGTTATTTGCATGTACAAATTGTCATATATTTTTCTTTTCGGGTAGAGGGGTTTTACTTGCACAACTAACGCAAATACTAAACACATTTATTTACTTCCACATAGGAGAAACCATTAGAAATTAGAACTTGATCAAAATTTTCATATAAAAATTTGCATACTTTGTTTTTAACCATACAAGAATTTAATCAATTTGTGTACTTTGTTTACTTGATCAAGTTCTGCACATGCTTTAGGTTGTGTCAAATATATTTCATCTTCTAGAACATGACTTAAAAGGTTATTTTAATGCCCATTTGATGAATTTTAATTTATGAATTGTTGCTAAGCAATTAGAACTCATATAGATACAATTCTTATTACTAGCACAAATATGTCAAAATAATTAACATTTTGTTTTTACTAAAGCTTTTGCAATCGGTCTTCCCTTACATTTTTCTATTGTTTTCTCATGATTGAATTTTCTCTTAAAAATCCATTTATATCGGATAGGTTTTGTTCCAAGAGATAAATCAACTAAAACCTAAGTGTTAGATTTTTCAATTGAGTCAATTTTAGATTTTATTGTATCTCTTGATAATATTATATCACTCAAATGACACTTAAGGAGAACTTATATAATCAAAGTTCATTGGTTTGCAATATTAAGATTAAGAATAAAATCATATTGATTTTAATTCATAAATTCATTTTAAAAAATTAATTAAAAACCACAATTCACTCTCAGAAAATACAAGGAAAATTATAATAATATTTTCTCTCAATTTATTGAAGCAAATAGGCGAAGCAGATAATGGTTAAAATGCTGAGATGCAGACCAAGAAGCACACCGAACTTGATTAAAAAACCACGGTCTTAAATCAAATGTTAATCCCAATTTAAATCACCCAAAAAACACACCCAAAACCCTAAAAAAAAACCCAAAGGTGCAAAAGAACCGAAAAAACCAAAAAGCAACAAAACAACCGAGTACTGATCCACAACCCCCGAAACACTCAACTAGTTATTAATCCACGATCCAAGTGCTCCCCGCTGACTCACACTTCCCACCGTAGATAACCCCTAATCCAACGGCTGACGTTCAAAACTCGACAAAGGTTTCCGATCCGTGTGACCCTCATCTTAACCAATCACCGCTCACCATTTCCCCCTTTACCCACTCTCTATATAAACCCCCTCTCCCTGTGTCTCCCTCTGCATCATACAGCACAAAGCAAAGGCTCTCTCTCCATTCTCCATTTTCTCATACACAGACAAAAGGCAAAAAGAAACGGTTATTGTTCAAGTTTCAGCCATTATGTCCGCAGCAGCAGCAGCAACTCAAGCCAGGGCCAAGAAAACGGCGTCGTCAAAGAAGCCACCCTCTCACCCTCCTTTCGCCGAGGTAACATCACCAAAAAAAGAAAAATTGAAAGAAAGAAAAAAGAATCCCTCTGAAACTGAAAATTCATCATCATTTCGTTCGAATTTATAGTTGAATTTGAATTTAATTTGTTGCTTATTATCTTTTTTTTTCTCCTTTTGTTTTTAGATGATTACCGATGCGATTGTGAGTTTGAAGGAGAGGACAGGTTCGAGCCAGTACGCGATAACGAAGTTCATCGAGGAGAAGCACAAGGCTCTTCCAACAACCTTCCGGAAGCTTCTTCTTCACAACCTGAAGAAATCCGTTGCTGCTGGTAAGCTTGTGAAGGTGAAGAACTCGTTCAAGCTTGCACCGAAAGCTGCTGCTCCTGCTGTTCCTGCTAAGGCTTCTTCTGCGCCTAAGACCAAAGCTGCGTCCAAGCCTAAGGCCAAAGCTACGTCCAAACCTAAGGCCAAAGCTGCTGCTCCTACTGCTGCTCCGAAGCAGAAGGCCGCTGCCAAACCTAAGGCCAAGGCGGCTGGTTCGGCTGCTGCGAAGGCGAAGACGAAGGCGGTGGTGGCTAAGAAGGTTGTGGCGAAGTCAGTGAAGAAGACGCCGGTGAAGAAGCCGAAGAGTGTGAAGTCTCCGGCGAAGAAAGCACCAGCGAAGAAGGCGAAGAAGTGAGGAGTTTGGGTTTTTTAGGGGAAAGGGGGTTAATAGTATTTGCAGGGTTGTTTTTTTGTTATTATTATTGTTGTTATTGCTAGTATAGAATAGTTATAATGGTAGGAGAAGTTTATTGATGTAAATTCGTTTGGTTAGAAAAGAATGTAACAAGGATTGGGTTTCTGCAGTTTCATACTTTGTTTTCTCCATCGATTCTGATCTCTGTCTCTTTTGCTTGAATTGGAAAAGAATTGAAAGCCTGTAATCAAACAACGGTTCTGGCGCTCTGCAATTTCATGGATGCCTTGGCGACTGCCTTTTCTTTTGTGGTCTATCTGAGGGGCCACTAAGCAATGTTTAAAAGTCGGTAACATATGGTTTGTGATCGAAATTTCCAATGGATAGAACAATTTTTTTTTGTAAGGTGCAGCGAAACATTAGATAATGTTCAGTCATTGACGCGAAGTGTAGACAATACATCAAATTAACGCGCAAGTCTATAAGCGAAGAGAGAGAGAATTTGGGCACTTGGAACGAATACTATACAGTATAGGGAACGGTAGCTTGAAAGTGGGAATGAAACCGGACATGGGAAAAGAGTGGGTCATCTGAGAATGATGCAATTAAAAGCCCCAATGGGGGCAGTGCATGAAATCTCACTCGGTTCTCCATTGCTGTGTGCCAATGTCCTGTCATCTCCTGTGCATAGGGCCCGGCTATGCCAATATCTATTTTCGTTCTTTTTAATGATTATTATTATTATTTTTTCTTTTTTACAAACGTATCAATATATGGTAATTTTAATTTTGATGTATTAATAATATATGTATTTTAAATTATCAGCTCATTATGATTAAAACATTCAATTTTTAATACTAGCTTTTATATACAATTTTGTAAAGACCATTTAATTTGATATTTGGGTTTTCTTCAATACAGTGTCTTTTTTTTTGCCATAAAAAATGTAGACATTCTTTTGATACTTCATATTTTGCAAGAGTGTCAATATTCTCTTACAATTATGGTTAATACTTAAAAGTTAATGATGAAGACACTAATTTAGTATATTTTTAAATTTTAAATTTAGAATTGATATTTAATACTAGCCATTAACTACTAAAGAATATTAATCAATAATTCAATACTATGTATACTATAATATAGAGGGGATGCTTTGTTACAAATTCTTTTTGGTTTCTCTTAATTTCATTTAATTTTTTTTCAAGTCCATATTCACATTTGGCTTAAAATTATGAAATAATAACTTCCACCACTCAATAACTTAAATTGTCCAATAACTGTTAATACTTTTCTAATTTTAAAAATCTAACTCTAAAATAAAATATGAAATAAAAATAATTAAATAAATGAATTTAAAATTTTAATACTTGTACAATTAAATTATTTTTAATTTTTAAAATTTTTAAATTTGCATATAATTTAAAAAAAAAGTGAATTGCTTGGCACTGGAACTCTTATAAAAAAAATATCCTACCAATATATAATACTTACAAGTTTTTTTATATTATTTTTAAATTTTTTTTTAGAAGTCAAGTTTTATTTTCTTTTTAAAACTTTCATCCTTAATTTTTTTATAAAGTCCCTTTTTTTCGGTTTTTGAACCTCAAGTGTTTTAATTTTTAAGAAAACTCATTCAAATATACTAGCAAAATATATATATATAAAATTTGATTCAAAAGAACACAAGCAAACGACCTTTAAATAACAAGAACTTCAATCAAATCCAACTCATTTCTTGAACAACAGAAAAGCAAAATATCCAAATTTCTTTTGACAAGCATCACATGATCACGATATGTTCCCCTAAAGAACATCTATTACAAACCCACCCAGCAAGGACACACGATTTACCACTCCAGATGAAACAATAAAACCTTGTAACATCCCTAATGCTATTCCTACACATACATATTTCATGTCACTTTTTTCCCTGGGACTAGTCTGGGGAACATCACATTTTGGTACATACATACACTATAACATCAATAACTCTATCATTATATATAGCATGATGTGTACCGATATTATAACTTACAAAAACATATACAACGCAAGTTAACACAAAGGCACAAAAGTCAGTCCTGAAGAAAAGAAAATAGGGCCACATCTCTTTGCAAACATCCCACAAATGGTGACACCAAGGAAAATGAAGGCTATTTTCCTCTCAACTGGGAGGTCAGTTTTTGAAACTTTGAAGCTCTCATCATGATTGGACTGATATGTCTGCATTTGCCTGCTCAGTGATCTTAGGAGGAGCTGTTGTTTCCTTGTTCACTTTTGATCTCTCTTTGGTTTTGCATGCGCTATTGCTGTTGCGCCTGAGGACCTGGTCCTTAGTTTTCGGAGGGACAGGGCTGTTGGTTCCGCCTTTCATGTGACTACCTATGCTGTGGCGTGCTCGACTGCATACTTCAGGAGATGAGTTCACAGCATCGCCAAAGCTCCTTCTCCGGTTCAGTTTTGGTGACTTGGGGCGAGTCAGTGGCAGCTGCAATCACAGGGAACAGAATAAATAAATTTGTCTAACAAAAAGCTGTTGACCCATTTAAGTCTCTTTCATTTTGTAAAGAACAAAAAGTGACTTTACAAGTCTGTTGTAAGGAGGAGAACATAATCAAATTACAATATTTCTGTTGTATTGCATATTTTTCAGTTAAAATTCAGAAATTCATAATGGTAGTTTCATTTCATATTCATCCTGAAATTTAGAAAAGACACCTGGTAAAGTGGAAAAGAGTACCTTCTTGAGTTCAGTCTTAGGTGGAGGACCCTCATAGTAGAAACTTGGTACTGGATTTGCCTTAATTACCAAGTTTTTTCTCAACTGCTTGATGGCTGCTTGTTGCTCTTCCTATGAAGGTCATCATTAATTTTTAAATTAAACAATATACAATTTGATCAGTTGAACAAGTAAAAGGTAGCATGGAAGGAGAAACATAAAACAAGTCACCCATCTGGAACATGGGCATAAAATCAGCTATGGTATAAGGGATGAGATGTGTCTAGTAACAAGAGGAGACAGAAAAAACAGCAAAAAAACATGCATTACAACAGAAAGACCACTCTACCTTTAGCCTTGCCTCATACTGGCTTTTTTCTTCTTCAAGAGCTCTATGTTTCTCCTCCAGCTTCGTATAAAACTGGATAGGTAAATGAAAAAAATCATAAATTACTTGGAATACTATTTGTTTCACATAATATTACATCAGAATTAACTTCAGTAAATCAATACCTCCTTCCGCTTCTCTGCACGTTGCGAGCATCTAAATGTAGGGGCTGAACCTACAGTTACCTTAGTTCTGGCAGTGCGCATAGATACAGCACTAATATTTGTGGTTAAGGAACAAATGATAGAATAATAGCAATACCATGTTATATATTGGTAATATTTAGCTATATTTGGAAGGTTCCAGAATCCGAATAGTTTCTGATTTAAATTCATCACAGAAGAAATGTTGAATGTTTAGAAGTATCAGTGCGACCGATTCTAAGGATCTAATAATATACCTAAAACTTGCTCTCTTCAGAATAAACAGTCAAAATGATCAAGTTTACAGGATACGAGGAAGCAACAGACCAATTATCTTCATCATCATGGTACTTCTTGTCATCAAGTTGCAAGGGCTTACTTGATGAAAAAGTTGAGTTTGTCTGACAATAAATGCAAGGATTTTGCAGATCAGTAATCTTATAAATAAACACGCAGAAACACAGGCCCACACACAAAAAGCAATCTATGCAGCTGCAAAGCATTCCTACTAACTTCAAAACATATAAATAGACAAGTCTATTACCATAAAATTTCAAACTAATTTGCAACATTTCTAAACAAAATCCTTTTATGTATTTATCTGGCATGGTATTGAGCTTCACAAGATTAATTGAATTTGAAATTGACCTAATGCATCCTGTTATTCCTGTAAACCTGATTTATCCTTAACAGGTATGCATGCCTCTATTTGGTTAATCAATGGCTTATAAATTATCTCCATTTTGTGCCTTAAAAGGATTCTGTTAGCAGGCTTACTTGCTTAAATGGCAACAGGAGGGGAAACACATCCTTGGTCAGAGAAAGATACCATGAACAAACAAGCATGCAGTAAAAACGAAAAGAATATCCTAGTTGTATTACCCTAACAACATTACCTTATCATTTACTGAAGTACAACTGGAAACAACCTAATATAACAACTTTTATACACGACATATGCTAGGGCCATTATGCCTCCTTGGCTCAGTTCTCATAATACTAGTAAATATGGGTGGTTCACACATCAATTTCAAAAAGCAATCACATAACAGAAAGCAAGACCATTAACCATTTTGGTTACCTGCGAATTTTTTGATGAGATAGGTGAGTGCATGTTATTACCATTTGGTGATAAGTTCAAACCAGTTGCAGTAACTTCAACATCAACAACCTCTGTGTAGGATCCATGCTGTTCATTGTCCATATCAGATGGGTGTGGAGCAGAGAGACTTGAATGCTCTTTTCTTGCAGCAGGTGAGCTTGACTTTTCATTATTTCCCATCTTCTGTACTTCAGATTTCTCAATCTCCTCCTCAGGCAATTCAGCATTACCATTTGTGATTATAGCACCAAAAACATCCTCCGACTCATGATGTTTCTGAACAAAAGAATCAGCTTCAGTACATTCCTTTACTTCACGATCCTTTGCTTGAACCTTAGCTGCTGAGATTTTAGGAGTAACATGTGCTTTGTCATTAGGACTACCATTTGAAGCTGCTATGACAGTGTTTGGCTTCTTGTCCACAAACTGCATTCCTGTAACTTCTCTCCCCATGAGGCTGCATGATATGATTAATAACATGAGTAACAAAACTGTTTGAAGAAAATTGTAGTAGAAGGATTCTACATATGCAGAAATAGATGCCTTCTATTAGCCTAAAAGTTTAAGAAATAAGCAGAATCAAAACAGACAGCTATTTGCTTTATAAAACAAAACTTCTTCATTTAGGATCAGCTCAGTACAGCACCTAAAAGATGGAGGTATAAGATTCAGTGATGAATTTTATTTCTTCATAAGAGATTTAAAAAAATGGTAAGCAAAAGTTAGTTCTTCTACACAAGTTTTAAACAACCAACGCTTCAAATGGTTGAACACATGTTTTTCTTAAACAAGATCTTGGGTTCAAGTATGGTGAAAAGAAAAAGCTAATGCTGTTTGGTTATGAGGTAAAAATAGGGTGTAAATTTTCATTGATGAGTTATATTTGTAAAATTACACATGAACCTCATCCACAAAAAATCTATCCTAATTTTTACCCTCCAACCAAACATACTGTGAGAGTTTTACTCCCATAATGGATCAACTTGACTAGAGCCCGATTATTTGAGGTGTGAACTTCCGATATTGATGGTTTAGGGAAAAAAAAACAAGGTTTTTAAACAGATCCAGGGACCACCCAGTTAAAAAAGAAAATGCAGTTTCACGAACAGAACTTTTATTGTTATTTTCGCCATTTCATCAATCAATCTAAAACATTCAAATAGCCCTTAGAGCTGATTTTTCCTATTCTTAGGAAAATAAGGAAAAAAAAAGAGCAACTTTTAGTCTTGAATCCGTTTTGACGCGGAAAGAGAGAAAAGGGTAAGAGGAGCATTTCAAGGCATGATTCTACGGAATAACTGCAGAATCATTCCTAAGTACCCCATGAAAATTTCACATAAGGACGCAAAATAAAATTAAGAAGCCACATCAACATGATCTAAATATGAAAATTGAAAAAAAAAAAAGCATTTTCATTGTAGAATTATCAAGTAAATGAAGACAACATTTCCATTCAGTTTATAGAAAGAAAGATGCAGAAGGCCTAATCCAAACACCAAAATTCACCATTAATGGATTTTATTGAGCTCCGGATGAGACGTGAGTCAGCAGGGAAAGCTCAAAATTGAACCCTTTTTAAGACCAAAGATGAAACTAAGCTTAAACCCATAACCATAATAACAAAGAAGAAATCAACAACAAAATAACCAACTGGTGAAAACCATGAACATGGCAAAAAGATAAAGAATATGCAACAGTAAAAAAGCAGTAGCAGAATTGAATTCCCCTTTTTGACTGAGCACCTCACAATTTTGAATAGGAAAACAAAAGTGAAAAAAGACACAAACTTGGCGCTTAGAACCATGAAAGCAGATGTGGTTCCCTGAAGCTAGCACTGGTTGGTATGCACACACCCCCCCCCCCAAAAAAAAAAAAAAACAATGAATCGGAACTGAGAAGAGATCAGAACAAAGGAAACAAAACATGCTGAGACCAAATATCACAAAAAAAGATCTCCAAAAAGCAGTACATAGCTGAGGTTGCTGAAGCAAAAGATCAAGACCCACATTGCCAAAAGAAAGAAAGAAAAATGAAGAAGGAGAGAAAATAAAATAAAATAAAAAAGGAAAAAACGCACCAGAATGAACTGAGAAACCTGGCTCACAGTTGCGGCTCGATCTCTGCAAGATCTCACAGTGAAGGGCCCTTCTTTTTTTAACCTTTGTTATTGTTTCTTCACTCCTTCTTCTCTTTCTCTCTCTTTGGTTGTGTAGCTTGTTGTGTTTTTGTTTTGTTGTGTGAACTGTGATGGTGCCAAATACAAACAAAATCCAAACTTTATGTATCAATATTCTCCCTTTGCTTTAGGGGATGTTATCAAAATCTGTTCTTTTTTTTTTTTTTTTCGCTCTCTCTCTCTCTCTCTCTCTTCTTTCTCTCTTATGTTTCCTTCGTTGGTTTTAGGTTATTTATAGATCGGTTTTTTCTGGTTCTGTAACGGCGGTTTTTTAACTGAAACCCTTTTCTCCGTAGGTTGTCGGGCTCAACGAATTGACGGCGTTAAGTGACAGTGGAGTTTCAACAGAGTGACCCCATAAACAAATAATAATAATAATAAATAAATAAATAAACTCGTCATCCATAATGTAAAAAAAATATTAAAAAAAGATATATATGATAAGAGTATCGGGAAGGTGAGGTATAAGACTTGTGTTATTATTATTTTTTATTTAATGAGACTTGGTGTTATAGACTCCTAAATATGGCAAAACGATTATAATAAAACAATATCTGCACACACACAAACACATACCAAAATAAAAAAAAATCCCTTCCTCCATTTTTTATTCCCATGCATGCATTGACACTTAATAATTGGTTGTTTTGACGAACACTATTGATTCTGGAACAACAAATTAAATTAGTTGCACTTAGATAGAATTTAATAATTAATTACGTGGTTTATGTGAAAAGAATGGAATCATCATTTCACATTTAATTTATAGAAATACATACATTTTTATGCTTATTGTTAAAAAATATATAATAATATTTTAATTATAATTTTTACTCCATGCACTACCGGAATCATGTAATCAATATTGATATTTATATTTGTATAATTATATTTTACATATAATTTTAATAATCTATCCTTATTTGACTTTTACAGTAGACTTTTCGAATCTTTGACAATACTAAATTAGTATTGTAAAATTATCATAAAATATAAGACCATAATTATATAAATTAATTATTTCAGAAAATACTTTGATTTGTATGGATAATACTTGGAAACATATAATTTTGTTCAAAATAATTTTTTTATGTCATTTGCATAAATGTGATAATTATTTTATGCATTGAAAATTTAAATTTTTACACATATCTGATCTTATATCACTATATCGTTAAAAGTGTTTAAATATATAATAACTATCTCAAAAGTCATAAATATAATATTTTTATTAAATAGATATAATATAATAATATATGACATATATATATATGAAAATTTATTTTTAAAGTTCTTTTATTTATAATTATACCAAACTGTACAATTGGTTGAAGTTTTTATTCTAATGTAATCATTCTTATTTGTATTCTTTACACCAAAAGGAGCATAACAGTGTTTTGATATATAAATCACTATGCATTAATATATATATATATATATATCAAAGTGCAAATTAAAATTTAGTCTATTTCTCTATTATAAAAATAGTTAGTCTATTTCTTTTTCTTTGGTGACTAAGTTTACTCTATTTCTAAGTTATGTAAGATAACTAGTTGCACTATTTTTTACATGAGAGTGGTTCAGTCATACTAGTCCAAGTTAAAACAATTCTTATACCACCAGTAATTTTTATTGATGAGTTTTTTTTCTTCACAAATTCCATATTTGAAATAATATTTATAAATTTTCAAAAATTTCATATCAATAAAAATTATATTATATATTTTTATACGTGCGTGGTGCACCAAAAAACAATATAATACATATTTAAAAATATATTAAGATAAAAATTGTTGAATAATATTTTTTGTTGATATTTAATATTCTTGATTGTGGATCAATATTCTACCTTAGCAAAATATGGATGAAGTTGGAGTCAAATTGGATAATGGTATTTGGTAATGGGTTTAAAGTAAAAGAGCCGCGCCTAACTAAGAGCTATAATTTTTGGCTTAGTGGTGAGCACTCAATCCAACATTTTACCTTGGCAAGGCCATGTTGGTCAGAGTCAATTAGGTTGGAGGCTTCATTCAGGAAAGGCACAAATTGTGGGCATGGCAAGTGCTGGGAAGGTGTTGTTGATCGTGGGTTAGCATCCTAGCTTAGTAAAACTTGTATGGGGTTAGAGTCAAATTAGATTATTAAACTTGATAATAGGCTTTGAGTTACATTGCACCATGATTAATAGTTATACCTTTTAAATTGGTTCGGTAGCAAGCACTCAAATCAAAAAATATTTTCAAACTTCGACACATACTATACATAAAATATACACGTAAATTCAATAGTTAAACTGAAAAAGAAAATATTTTATAAGAACTATTAAGTGATGTAAATAAATAAAATGATACTCTGATATGAGAGAAAATTAAGTGAGTGGAGTATCAATTTTAAGAATGAGATAAGTAAATCTTGTCTATTAAAATTACATAAATGATTAAGATTGGAATATACAGACACGTGGCTTTTTAAAATGACTTTGTGATTCTTAATTAATTAACTTTTAATTTTGATAAGTTATATGTCAAGGATTTGTCGTATCTAAAAAAAATATAACAATGACTTGTTTATTTTACTTTCATAATAAATCATCCCTCACAATTGATATGCTCTTTATTAATCATATAATTTTTTAAGAATTTAAGGTCAAAATGTAATTAAATAATTTCTTTCAATAAATAATCAAATTGGTACTTGAAAATTAAATATTAATTTGGTTTAAAATTTTTCGTACCATCTCAGTCTTCTATAACGGTTAAATTGAGTCTAAATATTTATCATAGAACTAAACTAGTGTTTATTGTAAAGGTTAAGGATCAAATTGGTTCCTAAAATTTGTAAAAGAGTAAGCTGGTATCTCATTATGTTTGGAAAAATAATTTGACTAGTTAATTACATTATTTACTTTTATGTATAATTCTTTTTTTACAATAACGAAGTGCCTTTTCTTTGGTCATTCTTCTTCTTTCTTCAAAGTAAAGCGACAATTTTGATAGTAATGATTAAAAGTCATAATCAGGGACAGGTTTAAGAAACAATCCCCGGCCTGTCTGAGATAATCACGATTAGGAAGGATAAAAGTAGTAGCTGGTGGTCACAATATCAGAAAATTAAATTAAATAAGCAATAATATCAATTTTTTTTTGTTTTAAAAAAAGGAAAATCCTCTTCTTCTATCTTTAAATAACTGCTCTGCCATTTGACCAAAACACATTGACTAGGCAACTAAGGACCCGTTTGGTTTAGATTTAATTTTGGTATAATTGTATTTAAAAAAATTGATGTTGAATAAAGCAATTTTAAAAGAATTGATGATTTTGAAAGAATTGATTTGTGTTTGGAAAAAATGTTAAAAAGTGAATTTAAAAAAATTAATGTGTGATGGAAAAGTAAAAGCTAATATTATTCACTTCTACTATAATTAATTCCTATGAAAGTGAGATACTTTAATCAAAAATAAAAATGCAAAACAAACAACTTTAGTTTTTCTCAACTTATTTATTTGTACCGCAACGCTAAAATCCATCCTAATCAAAGATGCTCTAATACTACTACTAAGTACTAACTATAGAAAGTAGGAACGATGTTCATGTTCATTGTAAAATTATTTTACATTATTACGTTATGACTCATGTAACTAATAGACAAACTCTAATAAAAGGGGATTAAGATGATATCATTAATACCTTAAAAGTAAATAGAGTTAGTTAGGGGTTTTAAAATAATTATTTAAAAGTCCTTTTCTTTTGAGAAAGTTGGCGGTTACTCTAGATAAAAATAAAAGATAGCCAAGGGAATGAATTTCTAACTTCTTTTCACCATTAAAGAAAACTGAAAGACAAAGGAAGAGAGGGGAAAAACAAAGAACACAAAAGGAATAAATGGATCTGGGTTTGTCATTATACTCTATTGTGTGATAATCATAGAATCTAAGATCATTAAGGGCTTTGTAATTTTCTGCATTGTATACCAAAATGAAGATTACAGTTAACATTCATCATATCAAAGCTACAATAATGTCATGTTCAAGCAACTCAAGCTCAATATTTTGTCCTAGAAGCTGCACGGAACCACAATGTAAAATCAGGTAAAGAGTGTGAATGTTTTATTTATTTATTTATTTGATAAATAAAAAAATATTTTTCATAGAAATGATTTACATAAATTGTTATTCAAAAGTAAAAAAAGTTAACTTTTGAATAAAAATTGAAATGAATAAATTAGATAAAACTTCTTTTTTATTTTTGAGTAAACAATTTTTTTCATAATAGAGACTAAATACCCAAACAAATCCCTAAGGTTTGTATTGAGGGACAAGTTAGTTTCAGACTTAAAAATCCCAAATTGGTCCTTCATATTTAAAAAAAAGGGACAAATTGATATTTACAATTCCATATAGTGTAAGAGGATCAATTTGTCCCCTTTTAACTGCAAACTATATGGAGACCAATTTGTCTAAATATAAATCTGAGGGACCTATTTGAATATTTAGTCCATAATATATTTTTAATTTGTTATCAATTTAATCCTAATAAAAATTTTTACTTCAATTCAGTCAAACATTTTTAGTTTTACCATCAATTTTGTTTTAACTTTATTTCGATATCAAAATAGGTGACAAATTGACAAAATTAATGCTAAGATTAAAAATGGACTGAATTAAAAAGGCTAATGCTCCTTGTCACAATATCCATTTTCCTGCCCCCAATCCTCCCCGTCTCTTATCTGAATGCGAAAAAGGTTGAGAAGTTCGATAAAATTTTGTGACACATACGGCTTAAGCATCGCGCTCAAGGTAGCCTTGCCACCAAGCTGAAGATTCAATATCACTGACATAAATATTCAAGTGTTATCAATGGAAAGATGCGTGCGTACCAGTCTTGGAAGCTAAATATAGATTGTAACATGGACATGAAAAAATGTTGCTTTTGATAGAAAAGTGCGCGTTAACCTTCATTACGTGAATATATGCAAGTGTTATTGACATAAGTTCTGTATTATATATGGTTGATAGTCCTCTCATTCTCATCACAAATCCGGAGCTTCATTCTTATGATAAAAAGTAACATCTTGACAATGTAATTTTGATGTTAGGTATATCATCAATTATGAAAAGTATGGACACACAATTTTGTTTTCTTCAGGAAAAGTAAATATTGAAAAAGTAATTTTTTAAGTTATCTTTTGTCAATAAAAATTTAGATAAAGGTGAAAATTCGTCCCTAATTACTTTTGTCAATTAATTACATAACAACCATTGTATAATTTTTTTAAAGTTGAGTGGATGATTTTTTTTTTATATATAATTTCAGTTAAACATATCTTAATTATTCACTAAAGTATCCAGGGGATGGTTCTCCAGCAGTGGTGTTAGGCTTGTACTCGATCAAGAAAAAACTAGAGTCAAGTAATAATGATAAACGAGTTAAACTATTGAAAAAATGACCAAAGTTTAAACCCAAGGACCACGTGTTCGTAAGTTACAAATGCACATATAGAAATCTTTGAGAAGAAAAATTAACCTACACATTGCATTAACATTGAGCCTCAAAGCAGCCATTTATACATCTGTAATTAAAGTTATGGATCCCTAGAGACTTTTCCTACGTGCAGGGACCATATTACCATCCTCTCACCCTAAATTTTTTGTTAAAAAAAAAAAGTTATAGGTATCAGACTAACCCCTAAAGTGAAGACAAACTGAGGGTTTTAAATTTTAATAGCAAAGGTGGGAATTCTTAGAAGAGTAAGGTTATATATTTTAAAAAATATGACTAGAATCTTTGATAAAAATCATAATAATTATTAAATAAAATAAATAATATGGTTCATTTATTTATCTGAAATCTAACAATCATGCCACATCATTCTAGCAACAAATAAATTCTAGCAAAATTTTTTATTGTCTAGTATTTTTCAATTTTAAAACAAAATTCATGTGACATTTATATAGGCATATTTCATCAAGCTTGTCTAAAATTCTCCTAAAATTGGGGAGTACAGTGTATTTTAACTATTGATATATTATTTTAAAAAAATAAGTTAAATAAAATAAGATTTTATAGATGAATGAAATTTTCTCCGCTCTCTATCTCTACGTTTTTAGGACCATATTATATAGAGACCTCCATATATTTCACCTTTGCTTCTGTTTTGCTTTGGCAAAAAAAGAAAATTCTTGAACAAACTATTTTCAACCAACGAATTTATATTTTTTAAAAATTAAAAGTTAAATATATAATAGGTTTGATAGAGAGGGGGAACAGCGTAGGCAAATATCAATGAAAGGAAATCACATGAACTTGAGCTATATATAATAGCTAGCTATATATAGGTTGGTGGCTTCTTCTTCTTGAACGTGTGTTTTAATTTAATATGCCAATTATATGGTAGCAAATTAAAATCCTGGAGCAAAAATGCAAGCAGCTTCTATATTGCAAGCTATGTTCAATTTTTTAAATAAGGACTGCCTCGGTAGGTAACTCCAACACCTTATCATTATAACTTGCTCCTACTCCTTTGTTAGTTGCAGCACAGTATAGCCAGCACACTTTTTCTGATCTCTCTTTTAGTTAGTTAGTTTTCTTTTCTTTTTTTTTCCTTTTTAACCCTCGTTTTGCTCATCTTCTTCTAAAGTAAAGCGCCCTTCTTTTTTTGAATTTGAAGTTGCAAAGGAGGTAAATTTCTATATCTGATTCTGATCAATTTCAAATTCTTCATTTGAAAGCTTTGTCGAGTTTAATTTAGGAATGTAGAAATTATTATTAACAGATTCACTTTTATTCAACTGGTGATCTTTGTAAGTTTAGTGACCAAATATAATAAAGCCACTGCTGTACTTGTGTAAGCATAGAAGCGTCTTTTAAAAAGAAATTGAAAATAACGAAGATTTCTTCTCAGTGAGAGAGGAATCTCCTCGTACTATAATATGCTTGTTTGAATAACCGCATATGCATGTCGATGATATTGTTATTTAAAGCGGAAATTCAATACTCCGATGGTAGAAAATTTAATCAATTATGGACAACCTATTGTACTGGCTTAAATCAATTGACCAAATCATTCATCACTTATATTTTTTGTGCTTTAACTTCGTGCCTACATAGTTTTGGTATATAACTTAAAGTTCGAAAACAATACCATACTTATGGCTGCCATAGAGATTTTCCTTTTTTTTTTTAACAATACCTTTATATATTTATTTTTAAAAGGAGAGGGTCCAATTTAGACTAAATTCCCAATATGGTTATCAAAATATTTCAGAGGACAAATTAATTCTCAGAATTTGAAAGCCCTTTATTAGTCTCTCATTATCTAAAAAAGGGGATAAATTCAGTTCTCCACACAAGTTCAATACTATTATGAAAAAAACTCAATATCAATCTACATAGATAGATCAATTTATCCCTTTTTGAATGACAATGGGTCAATGTGAGATTTTTAAATCCCAAATAATCCGTCACCGAAATATTTCCCAAAGAACAAAATGGATATTTGGTCCTCAATTTAACAGTGAAGCCCAAGCAACGTACTAAATTGAGCATATCTTTATACAAACCATAATTTAGAAATTTCTAAAAGCATGCTATTAGCGTCTCTAAATGTTTCAAATAAGTCGCAATGAAACACTCTTCTAGTGCCTTGTCTCTAAATTGAACATTCTTTTTCGGTCTCTAATTTCAACATATAGCTGTAATTTGTGGAAGAAATCCCAAGGCTAGATAATATATTCTGCCATGCAGTTAATTAAAAGGCTTCAGTCTCTGGCTAGTAGCTTTGCGATTTGTGAACATTTTTAGAGACTCGTGTCTACTTGTCCCACATACAAGGGAAAAGGAAGGCTTAAAAGATACTTTATCCTATTGCTTTTGCATTTTCCACGCATGCGGTACCCTAATGTTTTTAATATATCATATACTCTTGCATCTTTAATCATTAAATTTTCTATTAAAATTCTTGCCAGCGGGAAAATATATAAAAGTTTTTAGTATAACATAAATAAGAAGAATTACTTACCATGCATAACATTGCAAAGAAGATAAGAAAAATTAGTCAAATTCAACCTTTGTTTAATTTCAAACGTGACCTACTTTATGGCCCTCATCACTTTTGAATATCCCAATTTTCCCTCCTTTCAAGACTTCCACGTAGTCAAAAAGATTGCACCCTAGTTCGTTCATAAAGTTATTGCCAGCTCAACATAATTATCCTCTTCACTCTTCTACAGCAAACAAGGCTTATATATTGGAATTTTTGTTGAGTGATATACAGCAATTAATGTAGGCGGAGAAGAGATGAATTGAAGAAGATTACCATAATTATGAGTTATAGGCCATATATAGGGTGGTTCCTTTTACTTAATTTCCTTATCTTATGGGACCTCCTTTGTCTATCTGAGCTAATTGATTCTGTACGGACTGTTAGAATTTTTCTCCCACCAAAACCAAATTGCATAAACAACGAGCCTATGATGAAAGAGTGGACGACAAAAGGAAGTAGGAGGAGGATCATCCCACAATAGATGGAGTTTCGATTGCTATTGACTTCTAATACATTTTTTTTATTTGAATAATGCTATATCGTCAGAATTTATTGTTAAATTTTTGTGCAAAAAAATTATTAGATAAAATAAAATAGTACACCCACTTTTAGTTATTCATCCAAAAATGATATATATCATTTTAATAAATAATTTAGACATTTTTTTTACTGTGAAACATTTTTCTTTTTAAGTATCTTATTACATCTAAGGCTATGATGAGTCTCCAAGGCACCAAACTATTCATGTACATACTAGTCATGCTATGGACATCATGTTATATATGTGACTTGCTCCTTATGTGAAAGAATGAAATTGTGGAATCTACTTGATTATTCTCGTGAACACTTTTTGTAGAGAAGAATTAATTTTTTGTGTAAATAATTATTTGTCTTATATTTATACTCTTTAAATTTCTACACACTTTTGTTACAGTAATAATCAATTTGGAGTTTTAGTTTTATATAATGAACTGTTAACTAATAGAATTTAAAAAAAATGTTAAATCAGCATGTTGGTTTTTTTTTCCCGATAGTTATGAAAGGCTCTACCCCAAATTGGAGGAGCAAAAGAAATATGTATGAGGTTTATAAAAGGAACAGAGTCAAAGAGTAGCCAAAAACAAGTCGCAGACTAGGTGGTTATTACATTGGTAATTACTCAATATGATTTGATATTTTTTTAAATTTTTAATATTGATGTAAAATTTGTTGGTATATAGAAATTAAATTCTTAATTTTATGATAGTTTGAGCAATTTATTTTAATTTTTAAATTACTGCGTGCAGTTATCTCTGCTTTCGTTTGTATATCCGACATATTCGGTGCTTGTGTGTATAAAATATACCAACACCTCCTAGCTTTCCGAATGACTTTCCTATCTCAACCAATGCTTCTTTGTCTTTGTTAATTTAATTTGTTTTTTTTTCTCCCTAAGGATGATTAATTAGGAATGTACAAACGGATGAAAATCTACTATTTTCAAAAGATATCACCTTCTTTTGTCTTTCTAATTATTTATTGATACGTAAAAATAATATATTATATATTTAATAACTTATAAATATTTAAATATATTTTAATTTTTATCTTTATATTTGATAATAAATAATTAAGGAGGTAGAGAAAAGAACACCTTTTAAAGACGAAATATTTTATCCCATACAAATCCACCATTTACATAGAACAAATATAATTATACATGTCTTAATAGTAAATGACATATTAGTGTCACCGAACTGTTACTTTCAATCAGTCTTAATTATATGCCTTAAGATCTTAATTAGGTTACCGTAGAAGCTTATTCCCCCAATCCTATTATCCTATGGCAGTTTCAGATATCAGAGACTTGATTTTGTACATAAAATAATCTTTTGTTTAGTTAACCTTTATTTTTTTATGAACAGTTTGGTTAACCTTTATATCACGTAATAATTAAATTCTTATTTATATAGACCACATCTTTATGTTGTGTTTGACCAGCATGTTCCAAACATTGTTTTAGGTAGGAGGATCGTCAATCAATGTTATAGCACATTTGTAACGTTGAAGTAATCAGTTTGTATTGATTTAATTAATATATAAGCATCATAATTAAGACGACGGGACTACTAGATTAATTACTAATTTGACGTTTCTCTACCAAAAAAATTAGAGGTTAATTTGTTGTACATTTCAATCAGTGATAGTGGTTTGAGACCGAGCTATACCAAGCTAAGCTAGCAGATAAGGATCGAACTGTACATACATATGAGTGTGTTCAAGTGTCTGTTTAAGTACTCTGCCCTGGTCCATTACTTCGGCATCCACAATTACAGGGCCATTATCTTGCTCACTTTCAGTTTCATCTTTTAATTGCACAGAGACAACATATGACTCAAAGCCATGGTCCCATATAACTACTCATCCTTCCAACTTGTCCTTATCAAGTTTGGCTTACTATATTAGGATATATATTAATTTTATGTGTTCAATTTATTAATAATGTAAATTTTTTTTATAATATTATCCAATCATGAATTATAATATTAGTAAAAGTGATTAAGTCTTATATCAACTATTTAAAAATTTATGTAAATAAAATAATTTTATTGGATATTAATATAAAAAAATTTTATATTGTGAATACATAAAATTAAACTATAAACTTGTATCTCTTTTAACATGCATATTTATAAATAAAATGGATAATGATAAGGACGAGACGTGTGAGCTTAACCAATGAAATTAATTAGTCATTTTTCTAACGGAAAATGATGTATTTTATAGAGGCCAGTCCCAAGCGATGGAGACAACCATTTCTTTGATTTGATTTCACTTTGTCAATTTCATCAACTTGGTGTCCCACGATGATGTGTGCCAACCGATCAACCATCTCGATCGCTCACCTGATATATATATATATAAGGAAACATTAAATTAAAACAATTGCAGAAAGGCATTGGAGACTCCCTAAAAAATAAAAGTATTAGATTCCCCAATTCTTTTCTGACGGTTTATCAATCACATATAATAATATTAATAATAAAAAATGATGAGTTTGTGAATTGGATTATTAGAATAATCATTATTATGTATGTTTCGGTGGGTTCACCATACGTTCATCAACAAACACATGTAACATGCTTGATTGAGAAGTTTAATTATAACTTTCCATAAAAAGTTTAATTAAAAGAAGAAAAAAAAATAGTTATGCCTTCAGAAAAAATATTTGTATGTTCCTGGAATATTAATTAAGTGTATTTCATACTCAATAATAGAGTATATTTTATCTAAAGATAAAAATTATATTTAAAATATCACTTTATTATATTGAGTATTAAGTACATTTAATTACTGCTGTAACAATATGCAAGTATAATTCTCCATACCTGCATATCTTTGATTTAATGTAAGATTGATATTGAAAGCAGCAGCCTGCAGATAGCCATCATTGAGTTACACCATCTATTGCCTTTAATTTAATGTAATAACTAACATAAGGTAGGGAAGAACTGGAGAAGGGCCTTCTCTTATCTGATCCATGTCCAGTGAGCAGAGCCACAATTAGTAATTGTTCATACTCACACCTAATTTCATTCTGAATTTTCTTTTGCTGTGGATTTAATTATCATTTGGTGAAGGTAGCAGTCGTGAATATTAATACTCTTCTCGTCTGGTTTAATTGCAATGAAAAGGACTAGTCGTGCAAAAAGGCCTTGCGGGTTCATTTGATATATATGTGTTCCACGGAATTGAGCTTTACAAGAATCAAATTTATTTATTTTGGTCCTACAACTCCCGCACGTGTGGAAAATAAACTCTAACTAGCTACATCTACGTCTACCACAAATATGCTGAAGGGATCATCAAAGTGAAATAAACTTAATTATTTTAAGGATAAAGCCACTTGGATCGTGGAATGAATATATTGCGATTTATTTTAATTTGTTTAGGACCACTACACCAATGTGGCCGCGCCTCCTGCATTCATGCATGTCTACCCTACGTTGTCCAAAAGATGACAAAGTATTTGGGACTCCATGCCGCATATGCAACTGGCTTTGCAAATGTATGTGTTAAACTAAGTTGCACGTGTGTCTATGATTATGAAAAAAGTACATATTTAGATATAAATTTTATTAGCAATAAATAGAAGTGTGATAATATTATCGTGTTTGAATTCCTCTTATTAAAAGCATGTTATATTCTAAATAGATGATATCGTATAACTTATAATTGATACCATGAAAATATATAGAATCAAATCAAATACATATTCATCAACAAAAGAAGAGGAGCAAAGCCGATGATATTTCCCTTTTCGTGATTGGTTTCTTTCACACAAAAGAGCATGTGTTGACATGGGAATGAGTACTTTCATTGAATTTTTACTTAATCTTGTCATGTATAATTTTATTTTTCTTTTATCATTATTGTTGAAAAATAAACACACAATTCCCTATTTGAAGAATAAGGAGCGCTATACGAAACAATGACAACAATCAACACAATAAACAGAAATAATAGAAACAATGCATTAAGATTTTTAATGTGTAAAAATTCCTCAATGTGAGAGATTAAAAGGTTGTAGACGGAAGAAATAACTCCATTATAATCAAAACGGTCCAAAGAGTCTCAAACAAATGCACAAATCGTGCTAACAATGAGTTAAATCAACCAAACACCAATGCTTAAAATTGAAAACCAAGAAGATGATAAATACCCCAAAAATAAAGTTATTGTGCGAGACCAATACTTCATACTCCTGACCTCTTTTCAATGGTCTAACGTTCAGAATGAAGAACCAAACATCCACAACCTCCTGCAAAGTTTCCCGATCAACGTGAAGACTTCACGTTGATTCAGTGAGGGTTGCACAGAGAAAATGGTTCTCAAACAAGAACTGAACTATTGTGTGAGATATCAAGGTTCAGAATGAAGAACCACGAGACTGCTGTTAAAATTTAGCCTTATCCAACGTGAACGACTTCATAAACGATCTAAAGCTATTTGCACTAGAAAAATGAAGAAAATAGAGGTCGAGTTTCTCTCTTCCTTCTCTCTCAATGTAGTTGCATTTGTCACAAATGAGCTCTCTCTAGGCACCTAGCAAACCCCTCTCAATTACGTAAGTGAGAATAAGTATGCTTTCTTAATTTTTGGGCTTTCTCCATATAGAAGGGAGCTCAATACCCAACAATTATTAGTACTCTTATGTCATATGTTATGTTTGAGTCCAACCGTTATAATTAATTAATGGTAACAAATCACACACAGTAAATTAATGTAAATGTTTGACATGGGATGATAAATTTCAGTGTTTACGATGGAAAAATTAAAATCTAAGGTCATTTTGCTCTAAAGATGAGGGATTTAATTTTGTCTTTTCTTTGTCTCTTTTCTCTTCTCAAATAAAAGTTTTTATGTAGCAAGTGCATATCATTTGCAAATCAATCCTTCTAACCAGGCCAGAACATACATACTATATATATATATATAGCCTAACATCAGTTTGACCAAAATGCAAATAGTATGGGTTGAGTTTGCGCTTAAGATGAAAATTCTTGTATGCCCAATCTCAAAACGACAGGCTCAAGGGCCAGAAGAATTGGTCCACTGGGGGTGTGAGGGGCATTTCCGGCAACCCACCCAAAAGAAAATAACGACCATTCAGATCCCAGAGTTTCTCCAAACTAAACTGCAATACCATTAACTAACTAACTAACTAACTAATTATACAGTTTACTCCGTCCACGTTCCCTCACAGAGCACCACGTGTTCTCATCTCATTGGCTGTGATCCCAAGAGTCATGACCTATATAAACCGCGCTCTAACCAATTTCGCTTCTTTAATTACCGTTACAAATACATACAATGGCGACCGTAGCTGCTGCTCCTGTAACTGCAAACACTAACACCGAATCCCACAAGAAGAACAGGATCCAGGTTTCCAACACTAAGAAACCTCTTTCTTTTACGTTAATCTCGCCAAGGTGCATGATCTTTTCCCTAATCTCGTTGCTTTTCATATGTGTGCTCTTTTCCCTTTATTTGTTAATTCATAATTAATCTATTGAAATTTGAAACGTGAAATGTCTGTGAGATTTGTTTTATATCGATTAATGGCTAGCTGAGCTCGTTGCGTTCAAGACAAGGAAAATAAGAAACCAAATATATGTGATTGATGAAAAGTACTAATAAGATAGAACTTTATTGCTAGAATTTTTATGAGTCTACGTGACATTGTTTCAAACCTATGATGTATGGATACTTTAAATAATCGTACCCATACCGGATACATATTGTATCGAATATTTATCGATACCTTTAGTTATATTTTTTATATTTTTAATTTGATTTATCCGTATATCTTCGTATTAATATTTGTCATATGGAATCCTGACCTGGTATATGTGAAATACAATTTCAAACTTTTGAATGGATAAGTGGACTTATTCTTTGGACTTATTCAACCACCCTACTCGATTCTTAACAAGTTCTACAATAATTTTGACAAGAAACTTCGATTATGTAATATTACTTTTTGATTCATATACGTTTTGTTCTTGAACAAAATGGCCTGGCCGGTTATATGTACAATTTGTTTGTTGTTTGATGCAGAGGTACATACAGCAGCATAATGAGGTTGAGCTTTCTGCCCTTGGAATGGGTACTTCTTTCTCTTAAACTTATATTTCTCTTCATTTTGTTCCATGACAAAACTCAAAAGATCCTTCTTATTATCTCTGTAAATTAAACTCTGCATTAAAAATTGGGCATATATACAAAAGCTGAGCGTGTGGAACCTTCTGGTTTATTTTAGAATCTGTACATCATCAATTATGATTTTCTCATTGACTATTACTTAGTAGATTCTTACATTATTTAAGCATTTTTAAGCTACTGTGTCCTTATTGGTATGTTATGCTCAGTAGTGTACATCTGTAAGATCTTGTTTCTAATAAAGTGCATTCATCGAGTGATTACTGATTTTTATATCACGCATTGACGCCATTTTTTTACCACGGTGTAAGCATTGTTTATTCTCCTGATGTTTATACATTCGAAGAGTCATATTTACACCCCCGGATTCAATTTATTCCTATGACTGAAAATCACGGAATATGGCTGGTATAGGGTCCACAAATTTAAATGAAAGTTTGCATGTTTGATATTATAATTTTAAGAGTGTGCACATGTTGTCCACCTGATACACCTACAATATTCTCCATCAATTTAATGAATGTATTGTTCTTCATCTTTTTCTTTGTCCAATTGATATAATTTCCCCAAAAATGTTTACATGTGTTTGTACAGCTATAACTACAGTAGTCACAATAGCAGAGATTTTGAAGAACAATGGACTAGCCACTGAAAAGAGTAAGGTTTCTTCTTCTTGTTTGCTATTACTCTCATTTACATGATGGTTAATTTGTAGCTGTTCTAATCAATTAGTATTGGGATGGAACAGAAGTGTTGACCTCTACAGTTGGCATGAAGGATGAGAACAAAGGTCGCCTGGTGCAGAAGGCAAAGGTAAATTCCCAATAGATTTTAGTTCAGAAAAAATGCTAGAGGACTAGAAATTTTATTAGAATTTTGTATTCAGAATAATGTGTCATAATTATTAGTCTTTAAATGAATTAGTGGATCATACCACTTTATTTATCCAATAATTATCATAATTTCTATGAAAAATATATATATATATATATATATATATATATATATATAGCACTATTCTTTATAGTTCATTATTATGCTTGAGTCCATGATTTTTTTTTCCTCGATTTTGTAGATTGAAATTGTGTTGGGGAAATCTGAGAAATTTGACAATCTGATGGCTCCTGCCACCACTACTGAATCAGAATCAGCTGCTGATGACAAGAAATGACAAATATAGGAAAGAGCCATGTCAATGTGCAACTATTGTAGCTAATATTCTGTTTACTTTTGTACTGTCCTGCATTCATAGAGGTGAATAGGTGATTAGATAGATAAATTGTTTCAATGAGAAAGGGTCGTGAAGTTACAATGATAAGGCCACATTGAGTGGTCAAAGTTGTAGAGCACATATATTTCCATTATCACTTTAAATTGTATTTCATAACTGCACATACATGACGATAATGATGATAATTACATGATTCTTAAACTAACTGACTACTTTTTTTTTGCTCTTTCCCTTTTTCATTTCTTCCAACTTGCTTCGGTTCTGAATAGAGATTGTCATGTGTGGTTACTTAGATTTCCAGTTTATTTGTGATTTTTCCTATTAATCGTTATAGATATTTTCCAGGTAAGTTTACATTAAGTCGTTGCCTGTATACGTGAAACCACTCATTTGATAACTATAACAATAAAATGTAACCATATGCAACTGATGAATCAGAGGACTCAAAGATAGAGTGTTGAATCAAGCTCTTAAGCAATAAAAACTTTGTATGCAATACAGAGGTAGATCAAAAAGCTTTCTACAGTGAATGTCTAGTAACAAGTTATTTGATATCTACTGCACCATACGATTAGATAAATGAGCTTAATTAATTCAAGCGTTAACAGAATAATTCCAAAGTCCGTTGAATATGATTCAGTAGCATGCTAAATTAGTGAAGGACCATATTTATAACAAGATGTAAAATACAACATTGAAAAGTGAATGGCAGAGCGAACCTTGTGTTTTGGAGGAAAAGTATACAAAGTTACAAAGAGTATTCCTTTGGGGTTTATAAGATCCAACCCATAAAAAAGAAAGCAAGGCAACGACCCTAAGAAAAGGCACAATGGTTCAGGACTAGAAATCCTAACTCTCTCTTCTTCCTCTCTCTCCCTTCTCCTTTATCTTGCTTCCTCATTCTCTTAATACTCAATGTCTCTTATGCCTTATAGTGAATATAAACCTCACCCCGACTGATATTTTGGAGTAAAAATGTGCTAAGTTATAGAAAGTGTTCCTTTGGGCTTTAAGGCCAAACACATAAAAAAGGAAGCGAGGCAACGAAGCTAAAAAAGAAAAAAAAGACAATTGTTGGGGTTTAGAAACCCTAACTCCCTCTTCTTCCCTCTCTCTCTCTCTCTCTTCCTGTCAATGCTCAATTTCTCTCATGTCTCATGGTGAATATGAACCTTACCCCAAAACATGCAAACACAATTTTTCTTGGTTCAATCTCCAAAACCCAAAGTCTATATTTGGTTCCATCATTTTTTATTGCTCTTTTCTTTTTACTATATTGAGTAGTCTTTACAATAGCCTATCCAAACTTACACTAAGTAGTGTTTACAATAGCTCTTTCATGCTTACATCGAGTAGCCTTTCCTCCATAGTAATCAATTCTGGATCGCATTGCTTCGAGACTGACCCCAAAAACACTATAGTAGGATAGTGGATAACGAGATGACTGTTATTTCATAAAAATATATGTAAATATTATGCATTTTACGCATAAGTGCATAACACATAAATGAAGGAACCGTTGAAGCTTGGAACCAGAATGTGAGTGGAGGGGAATGGAAGAATAATCGTTGCTGTTCGCCATTCTTTTCTCTTTTGGAGTTTTGAAGTGAAATAAAAAAAAGGTTTTTTTTTTAAATATTAAGTGAGAGGGAAGAACAGAATGACATTTTTACCCCTTTAGTATTGGGCCCAACAGAAAAAGGAATGAAATTATGGATTTATGGCCCTTTAGAAGATAGTGACCGCGACAGCCGCAATGCCCAACCACTTCGCGATGGAAGCCATATAGCGGAGGACCTCCGCTCCATACCGCTATTCCGCTATCTATTGATAACTATGTTTTCCTCACTAGTTTCTTCAAGATAGAATTTATTTTCTTGCTAGCCTCTCTATGCTAGATACAATCTCTTTTCACTGAGAGTACAGTGGTTTTGGATATGGGTGATACAAGAATTTGCTTACAGACAGAAACTTTGACCACTCAACAATCTTAAGCACACGGCTTCGAAGAATTTGACACACATCCCTTAGAAGAACAGACCACACCCAACTCTTTAAGGGTATGTTTGGATTGATGGAAATGGATGGAGTGGAGGGGAATGAGATTGAGTGGTTTAAAATTCCATTGTTTGATTTTTTTAAAAACAGGTGGAATGAAATGGAGGAGGATGGAATAGATTCCATTCAATTCCATCATCTGCAAATCAAGCATTAGCTGTGATCACGAGGCTGCAGGAAGAAAAGACGACCCTGCATATGGAAGCCTTGTAGTACTTGAGAATGATGGAAGAGCAGTCAGAGGTTGATATGGAAGCTTTGCAGAAAGCGAACTATCTTGTTGTTGAGAAGGAGAAAGTGATAGAAGACTTGCATGCAAAGCTTAATTTGTATAGGAAGAAATTCCCTGATGAATCAATGCTAATGATAAACATGGAGGAGAGAAACTCTAGTACAAAGGTGAAAGATATTGGATTGGATCATTCACATTCCACTTGCATTGCAAATGATGATAGCATCATTGGAATGTCCATTGCTGAAAATCCTAATATCTCTGATGAAACCGATATGTCTTTGGAGGAAAAGAAAATCCAAACTGGAGAAAGAGTTCATTATTCAAGTTTGCAAAGTATCAGAGGCAAGTTGAATAAAAGGAAAACGAGAGAGAAAGGGAGAGAGAGAGAATGAGAGTGAAATCAGAGTTTGTAACTGAATGATTATAATTGATTGAACTAACACGTCATACATGAGAAGGAGGCTATATATAGTGATAGCTCAAGCTTCTCAGAGAAGATACAATTCACGTGCACCTGTAACTATCTAATAACAGAATAACTAACTTTTAGTGTACTAACTTACTGACTCCCTAACATCCCCCACAAACTTATCAGGTGAAGGATTCAACTTTAAGTTTGCTACGAAGAAAGGGAAGCGTGTGCTGCTCACAGGCTTGGTTAGGAGATCTGCAATTTGCTCTTCAAAGGGAATGTGATGAACTTGAACAATTCCTTGTGCCACCTTTTCACGAACAAAGTGCAAGTCAAGTTCGAAGTGCTGGAGCGCTGATGGAAAACAGGGTTAGAGGCTAACATTACAGCACTTACATTATCACAATAGATGAGTGGAGCAGGAACAGATAATGAAAGTTCAGAGAGGAGGGCTCCAAGCCATGAAAGTTCAGTAATCACTGAGGCCAGGCTCTTATATTCTGCTTCAGTCCTTGACCTGGAGACAACACACTGCTTTTTCGAGAGCCACGAGATTAAATTTGAGCCTAAGAAGACACAGAATGCAGATGTGCTCTTGCGATCATCTGGGTAGACCCCCAATCGAAGTCACAGAAAGCCATAAAATTCAAATTAGGGGAGCAGCGTAGACAAAGACCATCAGTGAGAGTGCCTTGTAGATAACGCAATATGCGTTTCACAGCCTTCCAATGCGAAGTTAGAGGACAATGCATGAATTGGCAAACTTTGTTGACACAGAATGCAATCTCAGGGCGAGTGATTGTCACATACTGGAGGGCCCCAACAATGGACCTATACAGTGAAGGGTCCAAGGTCTTCCCTTGGTTTGAAAGTTTGAGGCCAGAAGTCATAGGAGTGGGTGCACACTTGCAGTCAGCCATTTTAGCTTTGCTGAGAACATCTTTGATGTACTTGGTTTGGGATAAGTGCAGGCCACCAGCTGTTGTGAATTTTGCTTCAATGCCAAGGAAGTAATGAAGCTTTCCATGGTCCTTGAGAGCAAAAGTGTGATGGAGTTTGGAAATGAGAGAGGAAGTGGAAGCTTGAGAGGTACCGGTAACTATAACATCACCAACATATACAAGTGCATACAGTGTTTCATGAGGTGAGGTCTTGATGAATAGAGAGCTGTCACACTTGGCAGCAGTGAATCCTAGTTGTAGGAGAGTGTGGCTTAGTTTTTTGAACCATACTCGTGGAGCTTGTTTGAGCCCATACAAGGCTTTGTTGAGTTTGCATACAAGTTGTGGACTACCAACTTGGAACCCTTTAGGTTGTGTCATAAGCACTTGTTCATGGAGATCACCATTCAAAAATGCGTCGTTGAAATCTAGTTGATGAATCAGCCAGCCTCTAGAGAGAGCAATAGTGAGGATGACTCGAATCGTGGCTGGTTTAACAACTGGGCTAAACGTCTCATGAAAGTCAAAGCCATCTTGTTGGTGAAACCCCTTTGCTACAAGGTGAGCTTTGTGCTTCAAAACTGAAACCATTTGACCCTAAAAACCCACTTGCAGCCAATTGCTTTCCTGTCAGGAGGCAATGGCACTAGGGACCAAGTATTGTTTCGAATGAGTGCTGCATATTCATCCTTCATTGTTGAATACCACTCAGTAGTAGTGAGAGCTTCTTTGGCTGTCTTTGTTTCAACAGATGTGAGTAGAGCTTTGGGCTTGAAAATTCCATTCTTTGCCCGAGTGATCATGTGATGGTTATTGACAGCATTAGTAGTGGCAGCAAACATAGGTAAGGCAGCTTCAGTTGTTCCATTTGTTGGACTGAGTGACCTGTCCAAGTTAGTAGTACTAGCAGTGACAGAGACAGAAGTTGTTAAAGGAGTACAAGTATGAATATTATCATTAATGGTATTCAAGATTGCAGACTGTGGTTGGGGGAATTGGTTGACTGTTGGGATAGCAGGGGAGAGGAGGTGGGTGAGGTGAGTGAGGGTGAGTGGAGGGCCTGTGGTTGTTTATAAGGGAAAAGGAATTCATCAAATGTTACATCTCGAGAAATGTAGACTTTACATGTAGGGCTCATGCATTTGTGGCCTTTATGCTGTGAGGAATAGCCTAAGAATATGCATTGTTTAGACTTAAACTCTATTTTGTGTTTGTGATATGATCTAAGGTGTGGGTAGCATGCGCATCCAAAGGTTTTGAGGAGGTGGTAGTTTGGTTTTTTATGGAACAAGGTTTCAAATAGGGATTGAAACTTGAGGGTGGCTGTGGGTAGATAGTTAATGAGGTGGGCTGCAGTTTGGAATGCTTCCCCTAGAATTTAACAGGAGAGAAGCATTGGCTAGGAGAGTTAGGCCAACTTCAGTAACATGTCTGTGTTTCCTTTCAGGGGTACCATTTTGTTCATGTGCATAGGGGCAGGAGAACCTATGATGGATGCCTAATGGAAGAAGGTGTTTAGTGAAGGCTTGGTACTCTTTTGCATTGTCTGTTTGGAGGGTTTTGATCTTTGAGAAGTGTAACTCAGCCATATTCTTGAACTGCATAAAGGCTGCAAAAGCTCGAGATTTAGCATGCAGTAGGTAAAGCCATGTGTATTTAGAAAATGTATCCACAAAAATGATGTAGTACCTGTGGCCATTGCTAGAGACCATTGGTGCAGGTCCCCAAATGTCTGAGCTACATTAGGTTGCATTGGAACTTGAAGTTGTTCAACTTTGTTGCATTTCTCAACTCTATCTTCAATTGAGAGGAGTAATGACTCCATTTCATCAATTGTATATGGTTCCACTTGAGACAACAGAGAAGTAATAAAGGATTGTACTCATCTGACAAACCATCAAATACTGCTTCTATGTATTCTATGTCGCTAACTTCAGATCCAATTGCACCTAACTGATCTGAAAATTTTCTGATTTCTAGCAGAAAATCATCCATAGCTCCGGTTTTCTTAACATTCTTCAACTGAATAGTTTTCTGATTTGAGCACGAGTTTGTGTTGCGAAGATCAATTCAATCTTTTCCCAAAGTTGATGAGCAAATTCACATCGCACCATTCTCACTTTGAGATTCTCACTCATCGAGGAGAGTAACCATGACATGAGTAAGCTATCTTGCTGTTCCCAGTAAAGGAATTCAGAAGATTCATTACCTGATTGTTCATCACCTTCAGTTACAAATCTCTTCAGGTTTTGATCTTTGTGTAGATGCTTCTGCAGTTTGTAGCCTTTGATTGTGGCTAACACTTCTTGCTTCCATGGGAGATAATTTTACTTGTTCAGCTTCACTGAAACTGGATTTGAAAATCCTTGTGGAACTTGCTTCACCATTGTTGCAGCTTCTGCATTTTGATTTTCCATGGATTGAACCTTGCTCTGATACCATGTCAGGTATCAGAGGCAAGTTGAAGAAAAGGAAAACGAGAGAGAAAGGGGAGAGAGAGAGAATGAGAGTGAAATCAGAGTTTGTAACTAAATGATTAGAATTGATTGAACTAACACATCATAAATGAGAAGGAGGCTATATATAGTGATAGCTCAAGCTTCTCAGAGAAGATACAATTCACGTGCACCTGTAACTATCTAATAACAGAATAACTAACTTCTAGTTATACTAGCTTACTGACTCCCTAACAAAGTTTGAAGATGAAAGGCTACATATATATACATATATATATATCTGAACGTTTGAAGCACTTGGAGAAGGAAGTTTGCTTTTTCCAGAGTATTCATCAATCTAAGGACAGTTAGCTAATGTTTGAAGAAGCTGAAAAGAGTCCCAAAAAATATGTGGAAGGTTAGACACTGATCTTCCAGTGCAAGGTTCCATTTCTTCATTCAAATTGAATTCAGATGCTATGGGCAATAGTCCCTCTTCCAAGAAGAGTTTGTGAAGAAAATGGTGAACTTGAGTATGATGGACATTGGGCATACTTCTCCTGTGCTATGTGGAAATACTGATTTAGCTTCTTCTGGAAGTTTGGTTTCAGATTTTATTGGAAGGTCACAAGTGCTTGAGGCAGACCAGAGTTTCGTTGCATTGACCTATACTTTGGCGACGAAAGATTGTGTCACAGGCAATAGCTAATCACCTGCACCTAATGCATAGGACTGGGATAGGAGAAACAGATCAACCTGTTGGTTGAGGATATATATTACTTGTTACAAGGTCAGTAGTTGCCAATGAACCATTAGGCAATAAATAAAAGCATCTGTTTATCTTTGGCCCCTCATTTTGCATAGATCAAATTGCTTCTTTTTTATTACTCTATTTTGATTTACTTCTTTTGTTCATTGTTTCCTCCTCATTGTGTTTCATAAACAAGCTGCTTTAATATCTACTAATCATGATTGAATTGAACTTCTTGAGGATTGGCCAACACTGGTGTCTCAATTTGTTTTTGGTGCACACAATGATTTGGTGAGCTGTCTGCTATATTAAAGTTGTATAAATCCCTTGAGTTATTGAGAGACATCTTGTAGCATGTGGCTTTATTTGGAAGATTTCATTGTTCATTGCATGCGGTTTGAATTTTTCCGGTTGATGTTTTCATGACAGAATGTTTGGCTGTACGGTGATTTTAGTCTAGGCTTGTACAATTCACGTGCCTTTTGTTCTTCCACATTGCTTTGTGCTGTCCCTTACAGCTTTGATAATTCCAGATGAATCATTTGTCATGTGTGCAATTGGAACAAGCTTTAGTTCAAAGTGCTTGGCAATTTTGTTGCGGATTATGGTCCACTCCTTCATGTAGCTTTTAAACAAAATTTATACCTTATTGGTTGTTTACATGAAAAAAAAAAAACCTAAAGATAAGTTGAAAATTTGTCAAGGAATAATATTATAAAACAACAAAATTGTACAACAAATATATCGCATTTTATGAGTATTAGATGGAAAAACAGTAACTATTGAATCACGCTCCATAAACTTGCACATTGCCCAAATTTTAGAATAATGTTATGTGTCCAATAAGATCCATAATAAATATAGATGACACACCTTATTTACCTTACATTGTGCATGATTCTTGTGTAGTATGGAAGCAATGTCCAGACTGTTTAGAATTAACAAACTTAGATTAGTCAGCAGTTTCGTGACAATAATTAGACGAAGGGAAACGTAGATGGCTCTGGCGAGCTCGGTGGAGATCTAGCTTTTCGATATGCTAAAGGGGCGCGATGTTTTGGTTTCTGGATCATTTTATATTATGAACAAATGGTAACATCACTATTATGTTGCGAAGAACTGGACTTATTGAACTATTTTGGAAAATATTGTTAGTTGGATTCCACCATGCGAAAGAACCTCTTTAGAATATATATATATAGATAAATTCAAATTAGAATTATTTATCTAGGAAAAAAAAGTATACGTTGAAAAGCTCCAAATTTTGTACTTTGATTAAATTTACTAAAATTAGAGATGTATTAAATTATATGTACACAATGTAGCTTGGCATTCGTAAATAAATATTTTAAAATCGTATTTTAGAGTCAAATTTAGTTTTAAAATTGTCATCTAAATGCACAAGAAAGGAAATTACAATAAAATATTACCATTTATTATAATTTGACTATTAATTGATAATAAATGTTTTTAATTGATAACTATATCATTTTTATACTTATTTTAAAAATTGATTATAAAATCGCTTTCTAATCTAATTACTTTTTATCCAAAAAGTATATCTAAGGTTTTTTTTCTTTTTTGGGAGGGACTACTGCCACTTTTATCTATTATCACTCCCCCTTTAATGCATTCAGTTCAATATATCTAGAAGGCCCTTAATTAAATACTATGTTTTAATTATACCAGTCCGATGATCATACCCTGTAAAATATATAAGATAGTTAGAATGTGTTGTATAATGGGCATGTCAATATTTTCACTTAAATTATACCGGTGGGATGGTCACATCCTAAAATAATATATAGTTTTATATGAAATTATAACTTAAAATATAAAAATAACAATAGAAAATAATTAAACATAATATTTAATCAAGGATATTTTACGAACATTAAACTAAAAACTTTAAGAAGAGAGTGCTAACGGATAAAAGGGAGCCTTTTTTTGTTTTGGCATAAACGTCTAAACTAATATTGAATTTCAATTAATTTGTTAAAATTTGACTAGATGAAATCTATTATGATTTGATTATAGAATGATGTTATATATATATTTTTTTTATACAAAGGTATTATAACTAAAATTTTTTTCAAGGGTTGGGAGAAAGGGACGGGATTGATGTTATATATATATTTTTTTAACAAAGGTATTATAGCTAAAATTTTTTCAAAAGGCTTTTTATTCAAAAGGGAGATAACCATATCAATTAAATTAGATATTATATCTCTTATTATTTAACTACAATTTTATCTGCTTCACTATCAATCTGTTTATCTCCATTATTATTTTCCCAACAAATGTTAGTTATTGTAATTTTGTCAGCAAAATCAACAAGTTGAATGATTAAATAATTAATAAACTTCATCGAAATATATTTTTTGACGGATAAAGACATAGAGGTTGAAAAGAAGTGAACACAACTAAGAACAACGCAAGAGGCCACAGCACCACACTGGTCAGTGAAAATTCATTGACAGCAAGGAGCGAAAGTGAGGTGAATGGAATCATTCGTTTTATCAAGCCCAATCTGAGCCACAGTTTTTGGCATCCTTAAAGCAAAGTAAGCATTTTTTCTTGTTTTACAAACAGCATAAATTCTTTTTCAAAGACGACTTTTTTATTTTTATTTTTATCCTTTGAAAGGAAAGAAGAATCCCTTTTCTTTCAGCTTTTTCCCTCTAACCCAAATGGGGTTTTTAATTTTTGTTTGTTTTTGTGTGTATATGAAAAAAAGAAAAAAAGGCACCCTATTTGTTAGCTCACACTCAAGAGATTAGGAAGGTGTTGTGTTGCAGAAACTGCGGTTTGAGTATGATTCACACTGCGCGCACAGTGTTGTCAGGGCACACCATCAGGCCTTTTCACCATCCTTCTTCTACCAAGGCAACAACTTCTTCTTCGGCTATCTCATTTGGCTTCTTCATGGAGCAGTCTCCTCCTTTGTCTTCTTTGAAGATGAAACACTGCCACCATTCCCACATCATCGCTTGCAAAGCATCACAGGATGAAGGTTCTTTAAGGTTGGTGTGCCTTTGCTGAGGTCAAAGTTTGGATTTTTATTGATGGGGTTTGTTTAAGACTTATTTTGACAATTACCCTTTTCAGATTAAGACGATTTAAGGCATATAGATGTATTGTTTCTAGTCTTCAAGTTTCTGAAAACTGAAAATGTCAATGGAAGGTCAACAAATTTCCACTATGGTGTGTCTTTGCTGTTCCATACTTTTTTTCCCTCTCTTTTCTAGTTTTGCTGAGGTTATATTCGAATTTTTATTAATGGGGTTTGTAGTCTTATAGTTTAGATGATTTAATGCAGACAAATATGAAGTTTGTAGTCTTATAGTTTCAGAAACTGAAAATGTCAATAAAAAGCTCAACAAATTCCACCATGGTATTGTGTATGTGTGTAGGAATGATGAATTGCCTGTCCATGGGCTATCTGAAATGATTGTTGGGGTTCTGGGAGGAGGTCAATTGGGTCGAATGTTATGCGAAGCTGCTTCTCAGATGGCAATTAAAGTCATGGTCTTAGATCCTCAGGAGAATTGCCGCGAGTTCCTGTCTTATCATCATATGGTTGGAAGCTTTGATGACAGCGCTATGGTTGAGGAATTTGCAAAGAGGTTCAAGCTTTTGATGCAGCAGATGTTATTTTGAATCTATCGTTTCCTTATTGGAAATAATATTTGTATGCTGGTTTGCTATGTGTTTAGATGTGGAGTATTGACTGTTGAAATTGAACATGTTGATGTTGATACGATGGAAAAGCTTGAGAAACAAGGAATTGACTGCCAACCCAAAGCTTCTACTGTACGAATTATTCAGGTATTATCTTGGAAAAGTGGTGGGATTTTTCCGGTTTTTGCTAATTGGGTTAACTGACAAAATGAACAGTTTGATATTTCCAACTCATGCGTAAAGTGTTGCCATTGTATATCTATCTTCACACATGTTTTGCTTTCATCCTGAACTGGACTGTTTGCTTTTGTTTTGGAATTTGGTTCTTTTATTTTGTCTGTTAAATGGCCTTTTGTATAGGATATTTTTTTCCAGCCTGTCCTATAGACTTGTTAATTTGAATATATTTTAAGTAGTAATAGTGTCGTTTGCTAATGTTTTCCTTGACATGACCTATAACTTATTACAGGATAAGTATCTGCAAAAGGTTCATTTCTATCAAAATGGCATTCCACTTCCTGAATTTATGCGGGTTCGTACTGTTTATTTTGGTTCTAAATAGTACTTGAAAATTGATCTTTAGTATAGTAATTGAAGATTTGGAAATATGCATTGTACAGATAGATGACCTTGAAGGTGCCAAGAAAGTAGGGGAACTTTTTGGCTATCCTCTTATGATTAAGAGTAGGAGATTAGCTTATGATGGGCGAGGAAATGCTGTTGCTAAAAGTGAAGATGAACTTCTTTCTGCCGTGGATGGTAATTACTTTTTCAACAGGTGTATCTTCTTTTCTTTCTTTGAGGAGAAAGTGAGAACTAGAAAGCTTATTTGAGTTAGTATTTCTTAACCTTCATTAACCCAAGGATAAAAATGCCATCTGCCTTTTCATATATGCCTGCACATCTTTTTTCTTCTTTAACTTCTCGCAAACTTTGTAGCTCTTGGAGGATTCAACCGTGGTTTATATGCTGAAAAATGGGCACCTTTTGTCAAGGTCAATATCTAAGATATGCTGTTGACTTATGGTGATGTTTTCCTTTTGTCATTTTCCAATATATGATTCACAAATTGTATGTTGGAAAGTGATATTTCTGGTATTGAGCACTTAATCTGCCATATCTTCGATTTTTGGATGTTGTGATTTGTGATAAATTTTGAGTTTTGTAGCATGATTGTTTCTACTGTTAACCATGGTTCTCAATCAGATAAACGTGCCTGTTTTTCAATCCAATAATCTCTACGGAATTCACCTCTGAAAGTGAAAACAATTTGTCTTTCATGAAATGTGAATTATCATGAGATGTGTGTAACTTATTACAATGCCAAACTGTGTTTGTATCACTTGCAAAATGCTCTTACTATTAAATCTTCTTCTATTTAAAGAATTATGATTACACTTCATAGTCCTTTCATTAATTTAAATATGTACTTGTTTAAGCATATATTTTAATTCACCCAAAACAGTGGTGCTTGTTTATGAGATCTTAACAACTTCTGTTTTGTCTTGTCATTTTATGATTTATGGATTTTCTTACATTTTTCTCCTAATTAATGGCAGGAGCTAGCTGTCATTGTGGCGAGAGGAAGAGACAATTCTATTTCATGCTATCCTGTTGTTGAAACTATTCACAGGTAACATGAACACTTAAATGTTAGTAATATGGAAGATTTTGAATGTGATTTACCAGAGCAAATCCAAAATCTAGGTTATGGTAATTTAATTAAATTAGCAATGTACCGCATCTTCCTTATACTATCTGCTTAAGGAGTTGTGTTTTGTTCTAGGGACAACATATGTCACATAGTTAAGTCTCCGGCAAATGTGAAATGGAAGATTAGAGAGCGTGCTGCTGAAGTTGCATTCAATGCAGTTAACTCTCTACAAGGTGCTGGTGTGTTTGCAGTTGAATTGTTTTTGACAAAGGATGGACAGGTTTTGAATTTATTTCTTTCTGTACATGACTCTGTTTTTTCCTACTTGGAAGCTATATTGGCTTCTTTTTACTAGTAAATTTTCTGCTGTGCCTGTTGCAAATGCATTATATTTGTTTTTAAATCTTTATGGTGACTTTGCCCTTGCTAGATTTTGTTAAATGAAGTAGCTCCTAGACCTCACAATAGTGGGCATCACACAATTGAGTCCTGCTATACCTCACAATTTGAACAACATTTGCGAGCTGTTGTTGGCCTTCCTCTTGGTGATCCATCAATGAAAACTCCAGCTGCTATAATGTACAATATACTAGGTGAAGAAGAGGTATTAGCCATTCATTTCTCTATTCTCCTTTCTTTTTCCTTCTCTAATCTCTATTGTATATGTGAAGTGATCTCGTTTATTGCTGTCTCTGTTTTCTCTATTCAAGTGAGAATGATAAACCAGCGCGAAATTAAATGCTTGTCAGAATGCAAGTCAAATTAGATGCAAACCGGTCATGATCCTGAACAAAAATGGCTACCTTTTTCTGTTTGAATTTTGGTTCATAGTTTGATAACAGTTATATACTTGACAAGCTGTCAGATTCTCCCTTCAGTTCATTTACTTGTTTTAAGAAGATCATTATATGTTGTTACCATTGTTTCAGACTCTAATCCATGAAATCTGCTTAATGATTTTAGGGGGAGCTTGGTTTTCGTTTAGCTCATCAATTGATCAAAAGGGCATTGACTGTTCCCGGGGCCAGTGTTCATTGGTATGATAAGCCAGGTAACTTTCTGGTTAAGTAGCAATTTTACATTAATCACTCCCCCAATCTTCTTTTATCGCTGTCTGATAACTTGTGACAATCTGTCAGAAATGAGAAAGCAAAGGAAGATGGGCCATATCACCATTGTTGGGCCTTCCTTAGGCAATATTGAAAGCGATCTAGCAGTAATAGTGGAAGGGAAAAGGTCTAATGACAAGCCTGCTGGTTAGTGACACAATATTCTCTTCATTCACAGCTTATCTTTGTATACATATTGAACATTTGAACTTATGTTGCCAGAGTTATGATGAAAGATGCTTTTCATAGTCAACTTCATTTTCTATCTTTATCATCTTATATACAATATTTAATGATTACTATGAGTGTTTGTATAATCAATTGAGTTTGACTTACGATATGTGCTTAGTCAATAAAAAATGTGCACTTCTTGTCCAACCAAATCTTTTTCCTTTCTTTTTCTCTGTCTATTGTCCTTTTTTTCCTCTTATTTTTTTGGGTAGAACTCGGCTTTTTAATCCTAAAAGTAGATTGATCCCTTTTCAATAAACTTTTCCCCATGTTTTTACTCTTACTGAAGGTAAACTTTACACACACACACACACACACATATTTATATAAGTCATTTGGTTGTTGCGACATGTTCCCTTTTTTTTCCCTACCCTTTTGGCAAAACTCTACAATTGATCTATGCATACCATTATCCTAAAGAAGCATTTGGAAGGAAATGTAATAAATTAAATATTATCCATACTTTATAACGACTTCAGTCAAACATGATTTTTTCTCTTTATCATATTGTTCTTAAAACTTGCTAGTGGTGAATGAGTGGAGAGAATAAGATCATGGAAATAACATAAATTTACTTATCAGGCTCATCCTTACAATTATTTTAGTTGAAGTTGCTAGTGGCGAATATGCGGAGAGAATAAGATCATGGAAATAAAATAAATTTACTTATTATGCTCATCCTTTCAATTCTTTTAGTTGTCCTTTATTTTGCAAATTGCAATGAACTTTTTGGTGAAGATTTAAAAGTACCGTTCTATGCTAATTAAGGAAAATGTAAAGAATCACTATATTTGAAGTGAAAATTTTGTCTTTTTTGTACTTAATTTTAATCTTTTTGTTTGTTGAATGTAGTTTCTCCATGCGTGGGGATCATAATGGGTTCTGATTCAGATCTACCTGTTATGAAGAGTGCTGCTGAAATCTTGCAGATGTTTGATGTGCCTCATGAGGTCAAATTGTTCTATTTTTCCCTTTTATTTTTTAGTTTGGGGGTGGGAGGTTGGACTGTGCTGTGCTGTGCTGTGCTGTATAAAGTTATTTTTCTTTACCTATAACTATCAAATTTCAGGTTAGAATAGTTTCAGCACACCGACTCCCAATTTGATGTTTTCTTATGCCTCATCTGCTCATGAGCGAGGCATACAAGTTATTATTGCTGGTGCTGGTGGTGCAGCTCACTTGCCTGGTAAATTATTTCAATTATGCTTTATATAATTTTCTTATGGACCAGTCGTCTTTTTGGCATTAATTAAGCTGTTTGTATCTCAGGTATGGTTGCTGCACTTACTCCCCTGCCTGTCATTGGTGTTCCAGTTCGTGCTTCCACCCTGGATGGACTTGATTCCCTGCTGTCAATTGTCCAGGTACATTTTCAATGATGTTTAAATATTCAATATCTTAAACAATTTTTATGCTCTACATAATTGTTTTTTCCATTTTCTAGTACTGCCTCTCTGATGATGTGGCAATAGTATCCACAATATTGGTCAATTTGGTATAATTGCTTCTTTTTTCAAGCTTGTGATCAATATTCGTTTTAAGTATGGTTGAGTATTTTATGTGAAAAAGCAACTTTGCTAGAAGCAATTTGTGAAAGCATAAACAGTTTCAAGGATGCAGTTATTGATGAGTTCTGCAGCCACTTTAAGCACTTGAGAATTATTGCTGACAGCCAGTTTATGTGTATCTACATACTCAAGGCAGACTTTCAATATCTATGCTTATTTGTTGCTGGAAGCCATTCACCGACATTTATTTTCTCATTTTCCTTTTCGCGCCCTTTGTTGTATTCTGTCATGTTTTCTTGGTTAATGGTGTCTTGCACAAATTCACATTTCTCCTCACATAATTCTCACTTCTTATCGTTCAGCCTCATTTTATGTCATTTACAACTGTTTTCCTTTGGCCCTCTTCGAACTTAACATTGTTTAGGATTTTTTTGCTTTATCTCTGTTTTGAGCAAGTGATTACATGCAAGAATGAACTTGTGAAGTGGAATCATCAGATAAAAGTACTCTGGCATACTTAACCATATCTTGTTGGCTATGCAGATGCCAAGAGGTGTCCCTGTTGCCACTGTGGCAGTTAATAATGCCACAAATGCTGGGTTGCTGGCGGTTAGGATGTTGGGAGTTGCCAATGATGATCTTCTTTCAAGGTTAGCCCCTTCAACTTCATTTATCTTTTGATATCTATGATGCAAAATTTGTTTGTTGAAGCAAAACAAAAGGAAGAAGTGTTATTATCTATTATCTCACTTTTCACTTATATTAATGTGACATTAATAATGCAGGATGAGCCAATATCAAGAAGACCAAAAGGAAATTGTCTTGAAGAAAGGAGATAAATTAGAAAAACATGGTTGGGAATCCTATTTAAATAGTGCTTAGTTGAACCCTTCAATTTGGTGATTTTGTTTTCCATTCTACTATCATTTTTGGATAAACTACAAAGTTTTGACAGATGGCAACATTTCATATAGAGGGTTTTTACATTTAGATCTGAGTGAGGGGCATCAATAAGTAATTAAGTACATTGAGTTGAGATTCATCACTCATTGGGGCAACAGCCTGAGAATGTTTTGTAAGCTTATATGTTTGTTAACCAGAACATGTATTTTACATAGGACAAAAAATTGTAATGTCACAGAAAAGCCTTGTATCTCATTTTTCTTGTACACGGACTGTTGCCAGAATATGAATCCTTGGCTTGGGATATTGTGAAGAAACATTTCTCCTAAAAGGCTCAAGTTATTATGTGAAGACACATGAATAAGTTTTCAATCTAATATGCTTTTTCACATAAGTAGGATGAGAGTAACAGGGATTGAGTTTTGAATTAATTAATCACAGGGCTATGGTGAGATTATAAATTGTCTCTTAAAGGATTGAGTTGTTGGACGAAGGCATAAGAAATTTTTTTTTCACCAAGACAAAATGGAATTTTATTTCTTATCTTTACTATATTTTTCTATTTGGTCCCTTATCTTTTATTTTTCTCAACATAGTTTATGTTTTAAATAAGTTTCAATCTAGTCTCAAGCTGTTGTTTCATACTTTCATTAGGAAAGTACCTTGTGGATTTGATGTGAATTGTGTCATATTAGTATTTATTTATTTTATTTGTGTAAGTTATATAATGGGATAGTGATTTGGGTTCAAACTGAACCAAAAAAAACTGAAAGTGATTTTAAACACAAGGATTAAATTGAAAAAGTTAAAAGATATGAGACCAAAATAAAAAAATCAAATAAAGATAATGAAAAAATCGAAACTCATTTTTCCGTTTTATTTGTCAGATAAAATTAGAATTAGACCACCACGAAATTTCACGAGCCCATTATATATAGCTTGTTTGTTTGTTGTTTGTGAAAGTAGTGTTGAATGTGACATGGACTTGGAGAGACTTCTCACAAAAAGGAGTAGACGTGAAATTTAAAGCAACGGTTGAAAACCGGCATCTACTTTTTTCGGTCACTTCCGATAGTGAGGGTCTTTTGAGGTTAGACTTGAGAGTAGGGAAAGCAAAATAATTCGGGTTTTTGTTTTTATTCTAGTGTTTTAATTTAACAATTATGGAAAAATTTATATAAATATGACGTGCAAATTTTGTTATTTATGAGATTTGGTTTAAAAGAATATTTTTATTATCCAAAATTATTTAGTTAAAAAGTAATATTTTATTATTCTAGTGTTTTAATTTAACAATTATGGAAAAATTTATATAAATATGACGTGCAAATTTTGTTATTTATGAGATTTGGTTTAAAAGAATATTTTTATTATCCAAATCTTATCATTGCGAGATTTGAGTTAAAAAGTAATATTTTATTATTAAAATATTACTATTGATAATATTTGATTTAAAAAATTATATTTTATCATTGGAACTTCGCCATTGACTAGATTTGCTTTTAAAAAACCATATATTCTTATAAATAACCACAAAAACTCATATTGTGACAAATTCTGGGTGCAAGTCCTATATAAAAAAAAATGACCCAAATAATTCATGAGTTTTCTTTTGCATATTTAGTTCTATTAAACGAAAAATTCATCCCTTAGTGTATTCATTTTTAGCAGTATATTGAATTCAGTGAATTGGATTCTTGCATTGGATGAATTATTCATGATCTATCTAGATTATCTATTTTCTATTTTTTTTAAAAAGGATAAACATAAATTTTAAAAACATAACATTAAATGGATATTTTACCTATTATAAAATGATCAATGAATAGATAGAATAGTTTTTTATTAAACAAGACATGGATGAATTGAAATTTTAATTATTTTTTGAATTTAATTTTGATCCATTAAAAGTGTGAAAGAGTTTTACACTATCATCCAATCAAATTTTTCTAGTTGCACAACTTTTTAACTACTAGGCATGGAAGTTAAATCACATTTGCTTTTATGACAATACATGATTGAATAACTATATAAATTTTTTTTATACTCTTAGTATACCAAAATTAAATCCTTATTTTCTTAATTAAAGATTAATGATTGATTTTGAATTCATCCATTTTAGTCCAATTTGGACTTTATCCGACCCATCCATTTCTCATCTCTTAGCTCTCTAGACTTTGGACTATTGACTTCCAGTAAAGGTACTTTTCTAGTTTTCAATGAGCCCTGCTTAATGGCTCAAAAGCATTTTCCCTGATGTGGTACCAAGGTGTTTAAAATCATCTATTAGGTTGCGAGAATTGAGGGATGACAGAGGGGGAAAAATGACACCCTCGAAAACACAACTCAGTTATTCGTTGTTTTCTTTTTTGTCTGTGTTTTTCCAAAAATCGTAAATTTATCATTAGCATTTTCGAGTAACGCTGCAAAACTCATTATTACTATTTAATTGTAATTCTTCTACTGTATGAATAATGAATTATTTATCATCTATCAAGATTCGCTTTTTTTTTAAAAAAAAAAAGATAAAACACAATTTTAAAACATAACATTAAACGGATAAATCAGATAACTACCTATTATAAAATGATCAATGAATAGATTGAATAGTTAGTTATTAACTAGTCTTGGACGAATTGAAATTTAAAGTATTTGTTGTCTCTAATTATAAATATCTTTTTAATCAAGGATTAATTAATTATTGGTTTTGAATCTATCAGAATTTAGTTCAATATAGAGTTCATCCGACCCATCCATCTTTCACTTCTACTTAAGAGTCAAGTCATCGGTTAGTTCTCTGGGCCATGTTTTGATTGATGGAAAGTAATGTAGTGCAGTAGAGTGATATAAAATACAGTAAAGTAAAATTATATAATTATCTCATTCTATTATTTAGATATGTCAATGGAATAAATTATAAATTTTTTATTTCTATAATATCCTTAAGTTAGAATATAGTAATATTAGTAATAGGGATAAACTAATAACTTTATTGAAAAATAACCCATTCTATCCAATGTTCCCTAATTTGGGAGGAAAGAAAAATAGGAAGAACTAATGATATTGAATGGAATTGGCACCATCCGTCTCCATTCTACTCATTCCAAATTTTACATATATGAACAATAGAACTAATTAAAATTTCACTTTCTTTCATCTCCTTCATTCTACTCCATCAATCCAAACATACCCCTAGACTTAGGACTATCCACTTTGAGGCAAGTTGCTTCTCTAATTTTGTAAATACTCCTACTTAGTCCTTGAAGTTGTATACATGAATCATTTTAGTCCTTGAAATTTAAAATTAACTTTTTAGTCTCTGAGTTAGAAAATGTTAACCATAGGTATCCTCTTAATTGAGGCAATCTCGATTTAGTCGGATAGAACCACTAAGGAGACAAAACTCTCCCCCAAATTTTAACGCAACTAGATACGCAAGTCTTGAACTCTAGAACTTCTTGTTAAATTAGAACAATCTTATAGCTGATTCACGTGCTATCGATTTAAAGAGGTGCAACGAAAACTTTTCAAAAAGTAACTTTTCTCTTTGCTACTTTTGCTGAAACAACTTTTTTTACAAGGACTAAAAATACTTGCGATTTGGTTCAATTTTGTTAGATTCGGTTTTTTAAATTAAGCTTTTGTATATGAAATAATAACTTATAATTTCATCAAGTAAAATAAAAACAAAAAAAAATTGACCCTATCGATTTTCATAAAATATTTTTGGTTTAAATCATCAGTATATAAAATCCATTTCTTTTGGTCAATAAATCCATTAAATTTGAAGTAATCTAATTCAACCAATTAAACCAACAAGGCATCGATAATATTACAACAGAGATGATTGCGGCGAATAAAGTCTTGGGATTGAAACAACGCCCAAGCCCAACTCTACCATGGGTCAAAGTGATGTGGATTATTGACGTAGTCATCGTCGTAAAGGCCGTTGAATACTTCAAGCAAGTACGAGTAGTGTCACACAGGAATCACTTACACAAAAGCTTGGGAAAGAAGTTGGAAATTCTTATTTCCGTCTGAAGCATATTTAATGCACACTCTTCAAGAATATACATAACTATTTATTTTAATTTATATAGTAATATTTGAAAGTTATATATATAAAAAATCTAAAATATGTAATTATGAATGCATTTGGACATAAAAAATTTGTAGGAGAGAGGAGTGCTGAACACGAAAACAAAATCCTAATTAGAGGACTCATTCAACTACGACGTGTGAAAACCTTCATTTGGTTGCTCTTTGATATCGGAAAGGAAATTTCTCTGAAATTAATTCACACTACAGAAACCGCCGCGTTTTGGTCAAATCAAACCATTCAACAATTAATCACATTATCTCCCCTTCTTAAATATATATAAACATAAAACTTTAAATTCATCGGTCATCGTCATATTACACACTGTTTCAGCCAGAAAATTTCCACATACCCTTCTCTCTCTAATATTCCTGCTTTTCCTTCTTTTTAGTTTCATATATTATTGCTTTGTTCTTGCTTCTCGAGATTGCATTCCCTAAACTCCTAAAATTCCTTCATCACATACACACATACAGTTATATATTATGGTTCGCAACATGAAGAAGGTGATTGTGTTCTTAGTTCTTCTGTTGAGTTTTCAGCAGATATGGGCAAGGCCCTTAAAGTTAAGAGAGGGGAAAGTGTTCCGCAAGAGTCTGGTGATCATGGCTTCTCTGCAACGAGGGCCGTGCAAGGATCGGCCCAAACCCGTGTTCCACCGTTCCTGGACGAAGCCATGGTCGATGCAATGCTGAGGTGAACGTGGTGGCTCGCCGTGTTGCTTCTTATGCACCGCCACCACCACCACCACCCTTCCAAAACATGGTTGACAAGTTTGGAGCAGCAGCTTCCATTAATGCTAGCGAGACCCAAAAACAAGGCTCAAGCCCTCCGTGATTACCATCCAGTTACGTTATGATGGTTCTTCTCCTCGCATATATTCCTTGAAGATCGGTGTACATAGATAGATATACGTAGCATATTTGTTATTCATTTTGTAGGTTAAAATATATATACTCTGATGTGATTTCTATACTTTGAATTTAATTTTGATATAATCAATGTAAAAGAATCTTACACAAAGTATTTAATCATATATGTTATGTTAGTGAAAGTATTTGTGACTCTGACATCTACTATCTGAAAAAATTGTAACATATATGTTCATATGGTATAGAAAATGATCTCTGCTAGCTGCACAGCTAGTTTATCATCCAAATGAATCTCGTGTACCATTTCAGATTCGATAAAATATGTTAATTTATTAATTCTTTACTTTATGTTCAATCTCTCTCGCTTATTAACCATTTTTATTGTTATTATTATTTTTTTTGGTTAAGATTTTTGTTTTTTTTTCTCTCTTTTTTGACTCGATTTTATATTTGAATCTTTTCCGACAAGTAACATTGTTTGTATCGTGGACATTCTTTCCACCTTCTTGTTTCGGTCAAATTTTAGGGGCTTCCATGCATCATCATGCGTGCATGTCAATGTTTATCATAGTTCATACTTGACGCCACATGATCTAGGATCTATATTGAGTTTTGAATTTTGTTTGGTATTCTTATAATTAAAAGAAGCGTTGACTTTCACGCGTGGGCAACGTCAACTTCGCAATATTTGCATTTTTAATTATAGGGGCAGTATGCCATAGTTTAGAACATTAAAATGGACCATTGCAATATTCCAATCCGAATTTAGAGTTACAAATTGACCCAACGAATAAGATACCATTTGAATTTGTCATTCTGTTCCGTGCTCATTTTCCATTTGATAGAGTGCACACAATATATTGATATTTTTTTTCCCAGTTCTCGAACTCTCTGCAAGCTTCCATTCTCACGTTTTCAAAGGGTTCTGAGATCTCTGCTGGCTCCAGCCATTCTCACAGCAATTTGAAGAAATTGCCAAATGTTATAGCATATTTGGAGGGTCTCAAAATTGATTTTGGAGTACTAAAACTGATTTTGTTACTTTTATGGTCAATTCACAATTAACACTATCAAATTTGATAAAAATCAATTTTCAGATAAAATCATCTTTAACTAAAATCAAATATGATAAAATCAAGTTCATCAAAAATGAATTTTACAAATGCAAAACCAAATGCACAATTAGTCATGTAAGGTTGAGGGTTTGTTGGTGTACGTTTCAATATGTGATGTCTGTGCTGCAATTTAACTGCTGGTGAATAACACAGTATGGTGTATATATATTTGTTGCAAGTCATGCTGAGACTACCTAATGCAGTTTTTTTCAGATTACTGGAGTTGGTGATCCTCGGGGTTGTGCTAGCTAGGTGTTTTGTCAATTTTATTTGGTGATTAGAAATTAGTACTTTTTGTTTGTCTTCCGGTTTTTAGTCTATAATTAATGCACCTTCTAGTGTATGACCCGTGGCATCCCTCTGATTCCATCACACAATAAATGAAATAAATTAAAATTCCGTTCCCTCGTACCAAGCTTATCTAAGAGAGAATACGAGAGACTCTCATGTTTAGAGTCTATTAATACAGTATAACTTATAACTTTTTTTAATTTATTAAAATTCAAAAGTCATATTGTCTTATTTAGTTAAATAATTTATCATTTTTTTAAAATTAATTCTTAATATTCTTTAAGAAGTTAAAATATCTAATTTTTTAAAAAGTACTTTCTAAAACACAAAAAATGAGTACTTTTATTGTTATATATTTAAATATAAAATAATTTATTTATAAATTATATTTTAAAAGTTATTTTTATATAAATACTTAAATAAATTATTTATCCAAATAATACTTTAGTATGAAAGTAAGGAAGAAAGTCTTGTGCACCAAAAAAGAAAAAAAGAAGTATCAGTTGATGTCGTGCGAGATAATAAAAATTAGTTGAGGCACAACAACTATTTTTATTCTTCTAAAGATGAACTCTTTTAACATGTTCGGTAATTGTAGATAGAATTAATTATAATTTTCCAACTTATTTTATTTATACTAGAAGTTTTCTTTTGAGAAGCATTTATTTTTAACATTTAGATTATATTTTAGTTATAATATTTTTATTACAGTAACCTTAAATATTAAATATTTTACATACATAATAAAATAAATTTCACACTCTTTAATATTTTACTATATAAAATTAATTTTCATATAATTTGGAAAACACATTTAATTAATATATCTAGATATAAAATTGATTTTATCACAATTAATTATAAAGAAAATTAATTATAGTTGTAATCAATTATTGAAATAATTTTCTTAATCTTATTTTAACAACTAATCCAAATAAACCCTTAGTTATTGTAGGTAATTCTCAATAATCGATGGATCTCGTTGCCTATTTCTTTGTTTCTTAACAATATAATGGAAGTGTGCAATCAACACACGGTCGATCGGTTGGTAGATATTTTTTTTCCTCCTAATTAATGGTTTCAGGTTGGAGCCATGATTATGGAGTCTTCAATGGCAAAGGAACTTTGTTTCGATGAGATCTCAAATGCTCCAATATTAGATATATTGATCGTCTCCGACAAAACGATACAAGTGAAAAATAATAATAATAATAAAAGGATATGTCCATCGTGGGCAGAAATGTCAAAGCCGTGTGGGGCATTGTGAGTGAGGAAAAACCATATAGTGCCTCGTGGCGGTGGTCACTGGTCAGTGGTCTAAGGTGGTGCAAGTAATTAACTGACGCGAAGCGCAACGTGGTGTTTTTGGAAGAGTGTTATTCAACACCCTAGTACGTGTATAATTAGAATATCAATTTTTATTATTATTAAATGTGATGATAATTCATAGTATTTCAACTCATTAATTATATTTAATGGTGATGGAGTGAGTATCTTAATTAAACATTTACTTCAAGATGTTGGAATACAAAAATGTTATGTGTACAATTTTTCATACAATATTTTGACACACATATCATCTCATTCCTCCGTACAAAATACTTGCATTTATATTTTAAAATTTTATTTTAATTTTTGAATGAATGAAAAGATACAGAAGTCAAAATATTATAAGGAAAAGTTGTACACATAATACAATCCGTTGAAATAACGTTGCCGGTGCTTTTGACATTACAAGCATGAACCAAGATAAAAGCGTATAATATAATATATTCTGTCTGATTGGCTAAGAAAGATATTTAACGTTGATCAAGTTATAGTTTGTTTGTTTTAGGGTTAGGCTTAGGCATACTCAAACGTACATTTAACCAATCCTAATATATAGAAATATACTTCATTTTATCAAAAAATAAAAAAATAGACACATACTTTATTGGTGGAAGGTCTTGAATAGTGTGTCAAATATAAAACAGACTATTAAATGACTTATAATTGTTACTTAATCAATTGTCATTAGTTAATCATTAAATATATTATGGGTTTTTCGAATAAGCGTCGAGCATTTGATATGTTACTTATAAGATGACTGGTAATTCAGATTACCATTCAAAAAGATTATCACATTTTAAATTACTGGTAATGTCACAATGCTGTGTTTGGTATGCATAGATAATCTAACTAGTAATTTTTATTATCCTGTTTGATCTATCAAAAAGATTGTCAGTAATGTATTTCTTTTACTAAAATACCCTTCAAACAAAAAACAACAAAAAATTTCACACATATACATCGAATTTCGTCTCAATATAAACTCCAAAATCTTAAACTCCCAAAATAAAATTTAATAGCACAAATTTATGGTTTTTGTTTCAGTAGCCTATGGATACCAATACCTCTTATGTAATCAATTATTGTGATCTGATAGATTTAAAAAAGTTTAAATTAGTGGAATACGTAGTTTTATTCTTAATCATAAATAACTAAAAAATATTAATATCCTTGAATTTTATAGGGGTAATAGAGAAACTCTAAATTTATATCTCGAAATTTTGAATAAACATGTTTGAGACCGGCCCTGGTGCTCCCATGCACTGTTTCACGAGACTAACCCACCGTCGAAGAATACGCAACAACAAATTTCGTACTCTGCTCGAGTTGATTTTATTTTATTCTTTTATTTAGACTAACCCTTTAGCTATTTTCAAAAGTAATCATCAAACACCCCATGGTTGCAGTGAAATTAACCAACGATGCACAATCATAGAATGCAAAAAGGACAACATTCAACAAATAAAAAACAAAAAAACCAAGCTTTATAGTTATGTACGGGACGGATTTTATACAAGACGAAAACAAATAAAAAATCATGCACCAGCTATTTTATTGAGTAGAAAGTAGAAAGCGGAGGGGCTACCAGAGAACGAGAAATGCCATGTGAAAAGAGAGATGAGTTTTAGGTTCTAAAGGGTATTTTTGTAATAAAATAAATTATCATGTTATCACTTAGGTGATAATCCAGATAGACATCTCTCTTGGAAGTAATGTGGATTATCAATAATATGGAGTTATCAAATAGGGTAATACATAGTTCAGGTAATTTTAATCAACATTATCAGTAATCCAGATGAATTACCTTATGCCAAATGCCTTTTAAGGGCAATAGTTAAGGTTTCCACGGCAAAATAGGTTTAAAAGTTTCTGATAGACCTCACACCTTAAAAACATAACAATTACACTCTTCAATGATAAATTTACCTTTTTTGAAATCTTAACCCTTACCCTAAGGGCACTTGTTAGTAAAATCCATATAATCACGGGAAGGGTTTCTTTTCCTTTACAATTGTGTTGAGAGTTTGATTTTTGCCTTAGAAATATTCAGGCTTTAAACCCATAGTCACACCTACTCCCTTAAATGACCTACAATACGTGAAGGATTAGTCATTATTGAATATATATATATATATATATATATATATATATATATATATGATCAAAAGTTTCTATATGAAAACTTCTCACAAATTTTTGACCAAATCAATATGAATTTATTTTTAATACATTGTCAATATATGTTTTTATATAAATATTTAATTATGTATTGTTATATTATTAAAAGTGATTAACCCTTATAATAATAGGATTTAATTTAAATATATTGATAGCATAAAAGTCTTTTACATGTTATCTAATCAAATTATCTCATGTATATAACTTTTAAAGTAGTGTGGAGTGAGAGTCAATCATGTTTTGAATATAACAAAATGTGATTATGGATGATGTAAAAAAATTTTACACTATTATTATATCAAAACTAAAATCATAATAATAACCTCAAAAATTATACGTATGGTATAATATAAATTAGTTGACTGCATGAAATATTTTAAATTTAGTGAGAGTATATTAAAAATTATTATTATTATTATTATTATTATTATTATTATTATTATTCAGTGATGAAAAGAATAGAAAATAATATTTTGTGGGTTTTGAGTTTTGGCCCATATATAACAAGACCCATTGTCTTGGACCTATAATGGGTTAAATCAAAGGCAATTCTTTTTAAAAGGTCAAGTCTCATCCATCTCTTGTTCGTCTATCGTCTATGAATATTGGTTATTTTATAAACATATAGGTGATAAAATAGGACGATTAAAATAATTACTATGATAAATTACATTTAACACTCTATTAGTATACTCACATGTGTAAAGCCATTGAGATTGAATTAGTGGTAAAAGATGTAGATAAGTCTTATATAGTTATAAATTTAAGAGCAATATTATTTGAGCACCTAATATTGAGTGTCAAATTGAACACCCATTATATTATTATTTGATGTAATGAATGAATATGAATAGTGGGAGTCACTATCACATCTAATAATAATAGAGTGAATGTTCTAATTAAATACCCATTTTTTAGTGTTCAAATAACATTTTTATAAATTTAAACTTTAGTGTAATCTTAACAAAAAAGAAAAGGCATTCACATTTGTATATTTTACTTAATTTTTTATGTAAATATTTTATAGCATCAAAATGTCTTTAATAAGTATAGTTAATTAATCTATGTAATTTGACCTAAAATATATTAGAAATAAAATTTTATTGCATAAAAGTACGATTAAATCACATCAATACATGCATTATCAAATAAACTCTTTTTTAACTTTTTCACGCCATATATATATATATATATATATATATATATATATATATATATATATATATATATATATATATATATATATTAAAAAGATAAATTTTTATCTACCCCAAATATGAAAAATTCTATATTGTCATTTAATTAAATTACTTTATTTGTGTAATTGGAGAAGTGTAAAAGTTAATTATCTTTATTGATGTAGTACTACGTAGATAGACGTGTGCATTGAAAGTGTAAGCACCCAATCTAACCCATAAAAAACATTATAATAAACTATCAGTTTTGTCCTTTAAAAACTTGTATAACATATCAATTTAATCTCTAAATTTTTTTTGACATCAATTAGTCCTTGAAAGATATACAAGATATCAATTTAGTCACTAAAAGATAAATGTGCCATTATTTTGGTCATTGGAAATGCATGTCAGCAAGTAACATCTATTTGATCTCCTTTTCTATAAAATGATGAATGTATTTGATGTCACATTCATCTTTCAAAAGCTAAAGCGATGTTACATATTTTTCAGGGATTAAGTTGATGTAAAAAATCATTCGGGGACTAACTGACATCACATATATCTTTTGAAGATTAAATTAATGTCAAAAAGCTTTAAGGGATTAAATAAATGTCATGTGTTTCTTTATGGGACCAAATTGATAGTTTAGCATAAAGAAAAAAAATGCCAAACAATTTGGTCCAAATTAAAAAATTCCTCCTGGTCCCCAAAAATTGAAATTAGGACATGTTAGTCACTTCATTAGGTTTTCGTTAATGAAATGACATATGTGACACATTACAATATTGATGTGTGACTTGAGTTCCGAATTTGATCAAATTACAACAACCGAATTCTAAACTAATAGTATAGGATGCAATATAAGTTGTCTCTCAAGGATGCTAATGTTATTTAATTAACGATGCAAGGGGTTTTAGTGATAATGAAATGAAGCATCAAAAGTCTATATGTCACGACCCGATTTGGGAACGTGTGGGCATGTGGGAAATCCATCCCCACGTAAGCCTTATGATCGTGAGTCATACTATATGAATAATTTATTCATAAAATTCGTTTCAAATTAATAACTCATTGAACATATTCTGAATCATAATAATCATAAATACCTTTTTTCATAAATCAACGAAACTTAGCCTAAACAAAATATACCGAGTTGCTCCTCTACAAAAGAATTATAAAGCTATAAACCTTTAAATACAAAATAAATATTATGATTCATCAAAAAGCTAAATCATGCATGGTTCGAAAACCTGCCTACTACCACTAGAGCATTCTAGTAAATTATCCAAAAACACTTCATGGCAATGTAAAGCTCACCAAGTAAAAAATACTAGTGCTCGTAGGAGGGGTGGAGGATCCAAAGCTACTATATCTGAGGAAAAGGGAAAAGAAGAGGGGTGAGTTTTATCATAAAACTCATTGAGTGAATCCTTACCCATAACTATATATGAGACAAGAAGAAAATACATAATAATAATGCAACATCTCAAAAACCATTTCTTTTATTCTACATAATAACTACGAAATCTGTAATACCTCGAGTATACGTGTCTCTAGATGAGTCTAGTACAACCTTAGGGTCTCCGGACCCACCCTTATTGGAAAGGCCTCGAATGTGTGAAGGCCAAGAGATGTAGAGCCAATGTTACTGTTGAATTATCCAAAACATGCTCACTGCGATTAAGCTGACACTAAGGTGTCAGCCAAGCTCGCTGAAGAGCAGGGTGCTCAACAAGCTCGCACAAGCAAGGACCCCAATGTCAGCATAGTAGAAAATGACACAGTTTCAATTAGTCCCCACTCCTATATAAACCTTTCCAATTGGGTTTTGGGCACCAAAAACTCAAACCTTAAGCCCCAAATTCTCTCTTCCTCCCTCCACTCTCAACCCCACTCAAATCTACTTTCCCCAAGCTTTAAGGAATGTATTTTGTTGTTGGTTTATGCCCTTTTCTCTCATTTCTTCCATGTTCTAGAGTATGGGTTGTCTTTGTTCTCCATTGTTGTCAAGTAGGAGTACTCCCCAATATTATTAGAGTTATTTTAGAATTTTATAGATGTTAATATAGATTGATCACGAGTCTATATTGCTCTGGTAATTGTTGGTGTCACTCCAAGCTTTCAAGGTCAAGTTGGTACCGCCCACACACTTTCGGTTCCAAACGGTGAATGGATTCAAACTCATGACCTTATTTTACCCATTATGATTATGCTTTATGTATTATGATTGTTAAACATGAGGCTAGATATGAGAATATGATTTTACACATTATGTTGAAATAGCAAAAACTATGATGTTGTGATAATAACATGAAAGAAATATGTTTTAGAAAACCATGAAATCATGATTGCTACATGTCATATGCTATGAATATATTTTAAGAACTCAAGAAAGGATTTATTAAGAAAATATGTATTGTAAGGTTTGCCACTTTATAATCAAACATGTTTTATAAGCTTATGCCTTCACTACATATTTAAGATTTGATACTTCAGACCACGTTTTAGAATATCCAATTAATATATATACTGAAAGAAAGTGAACGAGAGAATGATTTAACTTTATGAATAAATATGTTATTATGATTATGAGCCCTTTTAGTTTTGAGGTGTAATACTAGAGTTACCATATTTATGAAAAGATATTAGCTTAAGAGATGAGATTTTAGAAATTTAGTTTTTATGATACTCAGAAGTATAGAATTTAGATAATTCGTAACAACTGCTAGATACATATTCTGTGGACTTGAAATTGAATGCCTGCAAGTGACTGATCCTTGAGCATGATATAACAGTAAGTTTCTAAAGTTAGATTGTTAGAATTATATGAGTCCAAAGCTTTAGAGTTTCAAGAGTTTTCATATTTAAATGATTTTATTCAAACTAGTTTAGATGGTAGAGGTAAAGAGACGACTATGAGTTAATGATAGTTATTCCATTAACCTTAGTATACCAAGGCTTGCAAGAGGCAAATTATTCTTATTTAGATCAGTCCACCAGTACGGTTCGCCGGGATTTAAGATTATAAACAGAAGGTCTTGTTAGCCAGGGACTAAGCACCACCTTTTAGTTGATAGAAACGTTATTATATTATGTATAAATTTATCATATTCAACAAATACCGTTTCTCGATGCTTACCGCACTTGAGTTAAAAGATTTCATGATTGATTATGAATTTAGAAATGCTCGTCTATGAATCTATGGAATGAAAAAAATGCTTTTTCTAGCTAGCTAAGCATGTAAATATCAAATGATTTATGATTGTTGCATGTATATTATGTTATATATATTCTTGGTTATCCCATGTGGGTCATGGAATCCACTTATTGAGTCCATTGACCACCCCTCTCCCTTCCTTTTATAGTTGCAGGTACAAATACCATTTCATTATCGATCCAATAAATGTAGTTTCCAGTGGTGAACTTTATTTTGAAGTAAGGCTTAGCTTAGGTTCATATTAGTATTAGAGTGTTCCAAAGATGTGCAAGCAGAATTAAAGTCATGCATGTATTTTGAGGTATTGTAGTTATTTTCAAAGTTTATATATTTTGCTTCATGTTTTAGAGTTTAAGGATGTATTTGGAAAGTAGACTATGGTTAAAAGATTTATGTAATGGACTAGAGATGTGTTTATGATTCAGATTTCAGGGGTTAAATTGATTTTCAGAGTATGATTAAGAAATTTTCAAAGTTTTGTGCATTAAATACTTCAATTTTTATGAATTCGAATATTATGTTTTAATTAGAGAAAATAATAATGATTTAGAAGAAAATCATATTTTAAGTATGAAATTATGTTATTTTATGCATATAGAGACACGTCACCTAGTAAGCTTATGTGGAGATGGAATTCCTCATATGTCGGTCACGTTCCTAAATCGGGTCGTGACAAAATCATAGTTTGCTGAGAATATAGAAAACATATTATTTCTCAAATAATTACAAAAAAGAACAGACTATCCATAAACTATAAGGGTGGTGCTTGGTCCCTGGAATAAGAGCACCTGTTTGATGATCTTAACGGTCCCTAGCGAGCCGAATGAATGTTGTCATCTACCTCCTCAAATTAGAAATTATTTTAATGCTAAGTTACACCAAAAATGTAGTAAAGGGAACAACCTAGGTCATATCTCAAGGAGGCTTCAACACTTTGTTGGGGAATAATAGCAATTGAAATTAAAAGATAATAGCAACGGGATAATAACAACAGTAAAGAAGGCCTTAGTGCAAGGTATTCCTAGGATTAGAAATTGATTATCATTGACCAAATATTAAACCCATTGTAATTATTAGTAATAAATTACTGGCAATTCTACTATTGATAGATCGACCTCTAGAATTTGATCAATACAAATAACTAATAAATGAGATCTCAATTTATTTAGAAATCACATTGATTTAATGAATCATCTTAAGCACATAGAAATTAGTAGGGAATATTAAATCATTTCCTACTAGAACATCTTCTAATAATCCCTCTGGTCTGTGATGCTACGGTTGGCCATTTGGATTTGCAACCCGGTAGGCTTGAGGTCTCAAAAATGCAAGGATTGGTGAGAGATTTAGACATAACATTAATGTTAGCTCTAAGGTCAACCAGGGCCTTCGTGATGTGTAGGTTCCCAATAGTGCAAGTGTGAACACCCAATTTTTCAAAAACCAAAAAAGGAAAATGTTTTCAATCCATTTGAAAAGTCCTTAACCTGTTTTGTTGTTATTATTTGTGTTAAGTCCATTTCATGTTTTAGTTTTTTTTTTTTTTTTAAGCTCATTGCATTTCAAAAAAAAAGAGAAACCCATTACGTTTATTTTGTTGTTGTCATTGTTTGTTTCTTTTTGTACTATTTCATCTTCAAAAAAAAAAATTAATTAGCCCATTTCATTTTCATTTTAATTTATTTTTATTTGTTAAAAAAAAACAACAAAAAAGAGAAGATTTCAGGCTGTTTCTTTATTATTTAAAAAATAATAATAAAATAAAATGATGATGATGAGAGGTTGATTTTTGGTGCATGTGCATCGTTTTTAATTTTGTCATTTTCAGGTGGTGCACCATTTTCAATCTTGTCCCTTCTTTTTTTTTTTTTAAAAAAAGGCAGGCATGCGGGAGTAGTTAGGCAGAACGTGCAAAAGAAAAGTAAAATCGAACAAAACAATGAGAATTTTCAGAAAGAACGGTGAATGATCCCAAAAATCAAGCATCATCTGGATAAAATCAAAGATCACATGCCATGTTTGAAATCTACATACATGGTTGTGTATAAATTAAAAAAAGAGAAAGAGGAGAGGAATCGGTTCTGTTTTTGAACACTAAAAAATTTTTTCATCACCATTTGTCTGGAAACAATTTTACAATACACACGGAAAGAGAATCAGCAAGGATTACAGGTAAACCATTTTTTTTGCAATTGTTGATTCATTCTTTTAGTGCCTATTCTCCGGTGTCCTTCAAAACCCACATCTTGTTAAGAGCCAAAAATCAAAACAATGAACAAAATCAAGCCAAATTCCCATTCCATCATCCATAAGCCCAATACCATAACCATAAAATCACAGATCAAACCAAAGTCCAAAACAAATCATCATCAAGTAGTCCATAACAAAAGTCTTCATCCCTAAATCAAAGCCAAACAAATCGCAATTTATTCAAAAAAAAAAACTAGAAACCAAACATCACAGACAGTACAAAAATTGATCAATCTTCATCAAAATAAATCCCAAACCAATAATCCATGATACCCGTGAACAAAAAAACAAAAGGATGAAGGAGAAGGAAAGGGGAACGCCATGGCCGGGGCCGCACTGGTTTCATCACTATGGCTTCATGCCTTGTGGCCGAGAACCACCAATACCACGAGCCCATCAGCGCCGCGATCAATACCACTCCGCTTTGAAATCGTCATCACCGCAAGCACCTTCTCCTTCTCTGCATCTCGAGTTCGCGAACGGAGTCGCACGCCCGAAGCTTCACTGCACCGCCGCGTACCCCCAACCACCATGGTCTCTCACCGCCCGCAGATTGCTACCTCCCTTGAGATCGTCGTTCCAACATCACTGCCTCTCCGTCTCCGATCCTCTCTCCTCGCGATGCCGCCACTCCCTCACAGCCTGGGATTTTGCTGTAGCAGCGGCTTCCTCACGTCGCATCACACCAGATCGCGGCCTCTGCCCGTCGCGTGTGAGCTACGCCGCACACCTCTCTCACGTCCCTCCTCTCCGCCTCTCTCTCTCTCGGCCTTTCTCTTTTTGTGAATGGATGAATGTGTGAACGTGGGTGTATGTGGTATGTGTGGATGAGAGTGATTGATAAAAGCCTCACCACACCTTTCTCTCTATGTGCCTTTGTCTCTGTTTTGAGATGGAACGGTAATGCTTGTCTTGGGACGGTTGGTTTTTTTTTGTTTTTGGCACAAAATACATGGGCTTTGTTTTTTTTTGTTTGAATTCATTTTTTCTTTTGTGTTTTGCCTTGAGTAAAGAAAAGGAATGTCTCTAAAAAAAAGAATTTTTTTTTTATTATTTAACGCAATGGATCAATAGTTTTCCCTTTGATGATAGTGTTAATTTAGCCGTGACGGCTTATTAATCCTATAATTGATAATATTTTAGCTGCAACAACCTGAAATTTAAAACCACTTTTTCAAAAAATAAAATCAACTAACCTGCAATTATATGTTAAAGAACTACGTAACTTTGAGTTCCCCATTGCACCAGGGGATACGTAGGAGCTGCGATTCAATCCTGTCAAGTTCAAAATTAAATTTTTATAATTTATGTCTTACTTGTATTTTTTATTTTTTTTTTCATATGAAATATTTTATGTTATTTTTATATTATTTGAGAAGTTTTTTTTTTAAATAAAATGTTAATTTAGTGACGGTTTGTTAACTTAATATTTCGACATTTTAGCTGTAAGTTAATGATCCAAAAATTTCTTGAAAATTTATTTTTCCCTTTTATAAAAAAGATATTAAAAATATTTCATTTATCTTGTTTGTAAATAATTCATAAAATTTTCTATTATATTCAATTTAAATTGGTCATTTATTTGTTAAAAATTTTTATTTCAAATAAAATGTTAATTTAGTGTGACGGCTTGTTAACTCGTTATTCTAGACATAAGGATGACAGCTTGATGTTTCAAATTTTCTTTAAATCTTCTTTTATTATTTTATGTTCTTTTCATAGAAAGTAATAAAATAAATTATCTTATTTATAAATATTTATAGTTCATAAGAGAGGTTTATTTTCATATGTTTAAATTTAAATTTCTTACTTTATTTCAAATAAGGATGTTGATTTAGGTGACGGCTTGTTGACTCAATATTTTGAACATCGGAATTGTGACGATTTGATGTTTTAGAATTTTTTTTTAAGAAATCTTTTTTAAATTTCCTTGTAAATAAATAATGAGATAAATATTTTGAAAGGTTATTAATAATTTGCACAATTAATAAGTACGTCTAAGGGTGTGTGGGTGCGTAGGATTAAATCCTACCTTCTCTATGCATGAACTTTGAACTCTAATCGGTTGCAAAGACCTTTTCTTTAAAGATGGGGTTTCTGTTTCCAATTTAAATAAACGTGGTGGCGACTCCTAATTTTAACTAATTCTTTCGTGTCGGTTTGGTTGCGGAACGGGACAGTGAATGTGCCTGGTTCTTGCACTTGGATGGTAACTTGCCCAACTTGATAATGGAGGAGGCATTTACCCCCATGGTCATTCGGAATCGGAATCGCACGGGGCGGTGAAAAATTAATTTTTAAAATTGGAGTCGCCACCAAGTTTTTAAATGGGAAAACATGGAAAAACCCGTTTTATTAAAAAAGTGGTCTTTAAAACAGATTAATTTGGAGTCGTTATGCATAGGAAGCTAAGGTTTTAATCCTACCACCAAATGGGGTTTTTTCCTCTTCTTTTTTTTAGCATCTTTTCAAGCATAAAACCTTTTGACATCAGTGTTGATTGGTTTAGGCAATTCTTGTCCATCCATGTTTTGCAAAATCAATGCCCCACCTGAGCACTTGTTTGACAATGTAAGGACCCTCATAACTCGGAGCCCATTTTCCCCGTGCGTCCTCCTGGTTCGGGAGAATTTTCTTAGACCAAATCTCCTAAATAAAAGTCTCTAGGACGAACTTTCTTGTTAAAAGCTTTGGCCATCCTACTTTGGTACAATTGGCCATGACAAATAGCTGCCAATCTTCTTTCTTCTATCATGTTCAACTGTTACATCGAGCCTTCACCCATTCAGATTCCTCTAGCTCAGCCTCCATTAGAACCCTTAATGACGGGATTTCCACTTCTATGGGGGATACAGCTTCTGTTCCATATACCAATGAGAAGGGAGTCATCCCTGCTCGATCGTATATTGGTACGATATGCATGTAAAGCATATGGTAGCATCTCATGCCAATCTTGTAGTTCACAACCATTTTGGCGATGATTTTCTTGATGTTCTTATTTGCAGCCTCAACGCGCCATTCATCTGAGGTCTGAAGGAGCTGAGTTGTGGTGCTTGATTTTGAAAGTCTTGAAAAATTTCTGAACTTTAGCACCATTGAGATTAGGAGCATTGTCTGTGATGATTCTTTCTGGAATTCCATATCTCCAGATAATGTCCTTCTTGATGAATCTAAGAAACACCTTCTGTGTGATGCCTGGCATATGAAAGCTTCCACCCACTTAGTGAAATAGTCTATTGCCACCAAAATGAAGCGATGACCATTGGATGCTTTGGGATTAATTGAGCCGATCACATCCATGCCCCACATCGAGAAAGGCCAGGGAGATACCATGTTGTGTAATGGAACTGGAGGAGCATTGATTCGGTCTGCATATATTTGGCATTTGTGGCATTTCGAACATGATTGATCCAGTCATTCTCCATGGTGGACCAGTAATAACCACTTCTTAGGATTTTGCGTGCCATCATGTGTCCATTGGCATGAGTTCCGCAAATTCCTTCATGGACTTCAGTCATGATTATTCGAGCTTCATGAGCATCTACACATCTAAGGAGAGTGGTGTCATGATTCCTCTTGTAAAGGACTTCCCCATTCAGGAAAAGGACATAGCCAGTCGTCGGATTGTCTTCTTGCTTATCTCATTTGCCCAAGCTGGGTATTCTCCCTTTTGAATATACTGTTTGATATCATGATACCATGGTTGACCGTCTGTTCTTCTACATTACCACAGGATACTGGTTCATCTTGTACCTCTACATGGATAGGTTGGACATTGGTGTGGACTTCCAATTTAGTCATTACAGCCAAAGTCGCCAATGCATCCGCATATTGGTTCTTATCTCGAGTTAAGTGAGAAAATGATATATCATCAAAGTGCTCAATTAGTCGAGACAAGTGCTTTTGATAAGGTACCAATTTGGGATCCTTTGTACGCCATTGTCCATTAACTTGGTAGATTATGAGTGTCGAATCTCCAAAGACTTTTAGTTCTTTGATTCCCAAGTCAATTGCCACTTGCAAACCATTTGCACATGCCTCATACTCTGCAATGTTGTTGGTACATTCAAAATCTAATTTGATGGAGACTGGGTCCTGTTTCCAGCTGGTGATACTACGCAGCTCCTATTCCACATCCATTCATGTTGAGGCCCATCAAAGTACATCTTCCATGTATTCTCCTCTTCTACATCTTCTTTTTCCACCACTAATACCTCGTTATCAGGAAACTCAGCCGTGGTGGGTTGTCCATCCTCCAAAGGGTTTTCAGCTAGGTGATCAGCAATTGCACCTCCCTTGACAGACTTTTGAGTCACATACTTGATATCAAATTCTCGCAGTATCACTTGCCACTTTGACATTCTCAATGACACATGGGGACTATCAAATATGTATCTCAATGGATCCATTGAGAGATTAACCAAGTAGTGTAGTATAACATGTATTGCCTTAGCCTTTTAGAGGCCCATGCTAATGCACAACAGGTCTTCTCAATTGCCAAATAGCGGGATTCACAGTCATTAAACTTCTTGCAGATAATAAATAGCTTGTTCCTTCTTTCCATACTCATCATATTGTCCCAACATTGCCCCAAGTGACGTGGGCAACACTGAGGTACAATATTAGAGGACGACCTGGTATAGGTGGGGTCAAAACTGGAGGTTTTATTAAATAAGCCTTTATTTTGTCAAAGGCTTCTTGGCACTCTTCATTCCATTCTCCAGGTTGATGTTTTCGTAACAGCTTGAATATCGGCTCACAAGTGCTAGTCAAATTGGCAATGAATCTAGCAATGTAGTTGAGCCTCCCAAGAAAACTTCTCACTTCCTTTTCGGGGAGCTGGCATCTCCTATATTGCCTTTACTTTGTCTGGATCTACCTTTATCCCTCTCTCTCTGACAATGAATCCGAGTAATTTCCCTGAGATGCTCCAAAGACACATTTATTCGGGTTCACGCAACTTATATTTTCTGAGCCTTTCGAACAACTTTTGTAGAACTGTTACATGACTTTCTCCCTCTTTAGACTTGGCGACCATGTCATCCACATACACTTCAATCTCTTTATGCATCATGTCATGGAATAATGCAACCATGGCACGTTGGTAGGTGGCACCAGCATTTTTCAATCCGAATGGCATGACTGTATAGAGAATGTTCCCCACGGCGTTATGAAAGTAGTTTTTCCTTTGTCGTGAACGTCCATAGGAATCTGATTATACCCTGAGTACCCATCCATAAATGAAAAACGGTGATTTCCAGTATTATCGACTAGGACATCAATGTGAGGGAGTGGAAAATCGTCTTTTGGGCTAGCTTTGTTTAGATCCCGATAATCCACGCACATTCTAACTTTTCCATCCTTTTTAGGCACGGGCACAATGTTAGCCACCCAGTTAGTGTGTCTTGACACCTCCAAAAATCCGGCCTCTAGCTGTTAGTCACCTCCTCTTTTATTTTCAATGACATTTCAGGCCGCATCCTTCTCAACTTTTGCTTTTTCGGTTCAATTCCCGCATATAAAGGAATCTTATGTGAAGCTATTTCGATCCAACCCCGGCATATCATGGTAGGACCACGCAAAGACATCCAGGTATTCTTTGAACAATGCAATCATTTCTAAGCGTTCTGGATTTTCCACTATTTTCAGCTCCTTTTTCTCTTCTTCATGCCCATGTTAATCAACTCGATCACCTCATTGTCTAAGTCAAATCCCTTTCTCTATGTTCCAATAAGTCTGAAAATTGCCCAACAATTTCTTGATCTTCCTCAGATTCATGGCTATCACAATCAATTGCAAGAGAACCAATTGACGAGTTTTCAAATTCCCTTTCATGAGGCAAAATTTCTATAGCATTTAGATTCCTGGAAAGCAATTGTGGTGGGTTGGAAGGCCAAAATAAATAGTGGAAAAGTGCAAAATAAAATAAGAAAAATAAAAATTAATGAGCTAAAAATGATGATAAAGAGAAAGCAAATAGAGGATTGAAACAAGGAGAATGAAAGACACCAAGAAATATAAAAAATGCGGGAATAAGAAATAAAGATGCTGAATAAACACACAAGTTTATTTATGATGTCTTCAAGTAGCATAAATAAAAGCATAAATAGTCTTTACCTGATACAACACAAATAATTACTTTGCAGCAATAACATCAATCACTTGTTCATTGTCCAGTTCATCAGCATTTCATCATTGTTGGCAGCATAAATCTTGTTGCTCTCTTCAGTTGTCTCTATGTCCAAGGTGTTGATGGTGAGACGGTAGCAAGGGGAATGAACTTTTCCACCTGTAATCACTTCAGCTGGACTAGGAAATGTCTCCTTCAAGTGAGGGATCTGCTTTATTTTCTTCTCATGTTTCTCCTGTTGGAGGGCCATGGCATCCATTTCCTCTTCTAAGGTGCATTATATCCCAATCCAAATCGATTAGGTTTCTTGGAGACCGATATAGGTACTCTAATACCTTGCAACTGTGTCCTAACCCTTACCATGTAGGTATCCATTCTTAGCCATGATATGAGCCACTATTTGATTAACATTCTGCATTATGGACCCATTGCATTCATATCCGGGCTTCACCAACTCCAGGCTATGCCACAAGTTATTGTCTATTGACTCCACATTCTCCACATATGGTAGTGAGACTGGTTTGGATACAATGATGTCCCTTCTCCATGGATTGTGACAATTGATCCATTCTCAATATATTTAACCTTTTGATGCAAGGTTGAAGGACAGCACCGATATCATTAATCCATGGTCTTCCTAGCAACATGTTATAATCTGAGCCAATCTCCATCACCTGGAATAACACTTCTGATTTGCTTGGCCCAATCTCTAGTGGCAACACCACCTCACCTAGAATGTTTTCGTAGCTCCATCAAAAGCTTTTACAACCATCACTTGAGGTGATATATCATCCACACTCATTGATAGTTGTTTCAAAGTGGACATTGGTAATACATTTAACCCTGATCCTCCATCAATAAGGACTCTAGGCACTATGTGGCCTTTGCATTTGAGGGTTATATGTAGCGCTTGTGGGTTAGCCCGTGATATCACTTCTTCATCTAAGAATGTGATCATATTGACACGTTTCCTGGATCCACCATACTTATCATGTTCTCCAATGAAGTGTCGGGCTTGACATAGGCTTCCTTCAGGACCTTCAATATTGCCTTTTGATGAGATTCAGAGGACAAGATTAGTGACAGAAGAGATATTCTAGCAGGAGTCTTCTTTAATTGTTCCAGAATATCATACTCGCTCTGTTTCATGATTTTAAGGAACTCTTCTTCTTCCTCTTCTTTTTCTTTTTTCCTAACTCTAACCTTTTTCAATGTTTCCTTCATCAACAAATTTCCCTTTTTCCAACTCCTTGGGTCCATACACCCTTCCACTTCTTGTTATTCCTTTTACCTCCATGACACTGGTCACTTCCTCACCTCCTTGAGCTTTTGAGGTTTCCCCTATGTCACTTTTCATTTCAACCTTGGTCTCATAATTCCAAGGTACGGCATGTGTGTCCTCATACACAAAGGGTGTTGGTTTCTTCAGTGATCACTACCTTTCTGGCTTTGGTGCTGATTAAGCGGAGGCACTCGAAGTACAAAACGCTCGATCACATTCACCTCCTCAAAGACATTCCGTTTCTTTTTTGCTTGTATAACACCCAAGTTAAGCAATTCCTGTACATGAACCTTGAAATCCCAACAGTCCTCAATATCATGCCCCAGACTTCCACAATGGTATGCACAACTTGATTCCGCATCATATTTCTCATTCTCCTTTATTGTCAGAGGGGTGTTGTTATATTGTAACCAGCCTCCTTCAAGCCGATAAAAATTTTCTGCATAGGGGTTTGAAGATTCAAAACCTTCTTGATCAGTGGTTCTTCTACCTCCAAAGCATTTACTCGACCTCCTCCTTCATGATTTGGAATTGGATTATGGACAATATCTGGTTTTGACTCCTCTTGAAAATCCAGCCTCCACAAGCAATTAGCTTCTTCACTCCGTCTTGAAACCTTCACAATCCTCGATGGAATGTCCTGCTATGTCCATATGATATTTGCAAGTTAAGTTTGGGTTATACCAAGCTGGGTATGGTGGTTCTAATGGACGCATAGATATGTCGAGATGAGATGAGCATCAACTAGTCGTTGAAAAGATCAGCATTTGAGATGGATAGTTTCGGGAAAGGTGGTAAGTTTGGGAATCGAGAACGACTTTGGTTTTGGGTATTAGGGTGGTGTGTGGTATTTGGGTGATTCTGAGGATGTATGGTTGGGTTATAGGTGTATGTTGGGCGAGTTGGTTGGTATGGGCGTATATGGATGTTATTGACTTGAGGTTGGGGGTATGGAATTGTATTTGCATTTGGAGTGACTTGGTATAGTGGGTAAGGAGAGATGGATGGTATTTGGGGTCTTGGGTGTTCGAGGTATATCTTGGAATGAAAGATTGCTGACCTTGCACATAACTTACTTCCGCCTCTTTTTTCCTAGGCGGAATCCTCTTCTCGTGTCCTCATTGCTCATAGGAATTCAGCTTTGGCCAAACTCTCAATTCTTTCACCTGGTCACTAGCTCAGAAAAATCTTTGTATGCTGCTCCTGCCATTGTCCCAATATAAGGAGATCCTAAGGTCCCCAAAAAGTACGAACACATTTCAGAAGGGATGAGTGGCGGTTGCACCTGAGCGGCTAAAGTTCTCCATCTTTGAGCATATTGTTTAAACGACTCCTCCTTCTTCCTTTGCATTGTGCTTAATTGCTCACGGGTGGGTGCTATTTCCATGTTGAACTTGTCCTGACTCATGAATTGATCAACCAATTCTCTCCAACAGGAAATTTTAGAATGGTCTAACTGAATATACCACTCTAAAGCAGGACCACTTAAGCTTTCATGGAAAAAGCTGATGAGAAACTTCTCATCTTTGGACCATATCGCCATTTTAGTGCAGTAACTCTTCAAATGGAACAAAGGATTGCCGGTCCCATCATATTTTGAGAAGTCAAGAACCTTGAAGTCTTTGGGAACTATCAGATCTCCAGGAGGACATAGTTGCTCAATTTCCACATAGCCATAGGTGTTAGGTCCCTGAATGGCCTTAATTTGATCTTGAATCTTCTTCATCCATTCTTCTCTGAATTTGTCTTTATTCACCTCTGGACGGCTATTCTTGAGGAAAATGGTTGTTTTTGGTGACAACATGAGGTGGCTCCCAAACGGGGTAGCATGCGTGCCTCCAGTATGAATGTTCTCTAATGGACGATAGCCTTCCCCAATTGGGATCACCAATGGCATTGTTGGTGGTGGCTGTCCATGAAGGTTATTCAGAATTTCATCCCCCTCGTTCACCCCTTGAGTGACATTTACAGCCACATTTGATGTTCCCGGTATGGCTACCATTGCAGTGCTTGGTTGTACCCCTGACGCAGTCACTATGTCTCGGTTTGGATTAGCTCCTAATAAATCCAGTGACTCCTTCATGGCTCTCATCATTTCTTCCATCTTTGCTTGGTTATTTGACATTTCATTCAATTTCCCTCTCACTGCATCGACTTCCATGCTCAAACTTTTTACTTGGTCGAAGCATTTCTGGTTCATGATTACCACCAGCCATCTTAGTCCGAGCTCTGGTATTGTGAATACGAGTTAGATCTATCTTATTTATGATAAGAAGAAAAGAGAAAAAGAATTAGTGAAAAGATAAAAATATTGCAATTTGTTAGAGAGCGGCAAATATATCTGGTCTTGACGTGAGTATCTTTGATGATAACTGTTTCCAGAACGTCTCGTTCAAAGGTACTAAGTTATAGCTATTGCCATGAGACCAACACAACACAAAGAAGCAACCATTCTTTTATTTATCATTTGTCACAATCATCATTTTTCATACAACCATTCAAAAAGAAATACATCATAAATATCGCAACATTGCTACCCAACGAAAAGCCTTTATGTGTCTTCAACGTCTTCCGCGATTATTTGCTTCATTCTCCCAATCAAGTCCTTACAATAGCCAACAAAGCTGCTAATTTCAGTTGGGTTTCAAAAGGGATGATTTCCTGCTCAGCCAGCTTTAAGTGTCTTGGAACGTCTTCTATTGCCGCATTAGCCAACCCTGCTAAGTTCGAAAGCGAATCTTCAACTCATGAATGACATGATCTTGGTGTTGCACCTCAAGATCCAAATTTGCAACTTTTTCCTTTTCTCCTAGGGAGCTTGATACTTCAGGATCTCATTTTTCATGTGTTGATTTAATTCCTCGGCTTCCCTCTGATATTCCTTGCTCATTTCTTCTATTTGTTGCTTCATTTGTTCCTTTTTGCTAGCGCTTTCTCAGCAATCTTGGCCTTTCGAAGTAGCTCCTTTAGTTGCTGATTTTCAGTTATTGCCATATCACGTTCTTGCCTTCGAAGCTTTAGTTCTTTATTGGCAGCTTCAAAACATTCTTTGGTCTTTACCATGTGCTCCTGCCCCATTTTTAGCCTTTTACTGGTCCCTTCTAGAATCTGATCTTTTTCAGCAATTTCTCGCTTTAAAGTTGCATAATCATGAGCGTTTTTCAACTCGAACTCCACTTGTACCTTTTCTTGTTTAGCCTTGTCCAACCTTTCTTTCATTTCTTTGATTTCTTCATTTTCATCAGAATGCAAGGCCGATGTCTTGTCAGGAATAATTGTTGTCAAGATTCTGAATGGCAACTTGACCTCTTGAGCCCTACTTTTCACCCATTGGCGGTAATTTTCTTTTACCGCACAACTCCTAGCTCCCAATTCTTTTCCTTTTCGGATGACATTGTTCCAAGCAAATTGGACCTTCCGTAGTAGGCCAATGTCATGGGAATCTAGGTAATAAAGGACAAATGGAGTAATGCTTGGAAGGCGGTCCCATCATGGGGTAACCAAGCTGCGCAACACCAATGCTGGATTGTAATTTATACACCTCGAGTACCCATAAGGGGTACATTTGGAAAGTCTCGACATGGTAAATCAAGGTCTGCCATCTTCCCACCAAGGGTACCATCGGATCACCTTTTCATTCAATTTAACCAGGTCTTCAGCCCATTCTCGCCCACTTTTCTTCTTGATACGATGCATTTTTAGATCATCAAGGGGACAAGATGCCTTGTAATTTCTTTGGAAGATATGCGGTAACCCACACATATAGTATTGGTAAACAACACAAAATTCTCTTACCATTCCTCTCATGACAAAAATCCAAGGAACAGGAGACATCTGCTAGGAGGGAAAGGATTGTGACCATGAAACTTTCTAGCAAGGAACACATCAATTGCTGCAAGATCTATGAAACCGTCAATATTGGGAAACAAGACGGTGCCATAAATGGTGAGGGTCAACACATGAAAAAGTGTCCCAATCTTCGGCTTAGCTAAGCTGTGCAAGTGCTTCTCCAAATAATCTCTTGTGAATCCCTTTGTCCCATTTCTACATTTCTGGGCTTCATGCAAATTTCTTACATTTACCTTTAGGACATTTGCTATAGTGTGCAAAGAAGCATAATGTCCTTGGTAATTGTAAGGTTTTTCTCCTTCTAGCGGTAACCCCAGGATTCGTTCAAATTCTTCAAGGGTTGGTGCCAACTGAAAATCTTGAAAGGTGAAGCATCGAGTGGAGGATCATAATACTGGGCCAATGCTGTGATTGCCTCTACCTGTATTTCCACTTCTAATAGGCTCAAGATTTTTCCATATTTTCTTGTGAGAGAAAGACGTTGCGGTGCTTTCAAAAGCTGACTCAAGGATCTCAAGCTTTTCTGTCAGGTTTCTTGGTTTTGAGTTGCAAAGTCTTTTTCAATTTCTCTTCATGATTGTTTGGTCTCATGTTTGCTTCCATTTTTTAGATACTCACAACAAGACTTCAATATTGTTCTCTAACAAACACCTTAGCAACGAAGAAAAAGTGAGTTTTTTATTATATAAAAAGGCAATAAACACTTGCATGTTAAAGAATTTATGTACATAAAATAAATAAATTAATTAAAGAAAAGGTATGCTCCCTTTGTGTCCTATTTGAGGTAAAATATGGGTGTCAAAACTGTGGTCCTATGGTTGTTCTATTTTGTGAGCACTTTCACCAGGTAGGTCTATGATCTCAGGATTCTACAGTCTCTAGAGTTAAAGGCTCATTTCGGAATGTTATCCCCAAAGGAGGTGAACCTAGATGTAGGACATTCACGAAGAGTCACACTCTAGACGAGATTTTCGCAATAACCAAACAGGATGTACATCCAAAATGGCTACCACTACACAATCTCTTACCTATCTCAAGTTGCACTTAGAACCGGGTATAGGGCCCCACTCGTGTGTGATAAATGTGTGAGTGTTGTGTGTGAAGGGAGCATACAAACCTGGAATCCTATAACTACCCATGGTAAAATACCTGCAAAATAAATACAAACAACAAATATACAAAACCAACAATAGTCGCCTACCTATGGTTGTCACAAAGAAATAAAATAATGCTGACAAAATTCTAGCATAAAAAGAAAATAACAAGATAAAAATATAAAATAAATAAATATCAAAAAAATAAAATAAAATAAACTAAAAAGAAGTTATAATAATGTGCACAATCAATTATTTAGGCTTGACTCTCAGAATTCCCAGTGGAGTCGCCATCTGCCCGGATCGCGACGGACGGCGAAAAATTAATTTTTAAAATTGGAGTCGCCACCAAGTTTATTTAAATTGGGAAAACATGGAAAAACCCGTTTTATTAAAAAAGTGGTCTTTAAAACCAGATTTGAATTCGGAGTCGGTTATGCATAGGAAGGGTAAGGTTTTAATCCTACGCACCCTAATACACCGTCTTAGACGGTACCTTAATTGATTTGTGCAAATTATTAATAACCTTTCAAAATATTCATTTTTATATTTTTATTTACAACAAAATTTAAAAATAAATTGAGGAACACCAAGTCACAACTCAGGTGTTCAAAATACTATGTTAACAAACCGTGGTTAAATTAACATTTTTATTCAAAATACAATATTTCACAAATAAGTAACAAATTTAAACTAAATATATGAAAATGAAAATCTCTTATGAATTATAAATATTTACAAATAAGATAAAAATTTATTTTGATATTTTTTACAAAAATAAAATAAAATATAAAAGAGAACATGCTTTTAAAGGAAATTTGGAACATCAAGCTGTCACAATCAATGTCCAAATATCAGTTAACAAGCCGTCCGGCTAAATTAACTTTTTATTTGAAATAAAATATTTCCTAAAGAAATGAAAATTAAATGAAATAAAATATCTTAAAAAAAAACTCATGAAAAATTTACAAATAAGACAAAAATTATAAATATTAATTTTGACTTGACAGGGATCTAATCGCTCCTACGTATCCTCCTGCAATGGGGAATTCAAAGTCACGTTCTGTTAAGTTATTTGTATGTTGATTGGTTTTATTAGTTTTTTTTTAAAAGAAATTTTGAATATCAAGCTCAGCTAAAATATTCGAATAGAATTAATAAGCCGTCTCGACTCAATTAATTCTTATTTATTTATTAAAACAATTCATTAATTAATAAATTAAATAAAATTTCTTTAATAAAACAAACACTCAAGTATTTATCTTATGTACAAAAATGGAATGAATCTCTTTTTATATATATTAAACTTTAAATTAAACCAAATCTTAAACTGAAAAGTCTAAAGTTCAAGAATTAAACAAATACTAAATTAAATAAATAAATCCAAATTAAAACAAACAAATCTAAAATTTATTTCAATAAAATAACACTAATTTAGAATGTAATTAAAACTAAAATTTAAAACTTGGAATCAAAACTCCTTATTTATTTTATCCTATTTTCACTTAAACTAAATTTATAAATTTAATTTTATTAACTTAATCTACTCTTCCCTTCCCCATTCACATAGGCACACACACACACACATACCTACTCACTAAATCAAACACACGCACACTCTCACTAACACACTCTCTCTCTCACTCATATACACAAACACACACAAAAGAAGAGAAGGAAGGAGAGAGCAAGAGATAGAGAGGATGAGAGTATGAGAGATGGAATGCAAGGTGGGAGCGTTGGAATGAGGCCGCGGTGCCGTGCGCGCGGCCCGCAAGACCGGGAAGGAGAGTCGCGAGAGCCACGGATGCCGGGACGAGGCTAGGCGTGCAGGTGCGCGGCAACTGAGGCGGGAGGCCGTCCCACCGCGCGGGGACGAGAAAAGGGTTGCGGTGGCTCATGGTGGTGGCGCGGTGAGAGAGGAAGTCGCGGACTGGCCGTCTGAAAGGAAAGAGGGGAAGTGGCGCTGTCGATGGTGTGCTTGAGGGTGGTTGGGAAGAAGGAAGGCAGATCTGAGGCGATGGGGTTTGTGGTCTGAAAGGAGGGGGGAAGTGGCGGTTTTGTGGGTGGCTATGGAAAGGAGCACGCGGTAGGCGGGTGCAGCCCGCGCTCGAAGAAGGAGGGATAGGAACGGTGTTTCAAGGTGGTGGTTGTAAAGGGTTGGAGCACAGAAAGGGGAAGAAGTGACGGGCCCTTCCGGTGGAAACCCAGGCCGCGCCGCGGTGGCTTGTGAAGGCGGGTAAGGCCAGCTGGGGAAGGGTGGCTCGTAGTCCATGGGGTCACGGAGAAGGTGTGTGCTGATGATGATGACGTATTGTGGTCTCCTCCTTTTCCTTCTTTTGTTTTTCTTGAAATTTCAATGATGATGATATTATTGTTGTCCTGGATTTACCTTGCTCTTTCTTTCCTTGTTTTTGCTGGTATCATCCTGGATTTGTTGCTGGTTTTTCCTTCTTATGTTCTTGGAGGATTTATGTATCTACCTTTGTTATCTTGCTGATTGGTATATAGCTTGTGTCTTTTAAATTTCTTGATCTGTTTGGTTTTTGTTCTTTTGAAAAGTGGGGATCGTTGTTGTTGGTTGTGTTCCTTGTTGATAGTGGTTTTATGCCTCTCCCCTGAAAGCTTCATCCTCCCGTGATTCCCCTCTTCTATGTATCCAGCTCATCCAGAAAAGAATTTGTCACTTTGCAAACAAAATGATGATGCCCACTACTCCTGACCTTTCTCCCTCTCCATGGGCACGAGTCCATAGTTCATTTTGGCGGGAGTGGAACTTAAAACGAAAGAAATAGAAGTTGACCCTCCCTCCTTTTTTATTTTATCTTTTAGTGTTATTTGTAAAATAACATGCAATGGACTGTAATGGATTGGATTTTTTCATTCATTTTTATGCACATGAACAAGAAATATAAAATCATGGTAGAATGAAATAAATAATAATAAAAAAAAATTCTAACTGATTTGAATTGTACACAACAAAGAACTAATGACAAGACTTGAAACGGTCTGCAATTTCACTCATCAAAATAAATTACCAACATGAGTCTATAAATGAGCAACACTCTAAAGTATGCCAGTAAAATTTTTGTTTTTGTTTTATGGGTTCAACAAAGTGGAGTATTCAGTCACATTTTTCTCCCAACCCTTAATCATTCTCTTATTGGTGCAAAGATCTTTCATGAATTTAGAATATTTGGGAATTTGCTTGATTGTATCCAATAAAGGTATGTTTGCTTGCACTTTGAAAGGTTTCCAGTGTGTTGAATCCAATATAGCGAGTAGCCTTCCTGGTTTCATCATCTGTGGGAATGGCAATGAGGAGTGAAGTCTAGAACTCTTGTAGCTTCTATTGAGCACTACAACGCTATTTGAGCAATGTGGCGCTCTCCATAATCTTTCTGGTTTGTGATCAGTCTTGCTAGCGCAAGGACGTTCTGTGAGTGCTACGGCTCTCATCCAAAAGGTGCTCTTGCAAGTTTTCCATTTGATGGTTCTCTGGAGCGTTGGGGCCTTCTTGACGTTAGCGCTATCAGAATGCTCTTTAGGCTCGTCTTTAGCTTGTTCTTTCTCCTGTGCATGTAACACCCTAATATTTAACCTACACGCCTAGGACATATTGAGATTAATTATTAGTTATTACTCTTTTGATCCACTCTTTAAATTCATTTTATCAAAATACTTAGCGAAAAATATGGGTGAAATTTTTCTTTTTGAAACATAAAACAAAACGTGAGCCACACATACTGAATAGGTAACATTATTCGCCCTACATGAGAAAGAGAATTAAAACTACAAGTCAACAATACTAACATATTGCACATCCAAATATTATAATATCACAAATATTAACCATGCCATCAATAAGAGTTTTGTCAAATACAAATATCCGAAATGAATAATAAGCCAACACAAGCATAATAATCTAACATAATATTTTTCCGCTCCTTACTCCTATTTAAGGGTAGCTCGGATCGAAGCATCAGCATTTGTCATTAACATTGCCATCAACCTCTGAAGACGAGATGGAAAGAAAAGAAAGGGAGTGAGAAACTTATAAAAGAATCTCAGGGGTACTCACCTCATAATGCATTGTGTCATCATCATTGTCCTCAGGAACCTTGGTTTCTTTATGAAAATGTAAGCATGTATAAGGTTCTTTTATTAATTTCTAAATACCTTTAGCCGAGGTCTGTTCTTTTAGCATGAATCTTAATGTCATTAATGCAACATACTATATCATGAATGCATGTCTATACATATGCAATAAAATACACATTGAATGAACATAACATAACATATGTAATTTATTCCAACATAGTTCATTCGTTTAGGTGACTTAAAACTTCTTATTCTCTTTCTTTGGGGCCACCCTAATACTCTCCCTTTTGAGAGTTCTAGGTTATGAGCTCATACCTCACTAGTCGTCACTAGCGTATACTTATCCCTTTTGATAAGCTATAGTCCTGACTTAAAGTAGGTTAGGGCAAGAATCACTTTTTCACCACCTATAGTTTGATGTGTCAAAAGGATCATTTTCTCATATTTTCATTCATCATTTAAGTCTTAGCATGTTATATCAAGATGTAGTACATAATGCATAAATATCATAACTCATTATACATCTTCATTTCATGCTCATAAAAACTTTATAAAATTATGCATCTCAATGAATCAAATATAACTATAACATGCCATATAAATTTCAATACATGAACATAGCCATCTCAAGATATCATTCATATTCATTTTATCAAATTATCAATATTTACGCATAAGCCCTAAAAAGGGGTCAAATTGCAATTTCTCAAGGGTTATGGGTCAAAGTGCAAAGTTGCTAAATTTTGATATTTTAACAAAGGCCAACACTTCCAAAACTATTTCTAAACGTTATACATGGTATTTTAAATACATAGACATATCAAATTGAATTACTAACTATTATAAGAATCTTTTGATTACATAATTGAATAACCTCAAATTAGTAGCCAATATTTATAATTCTAGAACTTTCAAAATTTACAGTTTTACATATTTCTAGTTACTAGTTTTTTATTGATCTTATATCAAGATGTTAAAGATATATAAGACTTTTAAAATAAGATCACTTTAGGCCTACCTTAATCATGAGGCCGACTTATACATTGAAAGAATGTTCATGATTAAAATTTTCACTTAAGATAAAAGGAGCAAGTCTTGAGCTTTAGAGATTTAGGTGATAACTAGAATAATAAATGTGCTATGCAACCTCATTTTAATCTTGTCTTTATAAGGTGATAACTTGGGAATATAAACATGATATGCAAGGCTTTGAAATAAACATGTTATGCAAGTCCATTTCCTTATCTTTAAGATTTAAGGTGATGACTTGAAAATTAAACATGATAATGCAAGGCTCAAAAATTAAACATGATGTACAAGTCAATTTGCTTATCTTTTAGAATTTAGGTGATAACTTGAAATATAAATATGATGCAAAGTTTGAAATATAATACATGATGCAAGAGCTTGAAATATAAATATGATGCAAGTTTATTTACTTATCTTTAAGGATTTAGGTGATGACTTGAAATATAAACATGAATGTAAAGCTTGAAATTAAACATGATGCAAGTCCATATTATTATCTTTCAAGAATTAGAGTGATTGCTTGAAATATAAATATGAATATGCAAGGCTAGAAATTTAAACATGATATGCAAGTACTTGTAACATAAACATGGATGCAAGTTCGTTATTACATCTTGTTAAGGTTCAAACTCAAAACTTCTTAAAGAATGAATTCTTTGACTCCAATAATCTTAATGAAAATGAAAGTGAGCTTTAGAGTTCTTATTACCATGGTTCCAAGAACCTTACTTCTTGAACTCATCATCAAGCTCAAAAGAATTTAGAGAAAACTAATGATTTTTCCATAAAACTTTTGATAACAAAAACTAAACCTTGGGCTTTAGAGGTTCATTAAGTGATGGATTCATAAACACCATCATGATTCCTCATCATCAAGCCATGGTTACTAACAAGCCATAAACCGAAACCTTAAGCAAAGAATTAAGAGAAAGAACATGAAATAAACTCCCTACCAAGTTGTTTCTTGTTTCCAAAAGATTAAGCTTGAGCTTATAAGAAGTGAGAACAATAAAAATCTGATGCTAATGAGGGTGATAGATTGGGTCAAGAGAGGTTTGGTGGAGGAAGGATTTTTCTTGTGTTTTTGTGTTTGGCAATGGAAAGGTTATGTGTTTAGGAGTTGATTTATGGTAGATTGTGTATGCTTGAGGTTTAGAGCTTGGTTAGAGGTTGGGAATGAAATTTTTGAATATGAATGAGGAAGAAGAAGAAAGCTAGAAATATTGAGAGAATTAGAGAACTTTTAAGTAAGAAAACTATCAAGAAAGCAAGTGTTAAGGCTAAGAGAGTTTGTGTATGCATTTTGGCCATGGAAGAGCACCTATTTATAGCCATTTGGGGCTGTATGGATGTGCTAATCAGGCTAAAAATGGAGTTTTATTTCAATTTTTAATTATAGGAAACATTAAAGAAAGAAAGCATAATTAGTGATAATAGTTTTATTTATGTATAATGGATGAAAAACTCCAAAATTTGGTACTAATGGGGGACAAAGGTGGCTGATTACCCTATAGTGGAATTGAGTGAGATTTCTTTTGATTAAATATGGCCTTAATTGGTGAAAAGAATACTTAAAGAAATGGTATTTTGGTTGGATATGTTTGCAAGTGTATGGTTGTTGAAAAAAATATAAACATGGCTGATTATGGATCATGAAGTGGCACCATTTCTGATTGCATTAGGATCAGATTGGCTTTTATTTTTTTGTGGGAAATCATGTATTAGATGTTTAATTACTTAGGTAAAAGGTTAGGAATCAATAGGTTAGTGAAAAAGGGTAAAATGTTAGGTGTTTAGGTCAATTCAAGACAAGGTAAAGTAAATAATCATACATTAGTGAATGAAGTTAATTTCAAGTAGGTAAAAATCAATTTGTAACATAAATTCAAAACTTAAGATAAGAAAATATGGTTTTACTAGATTTTACCTAAACGAAACCTAAGTAAACTTGATATAATACATTCTTGTAATTAAGGAAAAGAAAATATAATTTTTCCTTAAGTAAATATTTTAATTACCTCAAGTAATTATTTTTAACCTTAGGTAATTAATTTTTAACTCTAGGTTAATGATTGAAATCAATTCTTAATTAAATTGGAGTTAAAATTGCCTTAATTACTTAAGTAAAACTCATTAAGCATTCACTAGGGGCAAAAAGGTAATTTCACGTAAAAACTTCCTGTAATTACTGGACATCCTCTAATTATACTTCAAATGGTCTTTTTGAACTTTTGGGTGAAAATCAGATTCAAAAGTTACATCATTTCATGTAAAGTTATGGAGGGTAATTTTTCACAAAAACCTCCCGGGCTACCCGGCTTAAACTATTGTTAAACATTTACTTAAAACATCATTTAAAACCTTTTGGTGAAGTTCCACAACCCATAAATCATGTTAATTAACCACAATGGCATTTTGATAATTTTGTGCATTGAACTAAAAAATGAGATTCTTCTCTCTATTAACACACATTACACATATAATCCCTTATCATCATCAAAACGTCCCCTTGAGGATGGCCAGGATCGCGATCTTCATTTTCCGGAAAATGACCTTAGGGGCATTTTGGTCATTTTACACGTATAGAAAATTTGATTTCTCGCACAAATCACTATTCAAATTTCTCGTAACATCTTCTCTAATGTTATATTCCTTTATTGAGGATTATTCAGCTTTGAATTTCATGTAAGAATTACCTAGGGTAATTATAATTTTCAAGAGCAGTAAAAATTGGGCGTACAGTTAGGCCTAATCACTTTTAGAATTTTCATCCCAGACCTTAGAGTGATAGCATATATTTCCCCTTGCATCGGGTATACCTAAGAGGAATAGCTGGAGCTGACTGCTGATTTTTTTATTTTAGTCATCTTTTCTCTTAGTTAGGCATTCTCTTTTCTTATTTCCTGCATTTGCTCCATCATCATCTTCATCATTTCAGTCATAATGGGATTTGAAGATAGAGGTGCAAGAAGGTCCGTTACCTCCAATGAGGTACCAAATACTTTTGTTGTGAAGGTTAGCCCTATTGTGAATTATTTGCCCACTTCAAATTGGGGTGATTCTTCTAGAATTATAAGTGATCCTAATGGACTGGCCTTGATTTTGAGGTGGACTCTGAAGGGGTTAGTTATTGCTACTCCAGTGGTTGATTCATCTTGTAGGGCTAGGCACATGTCAGTGTAATGGACATTTGAAGTACATATGCCACAGACTTGGAAACCACTAGTTGCCACCTGGCTAGCCATCATTGCTGCATAAGGCCAAAGTTGCTAAAGCCTGGGTCAACATTGGATTCTCTGCTGGCTCACTCCATGAAGGCCTCAGTAGTGTGTGCCCTGAACTAAATTGCTGAAAATTCAGCCATATTCTTAATTAAAGCATGAGCCTCTGTCTTATCCAAAAGTGCCCATCCACTAGTAGCATCTATCATACATCTATCAGGATGTACCAACCCTCATAAAAGTATTGAAGGAGGAGTTACTTTGAAATCTGATGGTTGAGGCAACTTGCACAAAGAAACTTGAAGCACTCCCAATATTCATGTAAGTCTTATCAGTCGCAATTTCAAGAGATCTTTTCTGAGAAGTCACTCTAGAGCCGGAAAGTACCTCTCCAAGAAAGCCTCTTCATCCCCATCCAACTATTTACTATCCCATCTAGCAGAATTAAAGAACCAATTTTTGCAGCACCTTCTAGGGAGAAGGGGAATACTCTGAGCTTAATATCATCCACCTCCACCCTATTGAGTCTCATGCCAGAACACACTATATGTAGCTTCTTTAAATGCTTGGAGTCCTTTCCAGACAACCCATTTCAAAAAGCATGTACCATATACCCTTTAAGCTCAAAATCATTCTCTAGCCTGGGGTATGTAATGGCAAAGGGCTACTGGATGAAATCAGGAGTAGTGAACTCCCTAAGTGTCCCATTCTAATTTCCCATGTTATCTATTTTGAAACACTAAATAGGATTAGAATGTTAGATGGTTCCACTTGTTAAACTTGTTAATGCTTTGCCTGCAGATTTTACTCAAAGTTTTCTCAATTTCAAAATCAAGAGGTATCAAATTTCTAGCAAATAAAGAACACTTCATAAAAAGGAACATAATTTTTTCCCTTTTTTTTAGAATAAAATAAATAGCAAAAAATAAAAATAGTAAATAAATAAATAAAAGTAAAATAAAAACTGAAAAAAATAAACAACTAAATTTTAATGTCTTTCCGCAACTGTGCCAAAATTTGAACGAAGCTTATCGCCTACCTCTCAAATTAGAAATTATTTTAATGCTAAGTTGCACAAAAAATTGGTAAATGACACAACTTAGGTCGTCTCTCAAGAAGACTTCAATACTTAGTTGGGGAATAATAGCAATTGAAATTAAAACATAATAACAATAGATAATATAGCAGTGAATAAGGCACTGGTATAAGGTATTCCTAGGCTTGAAAATTAATTATCATTAATCAAATATTAAACCCATTGATGGCTATTAGTAATAAATTACTGGCAATTCTACTATTGATTGATCGACCTCTAGAATTTGATCAATGCAAATAACTAATAAATGAGATATAAATTTATTTAGAAATCACATTGATTTAATGAACCAATTGTTATAGCTTAACTGCCAATTGGAAAGTTAATTCTAATGTTCTCCTTCAAACATAAACCAATAGATCTATTAATTTATTCCCAAAGGGTTTTCCTAAATGATGATCGCTAATTTAGTTATCCCAATAAATATTATAGCAATCACCACAATGATTAGAAGAATAGAAACTATAGAACATTAATAAAACCAATGCATTTAATATAAAAAAAGAGTATTAAACATCAAAAAAGCTTTACACTAGTAAAGAAATCTACTCTTCTATCTTTGGAGGATTACAATAATGAAGATAAAAAGAGAACCTGAAAATAATAGCAATAATCATTGCCATAATCTCCAAGACAAAACACCTTCACTAATGGAATCCCTAAGAGAAGAATAGAGAAGAAGATGTAAAGAGAAAATGGAGAGAGAGAATAATAGCAATTAAAGTAGGATAAAGTAAGTCAAAAACTAGGGTAAAAGTCGTGTTATTCCTATATATACTGTCTCTTAAATGGGCCATAGTGTGGCCCAAAACAGATTAATGAGCTGTAAGTCCACTATCGCACGAGCGCCTGTTCACCAGAATGATGAAGCCAAAAAATTAATGGTTGTCATTCTACCAAGCGCTGCATGCTCACCCGAATGTGAGCTTCCACACTTTTTCTTCCTTTTGCTCCCAGCTTCTTCCAAAGAGTTTCCAGCCTTGTTCTTGATACTTTACACTTGATCAAACTCCTGTGCACAAAACTAGACTCAAAGAGACAAGTCAAATGCAACAGGGCGTAATTGCAAATTATTCCAAAATTAGTGTAAAAGCCAACAATTTTATTAAACTCATACAATGAGGAACAAATCAAAATCCTTGTTAACCACATCAATAACTCAGGTAAAACTCATGCAAAAAGCTAAGGGTTGGTAGCTAGATAAGTGGCATAAATGCCCTTATCACGTACGTCCATGGCGAACTGACTAAATGAGGATAATTTGCCTTTGGCGGGCATTTGGTATACTAAGGTTAACAATTCAACTGTCATTAACTCACACCACTCTTCTTGGTAATCTCTTATTCTAAAATCAAGCTAGGTCCATGAAAGGTATATATATATATATATATATATATATATATGTATATTCAAGTTCAATTCTTTTTTTGTAAATAACATAACATCTCTCTTCAATATCCATAGCGCATTTACTTCACCATAATCAAGTCTAAGATCAAAGAATAAAACTTATAAAAACAATTATATGTCAAATATGGTTCTATGCATCTTGAAATCATAGGTTTTAATGAGCAGTTTCAACAAGATCATTTTCTACTTTTTATGCATTTAAGTATCGACAACCATACCATGTACAAACTCAATTTCTAGTCTTTGAATATTTTATAAAGCAAGAAAATAATGATATAATGACCAACATAGGGCCATGAGATTGAACTCACTCACCTAGAAGGGTGGAGATGAAGGACCAACTCCACGATAGCTCTATAGGATGGCACCAATGTTTGCTATAATAACTATAAAGCTCATCAATAATCTATGGGTAGCTCTATATTATTCTAAAATAACTCTAACAATATTGGGGAAACACCCCCACTTGACAACAATGAGAGAAATAACAACAACACATGCCCTATAACATGGAAGAGAAGAAGGGGATGACAAAAACCAACAAAACTCTTACCTTAAAGCCTTGGAAGATGATGATTGATGTTGGATTAGGAGAGAAAGGGAGAAAATGTGTTTATGGGAGGGTTTCTACTTTTGGAGAAAAGGGAGCCCATTGGGGCTTTTATAACAGGGTTGGGTCTTATTTAACAAAATTGTATCGTTTTGATACTATGCTGGTATCGAGTACGCTGTTAAAACTAGCTGGAGCAAGCTTGTTCTGCATAATTCTGGAGAACTTAGCTGAATCACGATTCCAGGGCCTCCCTGGCAATGCTGATGGGTCCTGGAGACCCTAAGGCCTTACAGAATGTGTATCCAAGGTATTACACTGGAGAAAGTAGAAATCAAATCGAATGAAAACACTAGTTCAAGAATCAATGAGAAATAATTATTACTATATCATTGAATTTAAAACATATATCAACATAACCAAATCTAAGAGTAAATCCAAATTCAAGTGAGATCTCAACTCAAATTGGCACATTCAAACATGAAAACCTTAATTTCATTAATACAATCAACAAAAAATTAAATTGGTTCAGACCTCTAAAACTTAAATTATCTATGCTGATTTCAAACACTAATGTCAAAACCTAAATACTTCTAATTCAACAATTGCATCAAATCAATCAACTAAACAATATCAACACAATAAAATTCTTAATCACAATTTCAAATCAAAAACCTTCCAATAAGAAATTAGATCAAGAGCAAAAAGAAGAATGGAGAAATAAATCTAAAAAATTTGATCTCAAATTCACATCAATTCTCAAGAGTTACAATGTTTCTCTTAAATCCTTGAACTAGCTACTCCTCCATTATATTAATGGAGGTAGGTCTAAGCTATAGAAGAGAGAGAAAATTCAAAGAGAGAAAAAGTAGAAGAAGAAAGGAAAAGATAGAAAACTTCCTACATAAGAAATCTAAAATATAAAATTAATGAAAAATCCTGCTAAATATTCGATCTCAGCCCCTTATTTATAGATATATTTAACTCACTAATCCTTCATACATTAATCCTCTGTTTATAAGCTTTTGAAAGAGTCGTTGTTTGCTTAATTTGGATAAGTGAGGAGAGAGTTACGCCTAAAATATTGATTTAGAGCTTCGTGATATTATATTGTACATTACTTTGCTCCATATTTTCTACCGTCTAAATGACATTGTTTGACAAAGTAGTCTCATATGAATTGTATATCTGAATATTGTTAGCTTTCAAGCATCGTCAATCTTGGCTGAATGAGACTACTACCGATTGAGTTATGGCATGAATACCACAGATTGTCCAGAACACCTCGGCTAAGCTTCCAGCTTCACTGCCATGTTCTGTTTGGATTTCAAAACTAAATAACTGGTCTATCAACCTCTTCATCAAAGTTGTATAACTATCTCTTAGCTTTCTTAATCAAGAATAATAATTTTATTAGGAGGTCTTGAATTCAAAGATATAAGCAAAATACCTAAATAGTGTCAGACTTCAAATAATGCTGAAAATTTGAAATAAAGTTCTATCAAACCAAAACAATAAATATGATCCAAATCAAATCAACTGAGAACAAAAGAGAATTTATTCACTAAATATGAAAGACAATAACTGTTTAAAAACCCTATTTATTATCGTACCACATGAACTAACATGCTGACATCCAAACAATGCTATTTTGGAACAATATAATTCAAAAAATAACTCCCCCTTTTCATGAAATTATTTTCGTTTCATGATGTTGTTCTAAATTTTGGAAAAAGATAAACACTTAAATGATATCATATTGCTCAATGGGTGTTAGTATGATTCTAACATGCACCGTAATGTACCACATCATTAAAGTTAACGGGCTATGCTTGTGACTCTCTTAAAGTTTAATGGACATACTTTACAAAGAGACTAATTTATTTTATGTTTCAATTCTTAAGGGATCATAACCAAAAATTTTTCTTAAAAGAGCAAATTATCTCTAATAAAAATTTTTGAGTGACTAAATTGAATATTCACATTAAAATTAAATATTATATTTAAACTTGGGTATAAGAAAATTAAATAGGGATTTACATGTAAAGTAGTGGGGTTTATGCTCCACTAAAATTTGTGAATTTCATCAGCATAATCTTTATAATTTTATTATTATTTTTTATTTTCTAGGGTATTTTTTGTCAAATGCGATTACTAATTCCTTCATGATCGTAGACTTATTTAAGAAAGTAGACATTGAGCACATGTTTTAAAAATGCTCTATTATCAAACCGAGAATTAAACCTTGATATTGGTTAAAGAATGAAAGGGTCTTACCACCTTACCTCAGTTCCTATAGTTTATTTGTTAAATTTAATTTAATATTAAGATAAAAGTTATGTAAAATTTTTTATTGTGTTTATATTATATTTTTCCCTAATACTTAATTTGTTTTTACTTTTAGTATCCATCACTGATAAGGAAACTCTGTTTAAAATGCATGGAGAAACAAGCAAATTAAATATAAGAAAAATATTATTTGGACTCATTTGATATAGACATCATACTAACTCATTTATCATCCACTTCATCCATCCTTAAATAATTATCCATTTTAAAAATTTTCTTTGTCTAGAAATAATTGTCCATTTTAAAAATTTAACTAGCATTAATTTTTTTTTTAATAGTATCTCTATTAAATACTATTGGAGGAGAAGAGAGATATAATGTAAGAGAGACAATAAAGTTGAAATATTTAAAAACAAGGAAAATTCAATAAATTACTTTTAACACTTTCTAACTTTGATATTTTCCTAATCATTTCTTTAATACCAGTGCTTTATAATTGGATAATTATTCAAGGACGAAGAATATTATTAAATGAGATATGTTATTTATACTCATTTTATATGTGATATTATACCTATTTATATATTATTTATCATTGAATGAAGTATGAATTATATTCAACTATAGTTTATATTCTATCTAATAATAAATAAATATGAGTCAAGATATCTAATATAAAATAAATATAAATAATATTTTTTATTGAATAAGAAATGAACTCGGTTCACAATCGAATCAATAACTTGATATTTTAAATGAATACAGATGGTGCAACTTTAAATACAAACAAGTCGAGAGAGAGGGCGCGCGTCAGTGATATTGAATTCAATCGAAGAAAAAGGGTGAGGACCTACGAATACAGAGGCAGGAGGGTGGTGAAAAGGAGTAATGATATTTTAACATTTAAATATGTTGTGATTACATCTTTTATAACTATTTGAGAAATAAGAATAAGGAAAATCACCATTACATCTAATAGTTATAAAGAGGTATTAATAAATACTATTTTTTAAATATCAAAATATCATTATGGTGAAAAGATAGGATTGGAATCTATGCACACAAATCCAAATCAACTGAGACTCAGACACCCTAACCACCCGTCATGTTCTACGACCTGGGAGCACCACCACCTCTATCTCCTGCTTTTATGATTGACTCCATCCATTCATAATCGCTGTCGTTACATACATTTCTAGCAGTCACTTGAGCCTGCCTTTGTGTTTTCCTCATGTATGTGACCCATTATGATTTGGGCAGAATCTTTGCAGGAGGATCCCTACTTAAATATTATTTATATTTATCATATTTAAAATATCATATTAATATATTTATATTTATTATTAATTAAGATATAAATTTTTTTATTTAATTTAAAATCTATATTTTATTTAATAATAAATAAAAATATATTAATATAATATTTTATAAAATATGAATATAAATAATACTATTCTAAAAAAAGAAAAGACAAACCCCGATGGGAAGAGGGAAGACTCGAACAAGTTAGTCTTTAACCTGTACAAACTCCAATGAGGGAAGAGACGGACAAGTTGCTGTTCTTTAACCTGTACGTATTGAGAAATTACTACATGTTAGTAATAACTATTAGTATCAAGTAAAATTATGCTTCGAGTAATTATGGAATCAAGTGGAGTGAAAATTTTATTTATAAATTAAAAATACGTGATCGTTTCGATATCCATTTAAATTAAAGGGTATTGGTACCTTCCTAGTTGACACCAATAAAAATAAGACATGTTAATTTCAATATCATATTATCTATATTTTGTCAAAGCTCATTTAAGCCCCAATATAATTTCTTTTGTTACACTTTCACCCCTATATTGTTTAAATTTATTTTTCTAACTTTACAATTAAACCCGTAAATTCATCTTCTTCCTTACTCGACAATATCCTGAAAAACCTTCATGGCCGCCCCACACCAGCGAAGAAAAATTGAAATCAATAAAAGCTTCAAAAACCTCCAATTGAATTAAAACAAAAATGAGAATCGAGAAAAAATAACGAAATTGGAACGGAAAAAAAAGACACGGGGGTGGCGAGAGTGGAGCCTGTTGGAATCACCAGCGTTGTCGGTGTAGTAATCCATGGGAGCATCCTTGGTCTCGCCGCTTTAGAAATCGTCATCTAACGATTCGACATCGTTTGCATCATGCATATCATCCTCGGAATCCATGGAATTGGAACAGAGGAACGAAACCCTAAGAAGACGGAGAAAGGGGATTCGGCATCGGGAGGAAGGAATGAATTGGGAATTGGAAAAAGAAAATGTGTGTTGCATCGTTGGGGATTCTTGTTTGCTTGCATTTGATCCCATGGACAATATGCCCTTGATTATTTATTGCATTTGTTAATCTTCCCACCTATCCTTTATGCTCATAGCCCCTTTAGGGTAGTTGTTTCGAGTTGCAGATTAGGAATTCAAATGCCATAATTCAGGGCTGACAGTTGAACATGTTCTACTAGCTAGCTGAGTTTGATATCGTTGATATGGTCCACTTGATTTCTGTTTATTAATTTGTGTTTATTGATTTTTAATTGGATTAGTAGGGTCGTTCATTGATTTATGTTTGCTTCACTGGTGTGAAGGCGGCCATGGAGGTTGTTCAAGATAGTGCGGAGTTAAGAAGAAGATGAATTTATGGATTTAACTGTAAAGTTAGAAAAATAAATTTAAACAATATAAGGGTGAAAGTGTAACAAAAAAATTGTGTTGGGGCCTAAATGAATTTTGTCCAGAAACAAATGATGTGGGATTGAAATCAACACACGTCTTATTTTTATTGATACCAACTAGGAAGGTACCAGTACTCTCTAATTTAAGTGGGTATTGGAGCAATCACCATTAAAATAATATATTAATCTCATTCATAGAATTTTTACTTATTTATTTACTCCCCAACTAAACATATTTGGTTGAAGAGTAAAGTGAGATAAAAGTTATATGAATGAAATTAATATATAATTTTATATATAAAACTCAAATATTAAATTAATATACCCTCATTTTCACTCATAGATCCATCAAATTATCACCTCATTTTTACTCTCAACTTTGATTAGATATAAAGATATAGATTACAATGAATTAACCCCATATAAAATTACATATATAAGTTTGTCCATAAAAATTTATACCTTGAGTCCATCTATAAAAATGTTCACCAATTTTTTAGTTTTTAACCAAACATACCTAAAAATGTTCTCTAACCTGTGTACACACATAAATTATTAGACACTCATCAAATGTTGAGCAAAGTTGTGTTTCGATTCTTTGTAGCCATGAAATTGAAGTAACACTTCACAAATAAAGATTAATTTTTAATATACACTGAAAATATTTTTTATATTGTTATTCAATTATACATTGTTGAATTTAAATTTTTATATTGATAATATATATAAATTAAATCTTTACAAAAATATCAAAGCATATATTTTACTTAAAGACACATTTGGATATCATATATTTTTGACAATTTTCAACATTATATTTTAGACATTCAAATCATAAATTAATTAATTTTTTATTCATTTGATTACATGACTTATTACTCCTCAAATATTATTTTAAATATTTTTATAGAAGTTAATATATTTAATCTCTCAAGAAGAAATTTTTTAAATATTCAAAACAGATATTTTTATTACAATATAATTAAATATAGAGAATAATTTATTTATAGATTCAAAAAATACTTATATATAAAAATTTAAATAAATTATTTTTCCAAATTAAACCTTAGAGTGTGTTTAGTTGAAGAATAAAATTAAAAATAAAATTTATCTAGATAATTTTTATATATAAAATAATATATATAACTCACTTAAATAATTTTTATCTTTATTTTTCCTCAACCAGCTCATTCAATATATTACGAGCACTTCAATAATTCTCGCACATATGAGTAAGGAGAACCTGCGTTTGCTTCTTCTCTGTGACCCACATCGGACATAGCTTAGTGGGGGATGGAATAAGGATAACTTAAGGTCAGTTTGACCTTTGTGTTTGTTTTGAGGGTCCTGTTCTAGTGACAGTTCGAAATGGACTGGACAACAGCCAAAATATAGGGCATGTGAGCCCTTGGGTCCCAATTAATCTCGAGTCCCCAACCCTTCATTTTTTATTTTTTAATCCAATGAATCCAATCGAATGAATCAATGAATTTTTTCGGGTACCTACTCCTTAGTACTTACCGTATTTTTTCGGGAATTCGGTATTGTTATTCTGCCTAGTCTCTACTATACTTTCATAGGTTGCGGCTGGCATTGTACCAGTTCCGGTTTTGAGGCATGTTAGAGAATCTTGAATGACAAAAATAATTTTTGATCCTGCTTTAGGTCCCATCATGTATTTATGGGTCACCATGTTATCAAAAGTAAAAGTGTAGATAAAATGAGATTTTTTTTTCCAATAAAAGATCCTAATTTTTTATCCCACTGTTTTGAAAAAGAAAATTACCATTTAAAAACAGTAAAAGATTATCCCAAGACCCTGTGTCAAGTGACTATGGGATTATTGCGGAGTGGATTCCGCCCCTCCTTAGTGGGACGGGGCCCATCTGCCAAATGAAATCAAAGTCCCACTTTAGGTGCTCTAATGGTTTTATGAAAGTGGGACTGATGGATGTGGGATGCGGATCTGGGACGGCAAAAAACGTTCGCCGAAGGTGCTTTTACTTGAATGTAACCTTGTGACAGAGCATATGTGAAGTTAAGAGTTTACATAGTCTGTCTTCTGACCCCACCATTACTACATTGATAATCACATTATAATTATCCCACAAAAAGTAAATAGGGACTAGAGTGTTCCTCTCCTCCGATAGAATTAGAGATGACAAATGCTATCCTACGAGCGGGGCACCCACCATATTCAACCAGCACCAAGACAGGTTTTGGCCATGAGACGGAGCGGTAAGGTGAACCTACCCCTATTCATCCCACACCCCATATAAATATTATTGCACACACACACAAACATAGAGTATATATATATATATATATATATATATATAAAACCTTAACACCCTATCAAATAATTAATTATGAAGAAGAGGATCTAGAAGTTGAAGAATGATAGCTTGAAGAGTTGTGAGGCTAGACATGAAGTGATAATATATTATTGTAATTTAAATGATTATGTTAAGCATATTTCAAATTTAGTTTGTTATTTTCTTACTATTGTGATTTTTCATATACTTAATAATTATTGACATTTATTGTATTTTATATAATTGTGTTTGACTTATTTAATTTTTTATTAATTATTTTCTTGAAACAATAGTTTTTTTTATATGTTTATTAGGTTTTACAAGTTTTCTTGTTCAAGATAGCTAGCTACAAGCTATGAAAGCTAAAATTGATGCCTTGGAGAGAATCAAACATGAAAACTTGTTGATCTACCACCAGGAAAAATCCTTCATTGATTATAAATGGGTCTCTAGGATCAAATATAAAGCAAGATTAGTTGTTGAGGGCTTCACCCAAGTAGGTGTTGATTACAACCAAACCTTGTCCCTTATTGTCAAAGCCACAACTCTTAGAACCATTCTTGCTCTTGTTGCTGCCAAACATTGGCATTTACATAAACTCGATGTTGATAATACCTTACTCCATGGCACTCTTCCTCATAAATTCATTCTTCTAAACCCAATCAAGTATTGCCACCTCCAAAAATCTTTATATGGCTTATTGACTCTAAAATCTCAAGGCCAATGCTTCATCAAGAGCTCCATTGATATAAACTTGATCCAGCTGCTCTAAGAATCTCAAGTCTCAAGATCAAAGAAAGGCATTGTGTTGTCTCAGAGAAAATATGCCTTAGAATTATTATCTAATGCTGGGCTGTTAGCTTCCAAACCTGTCTCCATTCCCATGGATGTTTCCTCAAAGCTATTAGCAACTTGTGGCACTCCTCTTCTAGATATTTCATCATATAGACACCTCATTGGCTGGTTTTTTTACCTAATTACAACCAGATTTGACATGTCTAATCTTATGTTGTCAATCAACCAAGTCAGTTTCTATCAGCACCAACTGATGTTCATCATGCAACTGCTATTAGAGTACTTCGCTACATAAAAAATGCATCTAATCATGGATTATTTTTCCCAATTGCTTCTGATTTCAAGCTCAAAGCTTATAGTGATAGTAACTAGGCTGGTTGTCCAGATACTCAAAAAAAGTCGCTGGCTTCTGCATTTACCTTGGTAACTCCCTCATATCTTGGAAATATAAAAACTAAAGCACGATTTCAAGGTCCTCCAAAGAAGCAGAATATCAAGCCATTGCCACCACACCTTGCAACCCTTAGGGGATGTTTATGAGTTTGGATTTTGGAGGGAAGGGGGGGGGAGAACTTGGAGTGTAAAATTATATTACAGTCCTCCTCTCCCTCCTTTTCCTTCAAAATCCAAACTCACAAACATACTCTTAGTGACTTTCTTATCTCTTAAATGACCTAAACTCTCCTTCCTCCTTCCCTATCCCACTATGTTGTGATAACCAATTTGTTATTCACCTTGCCCACAACCCTTCCTTTCATGAAAGAACCAAATATATAGAACTCGATTGCCATCTTATTCAAGAGATAATCACCTCTGGCCTTATTCACCTCATTGGCTTCTCCATCACCCTTCAAGTTGTTGATATTTTAACCAAACCCCCTCAACCTTCGTCCTTTACTTCCATCATTTTCCAAACTGGAATGCTCAATCTGCATTCTCCAACTTGCCACCCCCACCAATTGACACTAACAGCTACCTAGCTTCATCCTTAATCAGATAGTTTTACCACTTGTTACGACGTTACGTTACTTTTGTGTTTTTCCCTTTTACTTAGTTCAAACTCCTTTGCTCTCTCTCTGTACCTTGTATAAATATGTTTCCCTTCATCAACAATCAATACAAATACAAACCTATAATGGATATGTGTCATCCTATGGTTGATCCTTCAATTTGTAAAATGTTATTCAATATCAACATCAATAATCAATAAGAATAAATGAATCAACACATCATATTATTAATGTTTTGTACTAAAAAATATTAATTAATGTTTTCGGTTTCAAAATTAAAAAAAAATCAATCAATCAATTAAAAATTTGAAATATCAATCAATAATCAATAAAATCAATAAGCAACATTTTAAATTTCAAAATAAAAAATCAATTAATCTATAATTGATATAATTACCAATCATCTACTCATAATTATTAGTCTATTACTTATCTTCCCATCCAACTCATGTACACTCTATATTGTTTGCTTTCTCACATTCTTTCCAATTTACACACTTAGAAGCTCCCATTCCAAAGGCCAACTGTCATTCTAGATTCCTTATCTCTTGTATTTTATTCTTTAAAAGTTTCATTGATATGTTTGAGTTATTTCAGTTTTTTTCCTTCTCTTCTCTTTTACAAGAACTTTAATCTTCCTTTTTATGATCTTAGATCAAGCTTCAGAGCTATTAAGGAGGTCAAGTAAACATGAATAACAGTTGAGAATGAGATGTGGATGGATACAACAATAGTGAATGATTGAGAGGTAAAGACTATACAACTATACGAGACAATATTATCCTTATCTTTTTAAAAATCTTTTAATGCTTTCAAAGGTTTTCTTCATCCCATAATGAAAATGTTTTTTTTTCTTTTTCTTTTGTGCTTTCTAAGCCCTTCAACGATGTTTACATAAAGTTTCAATTTTTATCTTCCTTTTTTTATTATTTTGGGTATGGTGTGGTGTTTAGATCAAATTCCTCGCTTCACGTCATTGGTGAAGTACTATGTGACAATATAATATCCTCTACATTTTTTCTCAATTCAGTTTCTTTTCTTTATTTCCCTTCTCAAATCCTCTTTTGTTCTTATTTATTTTTCTCTTAGATGAAATTGAAGTTGAAGAATAGAGGAGTCTATACAACAACGATACCAGATAATTTTAAGTTGTAAGTTTTTTATAATTTTCAATTGTCTTTTTTTTCATTTTCATCTTTTCAACTTCTTTCCATCTCAAATTTCATCATTTTTCCTCTCAGATTTCATTTTTGGTTGGATTTTGTTATTTGTTGCAATACAATTTTTAAATTAATTTATGAACTTAGCTTCTTTGATTTATTCTTTCATCTCACAAGTTCCTTGCATCTGAAACTCATATTCCCATTATTTTGCTCTTTTCTTCCATATGGAATTTTAAAGGTTTGATTTTTTGAATTATTTTCATTTAAAGTTCTTACAATTCATCTCAAATCACTGTATTTTTTTTTTATCTACATGATATTTAAAAGATCCATTTTTTAAGTTGTTTAATTTTTATTTGTTTGTGATTGTATTAAAATATATTATATTTGAAAATGACAAGTTCTCAGATGATTCTCATATGATAATAACAGGTGGTGTGATTTTTTTTTTTTATTGCTTAAGAGTATTCTTGTTAAGGTTAATCCTCTCGAGGGGAGATCATTGAAGTGGATTTTACTTCTCCCAACAAAACCTTTTCTATACACGCGGTATGAGTTTAACCCTAACACACTAAATAACCTAACCATCTTACCAATTGTGCCAGACTTTATTGGTACAGGTGGTGTGATTCTGCAACCATATTTGTTGTTACTGCCATATAACGTTCTGTGAGATGGCTCAGTTACAATGGCGCAATTTTTTGAATCCATGCAAATTCTGGGTGGTTAATGCTAGCTGATTTTTTGGCGTCATTTATGTAATCATACTTTTGGATTTTATTGCTCTAATCCAATTGAAAGCTGATTTTCCCATTTAATTACTCTATGTAATATTGCTTTAAACAATGTTTATCGAATTATAACCAAAAAAAAAAACTTTCAATTTTTTAAAAATGTCTTTCATTGTTTTTTTAATTGTCTTTAAGTGGTGTAGTTCACAATAAACACGTTCTAAAAATAATGAATTATTATACTAATAATGGATGAAATAAAAATCGTTCATTCAAAATGTAGTAATAAAGTATTTATTAATGAAGATTTTATTCCAAAAGCTTTTTCGATAGGTAAGATATATTATTGGTCAACAAAATATAATGGTGATGATCATATTGTTTGGGTAACAAATCAAAATGGACCTAATTCAATATCAAAATCGATGTTTACACTTATTAATCAATGTGGGAGATTAGCCATAGAGTAACAGCTCAATTATCACTTCCCTTTGATCTTCCTTTTTAGCTCTTTTCATTCAAATTCCATTTTATTTAAATTTATTTTAAGTCAAATTAATGTCTCTAAATGTATATTGTGTAATTGTAATCTTATAATTAGAAATTGATTTCTATAGCTATTAATTATTTTGATAAAAAAATTATCAAAAGAAAGATTTTGATGAAAAACTAGAATGTTGTTAACAATTTCAAACAATAATGGATTATTGCACTGATAATATATGAAATAGAAAACCATTTACTCAAAATGTTGCCATAAGTTATATATTATTGAAAAAAATTATTTTCAGTTATTATCAAAATCTTTTCTCTTTACATTTTTTCATTTTATGTCCTTTTCATTCAATTTTTTAAATTCAAATTTATTTTGAATTAAAATAATGTCCCTAAATATATATTATCCACCAAAAGGTGTTCCAGAATATCTAACATTTAGGTAATTATAAGTATTGACTTTTATATATTTTTTTAAAATTTATACTCTAACATAATTTTTGAAATAAATTTATTTATTCTCTATTTTTAAACTATTGATATAATTGTATTTCTTTTTATATGATAATAGAAATTAGTTATGAAATGATTTTTTATTAATAATATTGGTACCTAACAAGTGAAGTTAGATACATATATATATATATATATATATATATATATATACCTTTTTTCACAACAGGGCTATACCCCTAAAATAGGTCAAGTTTTTTATATGACAAAAGAAATTAGTCACAAAATAATTTTTTTATTAATATTGATGCATAATAAATGATGTTAGACATATATATTGTACAAATATATTTTTACAACGAGGCTCTTACTCTAAAACAGGTTAACAATTTTATATATATGACAAAATGAAATTGATATCTAACAAGTGATGTTAGACATATCTGTTGCACAAACATTTTTTCTACAATGGGGACCTACCCCTAAAATAGGTTTAAAAATTTTTCTATGACAAAAGAAATTAGTCATAAAATAATTTTTTTAATAATATTGATATCTAATAAGAGATGTTAGAGACATATATTGTACAAATATTTTTTTTACAATAGGGCTCTAGCTCCAAAAATGTTAACATTTTTTTATATGATTAAAAAAGTTAGTCTTAAATAGGCTTTTTTTTTTCTTTTGAATATTGATACTTATCAAGTGATATGAGACATAAACATTGCACAAATATTTTGTTTACAACAGGGTCCTATCCTTAAAGTAGGTTAAATTAGAGTAAATGGGGCATAGTGATGTCAAAAATTTTGACAGAATCAAATTGATGTCAACTTAAAACTATTAGGATGAAAATGGTCATTTACTCTAAATTTCTTTTATATGACAAGTTAAAAGAAATTTTTCTTAAAATGATTTTTTTTCTTGATATTGATACCTAGCAAGTGATGTTAAACATATATCTTGTACATTTTTTTTTTTTATAATGGGGCTTTGGCCTAAAACATGTTAAGATTTTTTTTATATAACAAGGGAAATTAGCCATAAAATAATTTTTTGAATAAGGTGATGTTAGATATGTACATTGCACAAAATTTTTTTTTCAACCGGACCTTAGCCCCAAAACAGGTTTAAAAAAATGTCATTATACATAATCTTTTGAATTAAAACATGTAATAACTTGAAATCTAACCAAATACTTCACAAAAGTTATTTAAACATAATTTCTTTCATAAATCAAAACTTATTGTGTAAGAATTCATTTAAATCTTGTTCTTGAAAATGAGTGATTTGAATTATTAAATCAAGATAGTGGCTAATAAGCTTTATAAAAAATAATAATAATATAAGATAGAAAGTCTAACCATTGAAGTTGCTTGGACTTATATATCTTCAAGATCCTCCACGTCTTTGAACTCAACAATTGTCATCGTTTTTTTTCAAACCCTTCTTAATACTTGGACTATCTAACACAAGACAATTCAATTGAAAAACATATTTAGTCCAATGTAAAATATCTCAATATACATTATTCATAAATGTGAAACCAATTAACTCAATCATATATAATATTATCAATTATTAGTCTTTACTTAATATGCATGGTTTCTTAAAATATAACACTGAATGTGCTTCATACATAAATTTGCTCACATAATAATATATCCAATATTAGCTAATTAAAACATTTATAAATAGTTATTGGATATATTCTATAAAGAGTTAATGTTTAGTTTAGTCCTATTTTATCATTTTAGTCCATATTTTTTAAAATGAGTTAAATTAATCTATGACATTGCAATATTGAGTCATATTACTCCCTTAACCTACTTTTATTTAATATTTTATCAATTATATTATGATATGTAAAGTTAAGTGACACCTTAGTATATCATATGTGCTATTATGTAGAATAAAGTTTAAATAACTTATTTTGGTGTCTAAAATTGCACCAAATGAGTTATTTAAATCTCTATTTCAAGTTATAAAATTACTCATTTCATGCAATTTTAGGTAGTAAAATGAGTCATTTTAAACTTCATTTGGTTCAAATAATACATAGTATGTTAATATATTACTTAACGTTACACATCATCATTTAATTTATAAAATGTTAAAAAAGTGAAATGAGAGACTAATTTGACTCATTTTAAAAGTTAAGACTAAAATAACTCACCAATATAAAGTCAAAAACTAAAATGAGCATTGAATTTTCTATAAAATATATTACTTAAATATCATTATATGGTTTGTGAGTTAGATTTTAGAATACACAAATACACATGATCCAATATATTATATTGAATACCTCTTTTTCCTATTCATTTATCATCATCAAAACATAAAATTACTAGACTAAATCTAGTTAGACAAGCATGATTTTATTAAAATGGTATGTGTGTATATATATATATATATATATATATATATATATCACTCATAAAGAATTTTACAGCTCTTTAGGAGTTCTATACATACTCTAGACTTTTAGTCATAGACTTATATAGGTCAAACTATAAATATTTATATAAATTATTCATCAAATTAAAAAGGATGTTGAAGAACAACACTAATCAATAAAAACAAAGAATTTTTTTTCATAAATAGTTAAATAGATGCTTGTATTGTGCACAGGTCTATTTGAGTCTTCAATCACTGGAGAAGAGAGCCCTGCAGAAACTTTGAAGTTACGCATAATAGTTATTCTCACTGTAATAAAAATATAAGACTTAATAGCTATTAAAAATTATATGAACATATATAATATTAATTCTGTCTATTCTTTTAATAATGGTCAGTTAACGTTAGGAACAATAAGTGTAAAATATTGATATAATATTAAAAATTAACCGCAATACGAGATCCATCAAGTATAATTGCGCTAAACATAAACTTCGTGCAATTTTCTCAATAGAGATAATGCTAGGAAAAGCATTCTGTGATGATCCAACTAAAATAGGATTGTGTTCATATATCGCAGAAAAATTAAATATATCTAATATGATATTAGGTAACGATCCATGCATGCATCTGTATGTTATACTTTACATATTAGAGTAATCTTCCCAAGAAAATCTGACTAGACATACATGCAATCCAAGCATTTTTAACCCCCGCATATATATTTGTTTAGTCCGTGAGAAAGGATACAAAAGTAGGAGTATATTGATTAAAGTGAAGCTGGATTAAAAAGGAGCATCATTATGAAAGAAACTTAAAAACGAGTGCATGGAATCAAATAAAGAAAAATAAAACAATGGTTTACGCCAAGATCAAGGTTATTAGTGGGCGTTTCTTTGGATGGGCATGCAAGGCTATTAGGAATCTCTTACACAAGTCCAACGTCATCATCAGAAATAAGTAAATATATGACCAACCACCTCCACATTTGAAATTATTAGATGCTATTAAAGTATTATGTTAAATGATGAGAATAAATCCTCTTAGATAAGAGTAAAACCTTTCCATAACCTGTTCAATGTGTGATTTTTTATTACGCTTAAATATGTTTTCAGTCCTAAAATATAAGCAAATTTTAATTTTAATTTTTTTAAAAGGATGTTTAATTTGGCTACAAATATATTTAAAATTACTTGATTTTATTTCCAATCAACATATGATTATTGCTTGTTATGTAGGATTAAATGGTCTAAGTCTACAACATGGAGGGTAGTAAAAATAACAACCACAATATAAAAGTCAACAAAAAAGATAAAAAAGAAGATGTTCACACTAATAGCCACAACTTTATTCCCTTCGACATTGCTATCAATGGTAGAGAAAGAGCCAAGAGCCAACGCCAAAGAAATATAACCTGCTATTATTTGCAGGCCCCAAGGCAATAAGGTATAGAGTCCATCAAGAGTTTGTGATCTTGTCAATCTAACGTCTAACTTGTTCAAAGTTGTGTCAAAGAGAATCTGGTTCAAAAGGAAAATTTTCACACTAACTTTTTCTCCCAAAACCCAATCTCATCAAAATCTCTTTAAATTCAGAGTCTCATTTTGGATTAAAATATTAAAAGTCGTCATGTTCCTAACCCACCATATAATCCAAAGAACCACATACATAAGGGAAATCCACAACCTTCTATCGAGACCCTTAAGAAGTGCATCCAACTATGCATCGTAAAACATAATAGGCTCATTGGGTATAGATGGCATTGCTATCAAGGGTATAGAAAGAGCTAAGAACCACAGAAACATAACCTGTTATTATTTGCTAACCACAAGGCAATAAGGTATAGAGTCCATCAAGAGTTTGTGATCTTGTCAATCTAACGTCTAACTTGTTCTAAGTTGTGTCAAAGAGAATCTGGCTCAAAAGGAAAATTTTCACACCAACCTTTTCTCCCAAAACCCAATCTCATCAAAATCTCTTTAAATTCAGAGTCCCATTTTGGATTAAAATTTAAAAAAGTCATCATGTTCCTAACCCACCATATAGTCCAAAGAACCACACATAAGGGAAATCCATAACCTTTTATCGAAACCCCTAACAAGTGCATCCAACCATGCATCATAAAACATAATAGGCTCATTGGGTGTACACCAACTTAAGTTCTGCCATTTAAAGCATTCCACAAAATTGTAGTCACGGGACAAAGAAAAAAGCGATGTACCAAAGATTCCCGATCATTCAGATAGAAGAGGCAGTTTTTATCGTCTTCACTAATGTAATGGAATTTCAACAATCTATCCTTAGGATTCAAACATTTCTGCAATATGAACCACATCAACAACTCAAACTCTTGGTGGGCCAAGCTCCAACCAAGCCTTCCTCCCATCAATCCAATCTTGAGAATCGCAAGTAGTCTCCTTGAATATTTGTGAAGGAAAAAAAAAAAAAGAAAGGTATCTACTCCCACAAACACTCATCCTCCAAACCCTCAATGAAGTTGTGTTGGTTTATGCCCAGTTTTGCCCTAAAGCGGATAATATCTGCATGCCAAGTGTTACACTCATTGGGATGGCGATACATAATGTTTAGATATGACAAATGTTACAAATGGTATTAGAGTCGATTCAAAATCTGTATGCTAGTGAGGACATGGGCTCCTTGAGAGGGGTGCAACTAGTCCTACATTGGTTGTAGAGGGTAACGAAACATGCCTTATATATAAGGATGTGGATATCTCTCCCATGCAGACGCGTCTTCCCTCGAGAGGAGGAAAAATAAATCCGTAAGAGGCACCCAGTTAGGCTCACATGCACAGAGATATGTAATGCAGATGTTACTATCCATTGATAATGGGGGCAAAAACAATATGTAAGCATAATAATAAGTAAGATATGTTATATTTTATTATTTTATCTTATTTAGAGTTAGTGTGGAATCAAACTTAATTTATACATAGGGTAAGAATATACATATACATATAATTATTAAAAGCTTTTGAAAAATTTTGTGGGGCCATAAGCCCCCATATTGCTCAACTTACATCCTTCTCAGGTTAGAGCATATAGAGATGTCAAAATGAATTGGGTTGTCTACCAAAACCACCATTTTTAGTGGATTAGGTTAAAGTTTTGAGCCCACCAAGATACTCTAACCCACCTAACTTGCCCGTTAACCCGTGAGTTTTTGCGGCTTAACCCGCTAGCCAAGTCTTTTTTTTAAAAAAAAAATTAACAATTTATTAGTAAAAAATAAAAAAAGTGTGATCCAAAAAATAAAAAAGTAAGAAATTTGTACATTCACCAACACAATAACACTGTCCAGTTAATATTATTCACTCAAAGTTAAAACTTAAAAATAAAAGGGCAATTCTTCCTTACTCCATGGAGGAAGGATTTTCTTCCTCCACCAACTATATACATAACATATTTTCTGAATTTTGTACTTACACATGGGTTTCACATAAATATTTCATGGTCATAAATCATTGTGGAGGAAGAATGGCTATTCCTCCTGTTGGACATAAGAATTTTTCATAAAACAATATGATTACTCACAAATAATATTATTGATAATAATATTTTTTAGTCAAAGTTGGTATATAGTTGTTATGAATATTTAAAATTTGGATATATATAAATAAAAATATTTTTAAAAAACTTTTTTTTTAAAAAAGTTTATCAAAACATTAAAAAGTATTTTTTGAAATGATTAGCTAACTATTTCAACTTATTTTATTTTGTAGACTGGCTCTATCCACCTTTTTTTTATAGGCTTTTGGACGGACCAACCCGTTTTGACACCTCTAAGAACATACAATAGACTTCTACAAAGGAGCCTATCTTAGTTAGTTCAGCATTTGACACAAATAGTTAGACAATTCGACAACAAGGACTAAAATCAAATAATTTTATAAATATTTGAACCAAAATCAAATTAGATTTTCTTTTGTACCCAATCAAATGAAAGAAAATTTACTTTTCTTTCTTTTTATTCTTTTGTCTCGTCCAAACAATATGTTAATAATATAATATTTTATGAGTTTAATTTTAATATACTAATACTATAAAAAAAATTTATACTATTAATCAATCATATGCTTCTACTTTTAAAGCTTTTAAGCTAACAAACAATTGAATTAAATATTTTTACTGATATAACAATAAATAATTAAATATCTATATAAAATTATTTTACCTTCCTTTTATTCAAATTAAACTCATATTTTATTATTATTAAGTTTATTCTCGCTCTGTCTTTCTCCTCTATCACGTGACCAACATTTTGTAGAGATGGGAAAAAGACACGCAGTACTAGATAGGGGGGATGTCGTCCCCACTGCAGAGAAGAAAGAGCCAAAAAACCAAGTACCCTCAAACCATTATAACACAATATGTTTCTGGTGTGGTAGCATCATCGAAATAAGTCTAACACAACACAAGGGGGGAAAGTGGGGAACAGAGAGAAAAAACAGAGTGTTCTCTTGCAGTGTGGGTGTTCCATGCACTGCTCTCTCTGCTCCTCACCCTTTCTTTTCATAGAGCGACCGGGTTGTGACAACGTTGTGAGAGAAAGAAGAAGATTAAAAAAAGAGGGAAACAAAGAAGTGACTCAGTGACTGATATTGCTATTCATATTCATATATACATATATATACATAGAGATATATACCCGTGTGAGAAAGAAAATGCAGCAGCACCTGATGCAGATGCAGCCCATGATGGCAGCATATTACCCCAACAACGTCACCACTGATCACATTCAACAGGTTTTCCATTTTTCTTCTCTTCATCTTCACTCTTTCCTTGGTCTTAAACTCATTATGTGCCTATTATTTTCCTACTATGTATTTTTTTTTTGTTCTCTTTATTGTATCGTTTTGCTGCTCGGTTTAAATAACCTCACTTTCTCTTTTTCTCTCTTCATTCCTGTCTTCTGCTGAGGAAACCTTTCGTCTCAGCATTGCTTCTTGTGGGTCTTCGTTATACCTCTTTTAGTACCGCTTGTTATATGGTGCTTTAATGTTTTTTCTGATTACACCGTGTTTTTCTTCTGCTTAATTATTATTGTTCTTGTCCGTTTCTGGTCACAAGTCACGTAGATTTTGGTAGTGAACTTAAGTCTCTTTTATTTGTGCGGTAGTGTTGGGACATGGAGTTAGAAGTCAAGAATTTTTCTTATTTTAGAAGATTTTGGTGATCAGAAATATTTGATGTATAACATTTCTTTTTAACAACTTTACACCTTTAATATATTGAGGTGCATGGACCATACATTTATTTTGTATTTATGTGATTAGAAAGAAGTAAAGATACCCTAAAGAAATACTGTTTGCTAAACACTTCTCTTTGATGATATTCCTGCCGTAATTGTGAATCACTGAATCCTCATCCTCTCTAGTTTGGTAAAGGCGTTTAGTTGACTACCCTATATATGTTGCATTGTATGTGACATTTTTCAAAAAGAAATTTTAATTGGTAAAAGGAAAACGCTAGCTAATAATTAAAAAAATAGTTTTGTATGCATTAGAAGTGTCATAATTATTAAGTTTTGTATAAATAAGTGGAAGATACTGTTTTATTTCATTTAATAATTATTATAATATATATATATAGTTTAGGACGTGTAGCAAGGCTCTTTTTCAGCCATGCTACTCAACCAAAAAACCGTTTTTTAATTTTGTTGACAAAAAAAAAAGATTATTAGATGAGATGAAATGACAAGAGTCAAGATAAATAGCCTACCACGTGATTCTGACAATTTAATACTGGCACAAAATCCTGGTTTTCTACCAATTTTTTCTTATTTTTCATGGAGAACAGTTCAGCAAGTACTTTTTGTTGCTTCTCAGTTCCAACCGCACCTCCTATGGACTAGGCTTTTGTTTTTTGGTTTGTTTTTTTCGGTTTGAAAAGTCAAGTTGTGCAAAAGTTATTCTCTTCTAACTTTTCCATCGACCGTAATTTTGGAGTTTTAAAGTAAAATTTAAACACAGTATTTTATTTTCTCTGCATCTTTATGGTATATCATTATTGACTTTATTGAACCGTTTTTCTCCCCTTTTCATACAGTATCTGGATGAGAACAAGTCCTTAATTCTGAAGATTGTTGAAAGCCAGAATTCTGGCAAGCTAAGCGAGTGTGCCGAGTAAGATTGATCAACTGATCTAAACTTTTCAAGTGGTCCTCAGTGGCCGATTTAACACTGCTGTAAGATTAAAGCATGATTTTTGTAACAAGATTAAAGCAGGCTATTAAATTGAACCATGATTTTTGTTAACACTTACTTTTGATAGTTATAAACTTCCTAGTTCCTCCAACATGCAACAGTTCTTGCTCCTGAATCTCTAATGTTACATCAAAGGTATTCCAAATTTTAAACCGAGTTCAAATGGAGTCTGCTGTGACTTTGTATTTTTTTAGCAGTCTTTTTCTAAGATCTTGGGTGCCGCACAATACTCAAAAATATTTATAGTGAAATAAATGTTGTTTCATTCAATCAAGGACAAAAGATGCAATAGTTGATGACCTTATGCAAAAGTTTTATAACTTTTTGCTGATCTATTATATATCTCTTGTTTGATTAGAATGTCAATAACGTACAACCCTTTTGGGCAACATTCAAGTTTGATCCTAGAGTTATGCAGTTGGAAGCGACACAGGATAATCTTAGTACTTTAGAAGAGTTTGTCTTTGTTGACTTATTTCCCATTTTTGGTGTTGAAAAAGTTTCTTGAAAGAACTAAGAGTCTGTTTAGTTTGAATCTTCAATTCATATTTCCAAGTTTTCAGATTTTGGAAAGAAATATTAAAATTCTAAAATCTAATTAGCTGTCGATTTTGAGTTTCCAGTTTTTAGTTTTCATTTCAGTTTGGAGAATTTGTGAAGGAAAAGCTAAAATTCTGAAATTTGAATTTATAGTTTTTAGAATTTTCAGTTTTTCCTTCACAAATTCTGAAAACTAGAAACGAAAATTGAAAATTAATTTATAGTTTCAGAATTTTCAGGATTTCCTTCACAAAATCTAAAAACTGAAATGAAAACTAAAAACTGTAAACTCAAACCAAATAGCCCTAAAATTTCAGTTTTCAGTTTTTCCTTCACAAAATTTTAAAACTGAAAATTGAAAATGAAAACTGAAACTGGAATTTGAAACCACAGGCCCAAAACTTCTGCTTCTTTGCCTAGAGGTAGAAAACATCAAAACATAAAGCATTATTGAATTTCGCCATAAACATGCAGAGTTCTCATAGTTTTGTCTGATGTCAGATTCTGGTTCCTTATCTGTTCCTATTCTTGTGGTACTAAAAGTTCATAATCCTAATACCAAAAAAAAAAAAGGTTCATAATCCTATTGCCGCTATTGCAGGAACCAATCAAGGCTACAGAAAAATCTCATGTACCTAGCTGCAATAGCTGATTCTCAGCCCCAACCACCTGCCATGCCTGGTCAGGTATATGCCCATTTTCGGAATGTTGAACTGTTGATTAGTATTATTTATTGAGTTTAATCTTAGTGCATCGATAGTGTAAAACACTTTTATATTATCATCCAATTAAAATCTTTTATTTGCATGACTTTTTAAGTAGTGGATGAGAAAGTCAATTGTTATGACTGATGTAACAATATATGATTGGATAACGGTGTAAAAAATTATTACACTTTAGTACATAGAAATTAAATCCTTGTTTGTTATAGTCACTTAGAAATAAAGCACTTACCTTAATAACAGCTTGTTTACATTATGATTTCTGATATTTTGCAATGATCCATATTAGCCTCCAGCACTTCCTATTGTATGTATACAAAACACTTCATCACTATTGTCCAACAAAAATTTGGCCTCTTACTATTTTGGATAAACACTGCAGTACCCTCCTAGTGGACTTATGCAGCAAGGAGCACACTACATGCAGGCTCAACAACAGGCTCAGCAGATGACACAACAACAACTAATGGCTGCACGCTCCTCCCTCATGTATTCCCAACAACCCTTCTCACTACTTCAACAGCAGCAAGCATTGCACAGCCAACTCGGCACAAGTTCCACTTCCAGTGCAACCACAGGCCTTCACATGTTTCAAAGCGAAGCCACCAATGTGGGAGGCAATGCAGCTGTAGGTTCTGGAGGGTTTCCTGATTTTCTACGCAGCTCCACAGGCGAAGGTTTGCATGGTATAGGCAGGGGACTTATTGGTACTGGCAAGCAGTTAGAAATTGGGAGTTCTTCAGCTGAATGCCATTCTGGTGAGAGGGGTGAGACCCTTTACCTGAAACCTGCTTCTGATGATGGGAACTAATTAGCCAGTGAGAATGGTTAAAGGTGCTGGCCTTCTAGTGTTTTGGTTAGGAGAATTTATTAGGCAATGAATGTGTTGAGTAGGGGAAGGACTAGAGGAGAAACTTGCTGCTTAGAGACCATGTTTGTTTGTCTTATGCTAAAGGCAAAAACAATTGAATCATTGCTTTAAATGTGTCTAGAGTAGTAGTACTAGTACTAGTAATAGTAAGGTGCATGTTTCAATTTATAAGAGTTGTTCTAGTTAAGGTTGTTTGATATAAAGCTATTTACGTTTCTCTATTCAAAAGTTAAAACTTTGAGTAAGATAGTTCTGATATGATATTAGAATTTTTACGAACAAATAGTCTAAAATTGGATTATTGCTCTCATTTTTTTTGAAAAAAATAGAAAGTTTAATTTTAACCTAAGATAAAGTAGATCTGCAAATTATTTAAGCTTTAAGCTTAATGAACATTTACCTGAGAAGATGTATTAGATATGTATCATCACAAAAATGATTTATAAAAGGTCAAGTGTTCGATTTCTTCTCTTCAGGCTTGTGTTTTCACTGTTTAGTTCCTCCCATTATCGAACTCAGTAGCCGAGAAACGTTATGTTATACAAGTTCATAACCGTGCTTTTGCTGTCTTTCACCTTATCTGTTTTTTTTTTCCTATACGGTTTATCCCTTTTCTTCTCCAGGTAATAGGACATACACATCAAATCTCCATATGCAAATAACGGATCTCAACGAGAAAACCATAGGTTAAGATTTAGCAAGTCAATTTTTAGGCACTTAAATTTTGATTAACATGTATAAAATATTTTTAAGAATAATTTTATTGAGCAGCTATGAAGGCAAAATGTTCATTAACGGGTTCCATTTTCAGTTTCCATAAACGCTTGATTAATCACATTGAGGAGTTTGAAACCAAGACCAACAAGAGTTTTGGGAAGGCACGTCGTATGCCGATTGATTACGTGGGTTTTCCTCCCATCTAAACCACCATCCCAATATATTGTCTCTGAATTCTTTCGATCTCATTACAAATGCCTTTAGGAAGCTTGTCATGTTGCATGAAAAACAGGGGGCCGGAGCTAATAACTGATTGTGCTAAAGTCACAAAATATCTATCAGGCTGGGTCAATGGATTGAGTTATGTTGAAAATATTTAACCCACACAGTGTAACCCAACCCATCTATTTGGTTTTTTTTTTAATGATATTAAAATTGTGTGTAACTTGACCTACAGAACTTGTACAAGATTGTTGTCGTAGAATTTGGGCTCAGGTAATAAATCTATTAGAATAATAAAAGCCAAGAACACAATCTCATTTTTTATCCCAAAAATGTGGATGATTGCCCAAATGAGAGGAATCTACCACTTGATTATGGGTCTTCAAACGCTTGAAAGGAACACAAGCTTTGAACAAAGAAATATGTAGAATGATAGTTTTATTGGTGGACAAGATTAATCACAACGCCTTCACACTACAGCATTACAATAGAGTTTGGATGAGATAAACTACACTTGCATGAACTAAACTAAATTACGAAAAGGAAATAAAAGATAAAACGTAGATAAAGTAGAGGCTTGTGTTGTGATCTATGGAGATGTCCAAGCAAGTTTGCCTTAAACAAGTATAGATAGACAAGACAAAAAGTTGGAAGTAACATCCCATCAACCATTCACCACATCGGCATCCACTTTGAAATAGCTTCCATGTTTCCACAAATTACTCTTAACCTTCAGCCTATGTATCTTGAAGCACTGACCATTCCTTTTCCCATGATTATTTCACTTAAACCCATTTACACTTGACTCCCCTGGTTGATATTTTAAAACATAAACTATTTTCCTCCAGTTGGTGTATGTGCTAGTACGTACCAAATGCTCATAATTGGAATTTTATATTTTGTGCCCAATTAGCCAATTCTGGGTGATAACAAGTAGTGGCATGTGAAAATTAAACACATGTGAAAGTATGTGAAAATTAAATCCATGTGAAAGTATGTGAAAAATAAACGCATGTGAAAGTATATGAAAATCAAATGGATGTGAAAGTATTTGAAAAGTAAATGCATGTGAAAGTATGTAAAAAGCAAAATCATAATCGAGATAGAAAAGTAAATGATTGTGACTTAGACAGAAAAGTATGTGAAATAAAATGCTTATTTGCGAAAATTATGTGAAAGTAAATACTTGCAATGCAAACAAAGGAAATGACTTGGAGAGATTGTAGAAAATACCATGATGGATAAAAATGAATGACTTGTGAGTGATGTGATACACAGTGTCTCATGGTATATGATGTTAAAAGTGCAATGATTCATGATGTAGAAAATCAAATGCTTAGGGATGATGGTATGATGTGGCAATGATATGATGAATGATATAGTGACTATGACAACTGTGTCTAAATGATTTGATGATGCAAATGATAAAATGTCCACATGATGAGATAACTCCACATAAAGAGAAAAATTTTGCTCTAATTTGGGGCATGAAGATGTTGATGACATGAGCACAACGAATGTCCTAGATGATTTGATGATTGAAAGTGTGAATATAATATGATAAAAAAACTTTGCACGTGATGAATGATATGATGATAATGATGACGATAAAGCCTAAACGATGAGGATGCTCATAAAAATTTGCTCCAATTTATGGCGTTCAAGCATCAATTTTGAAATTTTTTTTGTCTAATCTAAAATGCTCCAATTTGCTTTTTTATTCTTCCTTTCTATTCTTTCTTTTTCCTTTTTTTCTTTATTTTTTTCAAATCCTTACCGACCTTCATATTCACCTCCTGACCTTGGGATATTTTGGAACGTCGCTGCCTTTCTCAACTTTTGCTTTAATCGTCATTCCTGTTTTCGATTTAGCAAGCTTTCTTTATTTTTTTTTTTTTTTTTGCTCTAATTTTTGCCTAGACCATCCTTGTGGGTTTTCGAACTAGTGAGCTTTTTCTTTCCTTCTTTTTCTTCTCTCCTTTTTTCAACTCCCTATCGACTTCTATCTTTAGTCCCTTGACCTTGTGATGCTTTGAAATTTTGTTGCTTTTTTTAGGTCTTGCTATGCCTTTGACTAGATTGTCAATCGTAGTTTTCGATCTACAAACTTTAATTTCCCCCTTTTTTTGCTTTAATTTTTGTCTAGACTGCCCTTGAGTTTTTTGATCTACCAAGCTCCCTTTTAATTTGAACCAGATCTTAACTTGACTTGGTGGTTGATGTCTTGATTATGCATGATGTGAAAAGAATGTATGAGGAAAGAAAGGAGAGGGATGAAAGAAATGTTAGAATGAAATGGTTGAATTAGAAATGAGGATTATAGTGAGGTATGCATTGCGAATTTCATTTGATTACCTATTTCATTGATTACTTGGCTACTCTAGACTGGAATTCATGACCAAGATTATGATCCATTACTAAATGACAAACATGTCTTGAGCTACTAATTCTCTATCTTTAGCCGAAAGGACTTTTCTTTGTTTGGTCGTCATTTAATTGCCCCAATTTGGCATCTTTCAAAGTGTGGGCCCCTTTTTGCTTAGCTTCCAAAGTGTGACACCTTCTCCTAGATTGCCCTTTTGGGTTTTCAATCTAATAATTACTTCATTTTAACTTTTGCCTAGATTTCGTTTTGGTGCTTTTGTCTAGCGAGCACTCCTATTTTTTCTTTTTTTTAGCTCTACCTTTTGCCTAGATTATCTTTTTGTGTTTCAATATAGCGAGCCTTTTTTTCTTTACTTTTCTTTTTCATTTTTGTGTTTTCAATTCAAAGTACTTTTTAACACACTTGGATCGACTAGCTTTGCTAGTTCTTCCTCTAGAATGGATCTTTGAAGCATTAAGCTATTCTTGTTTCGTGAGGCCCTTCTTGTTTTGGTGTTTATGATTGATGCTAAGACGTTTGAGATCAAATGCTTCATCATCTACATTGTCCTTGTCAATTGGTGCTGATCATGTTTATCTATTGGATGTTGCGGTTGTCATACTGGCAATCACAAAATTGGCCCAGTTGATGATTAAGTTAGAGTGCTTGGGACAATGTTTTCTTTTTGGTTATCAATTGCTTTTCCATTTAAGTTTAGCATCTGAATAGATTGTTTACATGGCTTAGAATCTTAATTGTGATCATGATCATTAATGTTCATCGTATCACAAGAATAATTATTGGGTTCTCAAAGTTATTCGCATGGAATGGAGCTATTGAAAGGAAGAAATGATTTTGAAAAAGGGACAAAAAGGAAAGCAAGAGTGTGTGGACAAGAGATGGAAGATAATGTGTTGAGAAAAAAAAGCATACACAATCATTTCATTATTTCAATAATCTCACAATATGAAGCCATAGGAGCTGGCAATTCATTGCTCAAGTTCAAGTGAAGTCAAAATTCATATCCTTATTCCCTAGTGTCTCTTTATTAAAACAAAAACCACTTCACATCTTCCAAAGCTTTGTTGAACTTATCAAGGTCGAAATTCAAGGCTAGAAATGACTTTGTCAAATCTTTTTTTTCAGTGCTTCCTTAGGTCACCTCTTTCCTTTCTTGCTCTTTTTGGCCTTGACCCTCCTCTTTACATAGCCACTAGGTTCAGACAAAGTTTCTTTTGAATAAGCAATGTTTAGAAACGAAATAATGCAAAGTTTTTTCTTTGTTTTTGTTTTTCTTTTATGAAATGAAATGCTACCTATATGTATGTCATATGATGCATGAATTTTATTTTATTTTTTTTGTATATGCAAGATATGTCTATTAAATGATTTGGGAAGAATCCTTTAAGCTCGATCAACCAATTTTTAGATCTGTCATTTGCAAGTTCTATTGTAATTTGGGAAATTTGTAAAAATCAAGGACACTCTAATCGGTTATGCACATTTTTAGTTTTCATGTTGTCTGTTGCCTATAACGTATTAAATAAATTTATCTATCATAATCACTTTTATACATCAAAATGATAGTTGATTTTTAAATTTGGAATTAAATAATAATTTAAAAAATTAACAGTAAATATTATAAATAGACAATCAATGGCAATTAAAAAATAAAAAATTTAAAAGACATAAACTAAAAAATAATAAATAAGGTGGAGTATAGTTGGTAGTTACCTAGCATGATTTGACATTTTTAAAACACCAAACATATCCTTAAGAAATGAGGTGGAGTATAAATTTTTAAAATTAATAAAGTGGAGTATCATTTACTAAATGCATGCATTTTACTCTAATTAATAAAATAAAAAATGAGTATAATTATATACTAATATTAATCTCGCAACAAACACAGCTGCAATACCTTGATAAGGAATTCCTGGCCGTCTCACACATTGCTTTAATTTTTCCCAAATAATGAAGTTGAAATCATGGAGGAAGGCTAATATGCACCGGCGAGGGACATAAACAAGGCCCCACCAAGTTTGACTACAGCAGAAGAGACACAAACTCCAGATTAGTTTGGTGATGAGGAACATAGCTGGGCGCACAATGACTAACTCAGGGACGCCACCACCACCTCCGATTTGCATACAAGTCCGATGAGCTAAGGGTAGTAAATGTTAAATAATCAATTATCTGAGGGTTATATATAGTTGTCTTTACATATTATGTACAAACTTTCTGTCAAGGTCATACTTGTCTTTACATTTGATATGCCATGTTCTAAATTCCAATTAATTAACTTGAAAGCTGGTTGAAACCGATAAAAGCTTGGGAACATTCAAAATTCCAACTTTGTTGGGTACACCTTAAACGTTACCATTCCTTATTATTCCCTACTCTAAAAATTTAAAACTAGAATGCGTAGTGAGCCCTTGTTGCAGAGCGTATGTCCCTCCTTGGCATTCAAATAGAAGTTGGCCTTAGTTGTTTGCTTCAGTTTCAATATTTCTCTTTTCAGGACTTTATGAAAGGAATACTAAAACTGAAAATAAAAAGTTTAAAACTAGAATTTATAAGTTTCAAAATTTTTAATATTTCCTCCACAAAATCTTGAAACTAAAACTGCAAATAAAAATTTAAAACTGAAAATATTAAACCAAATATGCCCTTAAATTTGCCCTTTGATTTTGTCAGTTTGAAAGTTGCTTCATTAGCTAGCACAATTAATTGACATATTCGGATTGTGATTGTGGCTGGAAGGCAGGGGGCAGCAACCTTCGAAATTCAAAGTTCAAACCGATAGGCAATACCAATCATTGAATCCAATTAAGGTCAGGACAAGGTTTAAATGATGAACATTCGAAATTGAAATTGGAGTAAGGAGGCACATACGTAAAGGAGGCTACAAGCTGGGCTAGCTACACATTTCAATTTTAAATGTTTGGAGCAAGGGATAATGAGTGAAGTGACATATTTAAACATGATACAGAGACCGTAGATTAGAGGGAAAAAAAAACTCAAAGAAGAAGATTTTATTTTATTTTATTTTTAATGAAACTCAAAGAAGAAAATGAAAGCGCCTGAGAGTACTTGGAAGAGAGAGAACACGTTACAAAAAGTTAGTTCTTCAATTAATTAAGATAGAATAAAATTACAACATTGCCCACATCATAATATTGTCTAAGGTACACTTGGTAAAATGTAGTGTACCACACACCAAATATTTAGTTACATTTATAAAGTGCGATTAAATGCATCCTGTAATGAAATTATAGGTAGAGGAAGGGAGAAGTTATTAGGAAATGAGAGAGATTTTGTACTGTGATTGCAATATCACTTTAGGTCTCTATTTATAGACCCTTGAATATAATTGAAATGGAATGATTTACAACATTACATTAATGGGCAATAAATGAGATTCTAATCAATAATTAAAAATGGCAATGGACATCCATAAAAATCTTTGATTTATAACACTCCCCTTGGATGTTCGTGGGTAACAATATGCCTCGTTAAAAACCTTACTAGAAAAAAAACCCTGGAAAAAAATCTTAGTGAAGGAAAAAAAAGTACATATGCCTTTGTAATGTGTATACTAGGTGAGTTCTTATGTGGTCACCTATTAGTTTGGGACCATTGGGGATGATAAATAAGAAAAAGTAGTGGGCTCTATTTAAATATTGGATTGGGTTTAAAAGACAAAACAATGAAAAGGAAAATGGGTCAAATTACAATTTTTAAAATTTCATTAAACAGAAAATTAAAACACTCATTTGATATAACAGCGTGCAACCTCTACGTGAGGGCTTGCCGAGCCCCTAGATTTGACAAAGGCATTAGAGAACACACCAATGAGGGTCTGTGCTTAGCTTCCCTCTCTTGTTATTCCTTTTCTTGGCAAGAGAATACACCCTTGCACTAGAGATGTTTGTTGAGCCCCCAACATGACTATCAAAAGGGGGTTGGTGCTAAAACTCTTTCTCCTATACCACCATCAGATTTGCACCGCATCGCAACCATTAAGAGGAAAGGGCACTGCTACTAAGGACATTTGGCACTAGTCCATGCTCGCCATGCTTCCATGCCAGCCCCATACCAAGCTCATCGTGGTTGCTTGTGTTTGCTACACCATCATCTATCGCCTTCCTACACGAGGAAGAAAAAATGTGATGTGATGTTGTGTAACTACCATCCAGAGAAGAAGAGTGAACTATGTTCCCATGTCGATGCCATTTCCAGGTTCACGGCAGAGTAGACCATCACGATCGATGGACAAGGTGGAGTGTCACGCAATGCCGTGGAGAGAGACGTCTTGCCGTGAATTTGTGCCCCTAAATTGTTCATAATTAAGCATTATCTATTAATTTATTAATAATTAACCATAGTTATAAAAATTGTTAAAAGATCTTCAAGGCACATAACTGAAGAAAATGAAATTGTATGCTGAAGTATAATCCACAAATTTTGATTGGATATAAGTGTTGGGGAACATTTACAATATTAAACAATTTCAAATGTTTTTCATCTCAACCATTGGATTAATTTTTTAACAACTAAGATTTCGTCACCACCATGGTGACAAACTTCTTGTCCCCATGTAAGACATTGTCGTGTATACTAAGCTGCCTCATTAAAAACCTTACTAGGAAAACCCATTTTGGGACAAAACCTTGGTTAAGAAAAAGAGTACAACATATATTACTCCCCCTAATAGTAACATTACTGAATATCTTGAAGTCTGCGCATTCCAATCTTGTATACCAACTTCTCAAATGTTGATATAAGTAACGCTTTAGTAAACAAAAAGCCAAATTATTGCTTGAACAAATTTGTTGAACATCAATATCGCCGTTGAAGGTCGTGTGTAAAAGAGTTTTGGTGAAATATTTTTTGTCCTATCTCCTTTAATGTATCCTTCCTTCAATTGATTTATGCAAGCAGAGTTGTCTTCATACATGATTGTTGGTATTTCCTTTCTTAGGCAAACCACATGCTTCCTTGATGTGTTGGGTGATCGATCTAAGCCAGACATTCTCGACTTGCTTCATGAATTGCTAATATCTCTGCATGATTTGATGAAGACGCGGCTTTGTTTTGTTAAGCGCTATGATATAGATATGCCGCCACAAGTAAATAAATAGCCCTTTGGGATCTTCCTTTATGTGGATCATAGAAAACCTCCATCTGCATATCCAATTAGTTGGTGTCTAGATTCGTTTAAATAAAATAAGCCCCTGTCAATGGATCCTTGAAGATATTGCAATACATGCTTAACACCATTCCAATGCCTTCTAGTTGGACAAGAGCTAAACCTTGCTAATAAACTTATGGAAAAAGCAATATCTGGTCGTGTATTGTTAGCAAGATACATTAGTGTCCTATAGCACTAAGATACGGTATTTAGGACCAAGAAGATCTTCATTATTTTCATGAGGTCGAAATGGATCCTTATTTACATCAAGTGATCTTACAACCATTGGGTACTCAATGGATGTGCCTTATCCATGTAAAATCGTTTTAGGATTTTCTTGGTATAATTTGATTGATGGACAAATATTCCATTTGTCAAGTGCTCAATTTGTAAGCCGAGACAAAATTTTGTTTTGCGAAGATCTTTCATTTCAAATTTCCTCTTTAAGTAATCCATAATTTGTGAAATCTCTTCAACAGATCCAAAAATATTCAAATCATCAACATATACTGCAATTATAATAAATTTTAATTCAAATCTTTTTTTGAAAACATATGGGCAAATTGGATCATTTTTATACCCATCTTTGAACAAATATTGACGAAGCCAATTGTACCATATACGCCCTGATTGTTTTAATCCATATAAGGATTTTTGGAGTCTTATTGAAAAAACTTCTTAAGAATTTTTATATACTTCGAGCATTTTAAATCCTTCAGGGATTTTCATGTAAATTTCACTATCCAATGAGCCATATAGTAAGCTGTAACTACATCCATTAGACGCATATCTAGTTTTTCATTTACTGCCAGACTAATAAGATATCTAAGTGTAATTGAATCCACCATGGGGAATATGTCTCCATATAGTCAATACCAGGTTTTTGTGAGAACCCTTGTGCTACAAGTCATGCTTTATATCTTTCAATTTCATTTTTCTCATTTCGTGTTCGCATGAAAACCCACTTGTATCCTACTGGTTTTACACCTTCAGGTGTTTTGACTATAGGTCCAAAAACTTCACGCTTTCCTAACGAGGTTAATTTAGCTTGAATTGCGTCTTTCCATTTTGGCCAATCATTTCTTTATCTACATTCTATAACAGATTTTGGTTCATGATCTTCATCTTGCTTTATTATTTCAATTGCAACATTATATGCAAAAATTTTATCGACAATAATATGTTTTCGGTTCCATATTTTTCCTATAGTGACATAACTTATTGAGATCTCTTCTTTTCTGTCATCTTTAGGTATCTAAACCTCTTCAAGGGTTTCATCAATACTTTTGTCTTGGGACTCTTTTTAAGTAGTTGCCTCCATATTATGACCATCTTCATCAATTGTCCCTTTTCTTTTTCAAGGATTTTTATCTTTGGAATCATTGGTCTACCACGCTTCAAAAGTGGCTTACCTTCATTTGCACTAATAGGTTGTCCTTCTGGATGGTAATTCTAATTGGAGCATTTGCAGCTGGTATATGAGATTTTGTAATTCTTTTTGGGTTAGTAAATGCATCTGGCAGTTGATTTGCAACATTTTGCAAGTGTATTATCTTTTGTACTTCTAATTTACATTGCCCTGAGGGTCTAGATGTGATAATGATAATATTTTCCATGTAATTTCATTTTTTGGTTGCTTATTTTCTCCCCCTAATTTGGAAAAATTGTTTCATCAAAATGGCAATTGAAAAATCTTGCTGAATAAATCCAGTTATTGGTTCAAAATATTTTATGATAGAAGGGATTCATATCCTATATATATTCCCAATCTCCTTTGTGGTCTCATCTTTGTGCATTGTGGTGGAGCAATTGGGACATAAACTGCACATCCAAAAATTCTAAGATGGGATATATTTGGCTCCTGACCAAAAGCCAACTGAAATGGGAGAATTTATGATAACTTGTTGGTCTTATCCGTACAAGTGCTACTGCATATAAGATAACATGTCCCCATGTAGAGACAAGGAGTTTCGTTCTCATAAGTAGTGGTCTAGCTATTAATTGGAGACGTTTAATAAAGGATTCTGCTAGACCATTTTGTGTATGAGAACAACACCTCTTCAATTGTTATTCCAGTTGATATACAATAATTGTTAAAAGCTTGAGATCTAAACTCACCATTATCAAAACGGATTGTCTTGATGGTATAATCTGAAATTGTGCTCTTAATTTTATTATTTGAGCAAGTAATCTTGCAAATACCAAGTTATGAGTTGATAATAAACACATGTGACCATCTTGATGATGCATATATTAAAACCATATAATATTTAAATGGTCCACATGGTGGGTGAATGGGCCCATATATATCACCCTAAATATGTTCTAAAACACAGGTGATTCAATCCCAATTTTAACGATGATGGTCTCAAAATTAATTTTCCTTGAGAACAAGCAGCACATGAGAATTCTTTGAATTGAAGAATCTTCCTGTTTTTCAGAGGATGTCTAAGTGAATTCTCAATAACTCTTCATATCATAATTGAACCAGGATGACCTAATCGTTATGCCAAAGGGTAAAGATATTTTCGTCAATAAACTTCTGTTTACTCTAGCATAAGTTTCAATTGTGCTTATATTTGTATAGTACAAACTGGAGGATAAAGGTAATTTTTCTAATACACATTTCTTACCCTTAATAATAGATGTGATGTGGAGATACTCAATGTTTTCCTCATTTATAGTCTCAATATGATATCTATTTTGACAAATATCTTTAAAACTTAGTAAGTTTCATTGAGACTTACTAGATAATAAAGCACTATTAATAGTAAATCTTGTTCCTCCAGGTAGTGTGTTATGTTGCCTTTTCCAAAGCCTTCAATCAATCTTGTAGTACCAGCAATTGTACTAACATTTGCTTCTTTCATAATAAGGGAAGTAAACTATATTTTATTTTTAAGTATAGTATGTGTTGTCGCACTATCAATCAGACATACATCTTCTTTGTCAGGATTTGATCTTGATAATGACATGGAAACATCCATTATTCTTCATAAAAAAAAAATAGGAATATTAATGAGAAATTATAATAAATAATAATAAAAAATTTACAATAATAAGAGTCTTATAGGGAGAACAATGGGAGAAGAAAAAAAATGAAATGCTAAAAGAAAAATTATTGTCCTTAGTACTAAATTCTCAAAAGAAATCTGCTACATCCAAGTGTGTAGTATCTTGGAGCCTTCTAAATTTATTATATCATTGAGGTTTGCAAAAACAACATCGATGGGTTTCAAATTTGCCTAAACATCATTTGCCTCAGCTTCATTATTGTGAAGAGTTAGATTGGTCTCAACATTTTTGTTCTTCCCTTTGGTTGAAGCTTGATATAGCTTAACAAAATGTTCAGGCATACGACAAGTATGTGACCAATGACCTTTCATTTAGCATTGATAGCAAAAGTTCTCTATGCCTTTTGAAGGATAACCTGAAGCACCTTTATTTTTCTCTTGCTTGTAATTATTATTCCACTTTTGGTGATGAGGGAGGAAATGACCATTGCGGTTACTCTGATTATTATGCCAGTTGCCACGTCCATAGCCACGACCATGACCGCGACCTGACCATGGTTTTGTCCTCTTTCAAATTTATAGGTTGCTACATTCACTTCTGGAATGGAGCAGAGCCAGTCGGACGGGCTTCATGATTTTTCATTAGTAGCTTATTGTTTTGTTCAGCTACTAAGAGGCATGATATCAATTCAAAGTATTTTTTAAACCCCTTTTCATGGTATTGCCTACAAGAGCACATTTGAGGCATGAAAACTGGAAAATGTTTTTTGCCAACAAGTCCTCATCTGTGATCTTTTCACCACATAACCATAATGGAGAACTTATTTTAAAGACTGAGTTGTACTCATTCACAATTTTAAAATCCTGAATCTCAAGTGCATCCATTCAAAACGAGCTCTAGGCAAAATTACCGTCTTTTGGTGATCATATCTTTCCTTCAAATTGACCCATAATTCCAATGGATCTTTTACATTAAATATTCTGCCTTTAACCCTTCATGAAGGTGATGGCGAAGATCATAGCTTTAGCCTTGTCTTGGCTTGATGCTTGTTTTTCTTTAATAGTATCTCTTAGGCCTTTGGCTTCCAAATGTATTTCAGCATCAAGTACCCATGATAAATAGTTGTTTCCAGTTATGTCGAGTGAGCAAACTCAAGTTTTGTCAAATTCGACATAGTGTGATCTAGTACATAAAATAATAATGAATATTAAAAGTGAATTCAATAGATGGAAAGGAAAAATAATAATAAAATAATAAAACATGAACTATAAGGACTAAATTATAAATTCCCAAAATTCTAAAATCCATCAATTATAAATATTGAAAAATTATCTTTACATTCGCTTCTGAAGAATATAAGATGTAAAGATATTCATTCAAAGGGATGTAATAATTTACTTTAGATTATAGTATTACACCATATATATAACACACACTTCAGGTAATGTGTTTGCTAAAATTCATTCTCTTAATGGAATGATTTTTTTTTTTTATCTTTTGAAATATTCTCTTGAGGGAATATACAAATACCTTTATAAGTGGAGAAATAATCCATTCACTTCAGGGAATGACTATTTTATTTATTTATTTACTTTGGGCATATGTATCATTCGCTTCTGGAATGATTACCATTCATTTCAGGACTGGTATTTAAAATAAATATTAAAATAATAAAAGAAGAATAAATTATAATACAATATTATAATAAAATTAGCAGACAATATAAATATAATATACGAAATCATGGCATGCAAATAATAACATATTATTTCAGAATTAAAATAATATACTATTCATTGAATATAAACATAAACGTCTAATAAAGATTTGTGGATCAATATACTGGTAATGTAAAGCAAAATTTAAGAAAATTTATTGCTAATCAATACTTGATTTGTATAGGTGATAACGTGTAATCTAAAAAGGAAAGAAAAAAAAAAATGATTGTGCAAATTACAGATTACGTGCAAGGAAATAATGAGATATGATAGTGTATTATTTGACTGACAATTCTAAAAGAAAGTTATAATGAGTTGAGAAAAAAAAAAGAGACAAAGTGTAATGCCAAAGCTATTATATGTGTTATATATAGTGTAATGTATTTAGCGTGAAAAAAAAAATTATAATGAGATCAAAATCTTGATGATAGTGAAATACAATACTTGAAGAAAATAGATCTTGAAATTGAGTATGGAATATTGAAGAAGTGATCGACACAGTTAAAAGAGAGGAGAAAAAGAAATAGTATACACTTCACAAACTAGGATCATATTAGTATTAGGAGTTATAGAAATTATAAGATCCAAGTGTCATCGGGCATTGCACTCTCCACCAAAAGTGTAGTGACATAGAGAGTAAAGTCACATAAAAAAAAGTGGAGGACTACCTTAGCGTGGATAAGAATGATGGGAAATTCATGCTGATAACATATAATGAAATTATATGTAGAGGAAGGGAGAAGTTATCAGGAAATGAGAGATTTTTTTACTGTGTATTGTAATATCACTTTAAGTCTCTATTTATAGATCCTTGAATACAATTGAAATGGAATGATTTACAACATTACATTAATGGACAATAAATGAGATTCTAATCAATAATTAAAAATGATAGCGGACATCTATAAAAATCTTTGATTTATAACACATCCAATATCCTTTGAATACATTAAGATACACTTTATAAATGTGGCTAAATGCATGGTGTATGCTATACTGCACTTTATGTACTGCACCATAGCCTTCACCATATTAACAACATATGTTGACTGCGGAACATTTTAATGCTATGAACAAGTCAGCTTTTTACAGCTTGATTAAATGTTCATCTCATCTGGGTGTTTTGTAAAGGTTGTTTGGTTCCTGTTTTGAATAACATACGTCTTGCTCCACCCTCTCGGGTTGTCGAGCCCTTTTTCCATTAATTATAAAATAAAAAAACGAAGTCTTAAATCCGTAGATGTAAAAGTTCTAGGTACGTACGGTTCCTCTAATTCCTATTCGCCCAGTAATAATCAATAGAAAATTTTACGGGTGAAGACAAGTGTAATACTTCATTAATACATATATATTCATAATGAAGTTGATCATCTCATAATTAAATGAGTGTTTCATAACTAAAATTACTGGGATTCATTTTCATTGCAAGGGTGTATAAAGGTGATACAAGAATTTTTTATTCATTTTCGGATCCATAAAATTTTAACAATGGAGATAAGAATAATACATTAGTGTAAGAATAAGTGTGTTGCTTTATTATTTTGTCTCATTTAGAGCTAACATGAGATCCAATAAGTCAATAAAATATAAGGACGAAAATATAAATGCTTATATCATTATCAAAGAATTTTCAAAATTGTTACGCATATGCACCCTCCCTCACTAACCTTCTGCCCCCTGGTTTTGGCTGCTAAGAAGAATAGGCATATTGACCAATTGATGTAAAGATGGAGAAAAGAAAGAAAATCAACGAACGTAAAGCAGAAACGAAAGATTCGCCCGTGTGAAGACCAAGCCAGTTTCGCTGTAGTGTAATTCAAGCCCAAGGTGACGTACCGAGTGATGAAAACAACGCCAATTTTGACACACTGAATGACGTGAGCTTACAAAGAAAACGCCTATATGTAGCTACTTGCGTTGCAATTACATGCCAAACAAGAGCAAGCATACATATAGAGACTAATTGTAATCAAGCTGCAGCATCAGCATCAACTAATCAAGGGACGGAAGAACCAAAAATGGCTGAAGTGCAGGTTCCTCGTGTGAAACTTGGAAACCAAGGCCTTGAGGTATATATTATATTAATAGTAATTAACTCTATCCTCTTATTATGCTCATTACATTTTCTCTTTTTCTTTTTCTTTTTCTAGATTTCAATTTATTATCCACTCTCTTCATTTTATAAGTGTTTTTTTCCTCTTTCTTTGTTTTTATATATTTTTACATATGTAGGTTTCAAAGTTGGGATTTGGGTGTATGGGATTGACTGGAATCTACAATGATCCTGTTTCTGAAGAGCATGGCATATCTATCATAAAGCATGCTTTCAGTGAAGGAATTACTTTCTTTGATACTTCTGATATTTATGGAGCCAAAAATGCTAATGAAATTTTGGTTGGAAAGGTACCAAGGATTTATTTTGCACCTTGCAAGTGTTTGGAATAAACCAATAAATCACATAATTGAATTCAATTCTTCAATGTACCCAAAAATGAATTTAATTATTTATTTTTACTATTTTTTGGTAAATTATTTTTACTATTTTATCTTTCATTAATAAAACATCATAATATGATTTAGAAATATTTTGGTTACATCAATTTTTAATTCCAATTTCAGGGATAAGTCGAACTTGTTTGGCTCTAATATACTTTTGAGCTTTTTAATTGTATTCTATTTGAATTTCAATTTCATGACATTAGTTAATTACAGATTAAGAAATTAAATTAAATTTTATGGGTTTCCAAACATTGTATTAAATTAATTTCATTTCCTGTTTTAACTATTTTCCAATTTTTCCATAGAAAATACAGAAAATTAAAATGAGAAATGAAAATGTAAATGAACCCAGGTGCTTTTCTAATAGCATTGAATGTATAATTCATTCTTTTATATTATTCACCAGGCTCTAAAGCAGCTGCCCAGAGAAAAGATCCAGCTAGCTACAAAATTTGGTGTTGTAAAGTTGGATCTTAGAAATAACAATATCAAGATCAATGGTACACCTGAGTATGTGCGGTCATGTTGTGAAGCTAGCTTGAAACGTCTAGGAGTGGATTACATTGATCTCTATTATCAGGATAGTGGACACAACAGTGCCTATAGAGGACACAGTTAAGGATTTCATCCTCTGATAGGACACATGATATGCCTGTGACATTTTAGTATGTAGTGTTCTAGCATTTTTTTTTGGCTTATCTTACTAACTAGATATATATAATTAGCAAGTTTGTTGCATTATAGATTGGCGAACTTAAGAAATTGGTAGAAGAAGGCAAAGTCAAGTATATTGGATTATCTGAAGCTAGCGCAGATACAATAAGGAGGGCACATGGTTCATCCCATCTTAGCTGTACAAATAGAGTGGTCTGTATGGACTCGCGATGTTGAGGAGGAACTAGTTCCTCTTTGCAGGTTATTTTAATTTGGGTTATCCACTTTCATAGATGTGCAACAATTTGACCAATTTCTAGTTTTGAGCTACTTGTAAAAAGGGTCAAAAAATAGGACTTAGTTGTTGCTGATTGAATGTTCGTGTTATTGTGATTTCACTTTCCCAATGCTTTTATTGATTCAGGGAGCTTGGTATTGGAATTGTACCATATAGCCCTCTCGGTAGTGGCTTTTTTGGTGGCAAAGGAGTTCATGAAAATCTACCAGCAGCTAGCTTCCTGGTACTATACGTTAGCAAGGTTTTTCTAGTTGTGCTGCATACCACAGAATTATTAGCATGTGGTGAATAATTAGCAAATAGCAATAATAAGTTCTTAATCTTGAATTCAACATTGAGTTAGCTTTTTCTTCCTTCTTTGATACAATGTGTATGTGCTTGTTAAATTGCAAATACTTGTGTGTTTAAACAAGAGTAATGATGAAGGAGAGCATCATCCATATTCCTTTATTGACATCAATGCTAGTCAAGAGAGTAAAAAGAAAGAGACTTGATCTAAGAAAATTGTAAAAGAAGAAAATGTGATTGCTTAATAACTGGTTATTTTGCTCAACAGAATAATCATCCTCGCTTCCAAGCACAGAACTTGGAGAAGAACAAGAATATATATGATCGAATCGAGATTCTTGCTAGGAAGCACCAGTGCAGTCCCATCCAGCTGGCATTAGCATGGGTATTCCATCAAGGCAACGATGTTGTGCCTATCCCTGGTGAGTGGAAAATTGTATGGTTGAAAAGTTGGAATGAAAATCTCTTGCTTGTTTTATTCTGCCCAAACATTATATTGAAGTAAAAAGAGAAAGAATTTAATTTAAATTGTTAGTGTAAAAAAAATTTATGCAGACATTTAACCATGCATTGTCACATTGAAAAAAATGTTTAACTCAACCACTTATTATCTTGAAAGGCATATAAATGCAAACATAAAATTGGATCACTTTTGTATTGTGAATGTATCAAAATTGATTTACAAAATAAAATGCATGCCATTTTCTCTTTGGTTGACCCCTTTTTGTCTTTCTATTTTTCACCATCTAAACCGAGAGGCACATGTCTATGTCATTTGCTTAATTGTCATAATTCAAAGGCGTATAATTAATTGCCATAATTTGTGTTCACCTTTACAGGAACAACTAAGATTAAGAACCTTATTGTGAATGTGCCATAATTTGTGCAAACCAAAATTGCTGCCAACTTTACAGGATTAAGAACCTTATTGTGAATGTGTTTTTGTCATTCACTGTCCACCATTCTGCCGAGGAAAGGCACATGTTTATTATTTGTCTATGTCATTTGCTTAATTGTCATAATTCAAAGGCGTATAATTAATTGCCATAATTTGTGTTCACCTTTACAGGAACAACTAAGATTAAGAACCTGGACCAAAACCTCGGTGCCTTAACAGTGAAACTTACAGAGAAGGACTTGAGAGAGATTTCTGAGGCAGTTCCCATTCAAGATGTAGCAGGTACTCATCAGTACAGTGAAATGATTGAAAGAGTTTCATGGAAGTTTGCTAACACGCCACCAAAAGATTCAAGGGTGTCAGCTTGAAGTATTGGAAGTTCTTTTCAGTTGGACAATACACAAATTTATGAGTTGAGGACAAAACTCAGCGGACAAAAGGAAAATCCATGCTTCAGATATATCTACAGATATTTATAAACTTGTATTAGCAGTTAAGATATGCATAATAACAGCATATTCAAGAGTTGATTGGTTGGCCATTGGCTATTAGACTCAGCAGTATGTAATGTAACAAATATTATGAATAATAATATGTATGTGGGAGATTCGGCTCACATGTTTGAGGAACTAAAATGTCCACTCCCTTATCTAGTTTCAACTAATCACTTTTGACATTTTCACTTTAATTTGAACAATTGAAAGTCTAGCTAGAGTCTCTTACATAGTTACATACTTACATTAAAAATATTTTTGTGTTCAATAAACAATTCCTCTACTTTCCAATTCTTTTCAACAAACCATTGATTCATAATCTTAAAGTTGCTATCAAGAAAAGCTACATTTCAGACTCTTTTTTCTTACATGGGTTTTGATGACCCATTTTATCAGAATATGAAAATGTGAGTGTTCAATGGCATGGCGGATGAGCAACGGCAAAACAAGCTCTCCCTCATCTCTCTTTCTCGCGACAACATAGCAGTGGCGCAAACGGCCTCCTCCCATAATCCGTGGAGGTTCCCTGGTGGTGAAGAAAACACCCTCACCACCCCTTTGATATCATGTGTTCTCATTCTACGGTTACACAAACACCCAACAAATTTCTCATTGGTTCAATCAACAACAGATTCAATGATAAAAGATAATTGAAAATAAAAGAACCTTCCAAACCGTGTGAAATCTCAACACAATGGTGTCCTCAAAATAACAAGTTCATATTACATATTGAATTCAAAACCGAAAGCAATATTGGTTCAATTCATAGAATTGATTGGTGGCTTATATGTTGGATATTGAGCTCCCTTCCTACGTGGAGAAAGCCCAAAATTGAGAAAGCCTACTTATACTCCACTTACCTAATTGAGAGGAGTCTAATAGGTGCATAGAGAGAGCTCATTTTGTGACAAATGCAGCCACGTTGAGAAGGAAGAGAGAAACTCAGCCTTCATATTTTCATTTTTTTCTGTTCAAATAGCCATCAGTAGCATTTGCGAAGTTGTCCACCATTGGATTGGGCAGAAATTTTAAAAGGAGGTTCTCTACAAGTGGTCTTCATTGTGAACGGTTTAATCTTCAAGAAAAGGTCTGAGTATGAGATATTGATCTCACATAGTAGTTCTGTTCTTGTTTGGAGAACCATTTTTCTAATACAACCTTTCACTTAAATTAGCATTTGTAAAGTGTTTCATTGTTGGAGTGGGCTAAAACTTTGACAAAAGGTTCTGATGTTGGTTTTTCATTCTGAACGGTTAGATCGTTGAAATGAGGTCTAGAGTGTGAGATATCTCACACAGGAGTTCAGTCTTGTTTGGAGAACCATTTCTCTGGACAACCTCACTGAAATCGGTGTTTGTGAAGTCATTTGTTCACCTTTAGATCGGGCTGAAACTTTGACAGGAGGTTATGCATGTTGTTCTTCATTCTAAACAGTCTGGATTGTTGAAAGAGATCAAGAGTGTGAGGTAGATACTAGTCTCTCATAGGCTTTATTTTTGGGGTATTTTTCATCTTATTGGTTCTCAATTTTAAGCATTGGTGTTTGGTTGTTTTGACTTGTTGTTACCATGATTTTGCACTTATTTGAGACTCTCTTGTACCTGATTTTAATCATAGTGGAGCTATTTCTCTGTTTGAATGACCTGGTTTTTATCTTTCATATTGAGGGGAATTTTTCATGTTAAAAATCTTGGTGCATTGTTTCTATTATTCTGGTTTATTGTGTGTTGATTGCTACCATTGTTTTACTTAGTTGCCCTTTTTATTCTTGCAAGTAGGAAATTGTGTTTATTTTCCAATATTATATTCCATTCATATAAAGGATTTTTCATTCAAAATTAAATTAGAAATTATTCTTCATCAATTTAACATAAATTCCCAACATAAATTGAGATTTTTTTAAACTATTCTAGCCACAATATAACCCACTTTGATATCATTGGTAAGATTTTATTTGATCTATACTAGGAAGTTAGAATACCAATGAAACAGAAATGTAAGACAATAATATTTGTGGATACCTTATTGATCCATGCTATTGAGACGCACCATCTATGATCTTTGCTGAGGTCACATCAATAGAGCATAATTTATAGGAACCTGATCTTATCCATAAAAAACCTAGGTCACAATTGGCCTCTACATCACAATCCAATACACTTACTATTAGGCCAAAGTCTAATAATATATAGTGGCCTCCAAAACCCACATTGGGTGGATCACATATTGACTTGGTGGATTTACAGAAAGTATTAGACCTATCTATTTAACTCATTTTATTAAATTAAAATCTCACAAATCAATAGAAGAGTAAATTAACTCAAAACTCTAACACCCCAAACTCTTTTATTTCTTTTTTCTTTGATAAACAATTGTCAAATATTCCATGAGGAAACAAAACACTAAATAAAGGGGAAATAGATCCTCTAAAGTGAAAATTCCTTTACAATGAGAAAGTGGGGGCGATTATCACTATTGGATCAATTGAGGGATGATCATCTATCTTTTTTGGTCTTATTTTTTAGTTGACACTTTTTTGGTAGATATTTTTTAGATGACTTTGAAATGTTATTTTGGGTCTCGCTTTAGCATTAGGCCAATTTTTGTCACAAATCAGGGCCTATACATTTTTTAGTCCAACACAATTCTTGTAAGTTAAATTTAGTTTTTTGGGCCAAATCATTTTTTCCTTTGATTGCTATTATATTGTTTGATGTCATTTTTTTTAATACATATTTGACGGATTTTTGTGATTAGTGTAGAATTCTAAATTTCTAGTACTTAAAATTTAAGATTTTAGCTCAATTAATCAATTATAATTTATTTTTTAAGTTTATTTCATGTTTCATATGAATTATAAATTATAGTTTTTTAAGATGCTTTTAATTATTTGGACAATTTTACCCCTAATCTTTTTATAAAACTCAACTTTTTTGCTGTAATTTATATTACTGTTTATAGTTTATTTTGACTGCGTATTTTTGTGATAGAGTTGATCCTCTGTATCTAATCTCATCAAGTGGTCAACTGACAGAAATTTCACTGGCAGCAATTTAAATTACATCTAGATCCAAGTTGATGCCTCAAAGGGCGTTTCCATCCTAATCCTAATTCTATTATAAGTTTATGTTAATACTTAATAATTTCTGGAATTTTACATTTTCATATATGAAATATGAAATGTGAAATATGTTAAAGCAATGACAATAAGATATGAGAAAATATGCATAACAAAAAAAAAAATGCTTGGAAGAATAAACATGCGATATGAACTTTATACATGGCGAGTACACGGTGGGCTTATTCACGTGAAGTGGGCTAGGGTGATTTTGGTATGAATCACCCAAAAATCGTGTCTATTATGATACCTATTTAATAATTATTGGATATGATGTGATAGAAATATGTGAATTTACTGTCACATCCAATAGTTATTAAATGTGTGTCCATATTTTGGTGTTTAAATAACATTCTCATTTTGATATATAGTATAAGCTAATACTATGCGTTAATATCCTTATACATTAAAATGTTATATAATTTAATAAAGCATTAAAGAAGCTAGATTAGTTAGCTTTATAATGTATAAGATCATTTTTATTTATATAATATTTTATTAAAATAATATAATTATTAAATAAATAATAATAAAATAAATCTATCAAAATAAAAATAATTTTTAATAAACCTATTTTATAATAAATAAATACAAATAACTATAAAAAATTGAAATAAATAATAACATTTAATATGAATTAAATTGTACTTAATAAATATTTACATAAATATAATATTTAAAAATTATATTTAAATCATTAATCAAATTTCCTATCTTATTATTATTTAATATTTACTTATAATATTATAATCATTTGTTAATAAATGATGATATTAAAAATCATAAAATATAATATCTTATACAATGTTAAACTAAACACTATATAATATTAAAATCTATTAGACTTTATAATATCAAGTCTTATCATATAGGTTTTATACTATTAGTTATTACCCTATCTGATATGCCAAACGAGTTCCTTGGCTCAAAAACTAAGCTGAGTATCCATATGAAAATAATTACTGTATCTAATGAGTTAGCTCATTCAAACAAAAAGGAAAAAATGAGTGAGCTCATATACTCATTCATCAAAGTGATCAATTATTGGAGCAACCAAAAGCTATATCCGAGAAGATAAATTTAGCAGACTAGCCAATTTGACGCGAAATGATTTTTAGGTGGAAATTATATATTACATTGTCATGTATATGTCTTTAATGTGATTTATGTGAATATAACTTGTATTAAATAGGTTTAATTAATTTGCAAGTCCCTAGAATTTAACTCAATTTTCAATCCTTATAGTTTAAAAATTTATAACTAGATCTCTATATTTCATAAATTTTTTAATTAGGTTACTATCACTATAAACCGTTATAAAAATATTAAATTAAGTAAAATCTTCAAAGAATATTCTTTAACTATACTTTTAGATTAGAAAATAAAATTCTAGCTATTCATGTTATTTGAAAACTAGTGATACTTAATACACTCTAAAACACTACCGTACACAACTGCAACCCCCATCCCGTTCCTTTCTCCTCTATCACCACCACCTTGCACATCATTTCACCATCACCATCGTCCATCATTCTTCATCCCCCCAAAAAAAAAAAGGGTCTCAACATTATTTTAAAAATAAATAAAAAAGAAACAGAACAAAATAAACATCCAGAGGCACAAGGGATTAGGGATTAAAATTATATATATAATCTATAGAGTTAAGAATAGTTGAGACACAAAAAGTTGCAATTTTTTTGGTCATCAAAAGAAGTAAAAAGGTAAAGGGGTGTAAGAATTACTATTATTATCATTGGTTGTGTACATGAGGAAAGGGTGGAAGTGATGTTGGCGAGGGCGAAGAGGGAGTGAGCACGTTGAAGGGTGGCATATATGAGAAAGTAATAGGGTTTGAGTGAGACAGAATGTGTGACCACTCTGCTTCAAGCTCTTCAACGCTTGACAATGTGCGCTTCATTGTATCCATCATCTCTTTGGGTACTTCAGAACCCTTCATTTCACCGCTTCACTGCGTAACCATCACCGCGACCTTCTGCCATTGCAAGCGCCACCGCACCGCGAGCTAGCCACCACCTCTGCCAGCCTCGACACAGTCGCGCCCTTGCATAGTTGCCACCACTGTCTTCCTTCTTCTCCGTACCGCGAGCCAGCCACCACCTCTGTTACGCTTGTCGCCATGCTCTCTCTTATTTTAACCAAACCCCAATCCTCTACCTCTGTTGCGTTTTCAAAACCCACCTTGCTAAACTCTCTTTTTGTTCCTTTTGTTCTTTTTTTTACTAAGATATGGTGGTGTTTTGGAGTGTCTCTTGTATCACTAGTTCTATTAGTGTTTCAACTTAATTAAATAAATAGGTAGGATTTTGTTTTTTAATTTAAAAGTGTATAGCTAAAGAATATTCTTTAAAAATTCTATTTAATTTATATAACGGTTTATAGTGATAGGGACCTAATTAAAAAAATTTATGTAATATAAGAATCTAGTTATAGTTTTTTAAATTATAGAGATCTAATTAAAAATTGAATTAAACTATAAAGACCTACAAATTAATTAAACCTATTAAATATTATGCCGACCCACACTTTATTTATTATTGAATAAGACGTGAATTTTATTTTTTTAATGATAATGTCTCATATTTTTAAAATGACTCACTCAATAATCTTGTACAACTTATACTATATATATATAACCCAAGGGCATGGTCCAAGCACATACTTGTTCACCTTAACCAAAATTAGGTTTCATTCTTACTTTGAATATAGAGCAACTTTAAATCTTCAGCTAGCTATCTCACCCATTGAGTTGCCCACAAGCTAGTGAAGGGATTAATCAATGTGATCGACCTGAATACCCTTGGTCAGTAACCTAGACCATATATATATATATATATATATATATATATATATATATATATGTGTGTGTGTGTGTGTATGTGTGCGCGCACGGGCAGCTGAAAGTAGGTTCTCCTCATTTGACCACATTTGCAAATGCTAGAATGTAAAAAGTAGCCTTGGTATTAATTTATGCCACAAAAGAGAAACCCATACAGTTGGGGGCATTTGAGTGTTTCCCTGCACCTACCGATCTACATTAACAACATACATCTCACACGACCGAGTATAAAGTGGTGTGTTCTATATTGTTTGTTAATCATATATTTGTATATTGGCTGCGAAACATTTTAATGCTACGAACTATACGAAGGAGTCAGCGTTTTATAGCTTGATTAAATGTTCATCTCATCTGGGTGTTTTGTATAGGTTGTTTGGTCCTTTTTCGGTTTGATCTCTTTGGATACGCCTTGCTCCAGCCTCTGTGGGTGTCGAGCCCTTTTCCATTAATTATGGAAAAAAAAGTTAAAGAAGTCTTAAATTGGTGAGAAAAGGATGTAAAAGTTCTAGGTACGTACGGTTCCTCTAATTCGTATGCTTTTTTTTTTCTTACAACCAGTAATTAATAGAAAATTTCACGGGTGAGCACAAGTGTACTACTTCTTTCATACATATTCATAATAGAGTTGATGGTCCCATAATTAAATGAGTGTATCATAACTAAAATTACCGGTATCCATTTTCATTGTGAGAGTGTATAAAGGTGAAATGTTGAATTTGTTGTGCCTATACAAGATTTTTGATTGGTTCCGATCCTGAAAATTTTAATAATGTGGACAAGAATAATATATTAGTATAAGAATAAGTGTGTTATGTTGTGCTTTACTAGCACTATACTCGTGCTACGCACCACTAATATTTTATTTTACTTGAATTCTCTAAGATTTTGTGAAACTCATTTTTTCTCTCCTCTATTTATTCAAGTGACAATGACATCCTTTGAATACATTGTTTATTGTGTAATAGAGGGGATGATGTAATGATTTTACAAATTTATGAGACATCTTTGTAGTAATTTTATAGACTTAGGGATTTCTTGAGTAAATTTTACAAATAGAGACAAATCTAAGTGATTTTCACCAAAACTTAAGAAAAGTCAGCATAATTTTCCCTTATTAATGTACATTTTTTTTTGGTAAACAAAATTAGGATGAGAGAATGGCTAATGTACATGTCTATATGCATACACAAATAATATATAAATATTCAAATAACTTATCTTCTATGTACTGAAAGTGAAATTTTAAATTTGAACTAATTAGTTTTCAACCCGGCACATTTAACTTGGAGGTTCAATAGGCTAGCCCCTGGTCTAACTTGTTGAGTTAATTCAATTTGTTACCCATTTATTTATTTTAAAAATTTAAGTTTTGTTGCTTTACAATACAATATTCATGCTAAATATTCACTTAATTTTTTTTTTGGAATCATCTGTGATTCTTATTTTAAAAACTTGATTTTCTTACTTTTCAAATTTTGTTTCCCTTTTTTCCACAATTTTTTATTTAAGAAAAATGGTTTAATGGGCTTGCTCGTTTAAGCTCATCGACCAATCTTAAACGGGGTCAAGTTGCTATTTATGGTGTCTCAACTCACTTAGGCCCAGTTATTAGCAGGATCAATGTGGAAATATAAATAACATATGATATATGATTCAATATATTTAAATTTATTAGTTTTTTCATTAAAAGAAAAAATATCAAGAAAACAATGAAAAACAAAAGATGATAGGTAATCTATTTTGGAGAAATATTATTTGTACTTCCCTATCTTGGACTAGGGAGCTGTCCTCTGGTCCTAAAATTTTTGTTCCAAAAAAAAAAAGACTATTACTCATAAATGTTTTAAATCTTCAATTTTTATTCAATTACTTAAATATCTTATCACTATTCATATTTGCAATAATTTAGGGGAAAAAACACCACGTCATGAAAACAAACTGAAATGTCAATGTTAATTTTTATTTTACTATTGAACATTTTGCCACTGCAGAAATTGTTAATGTTAACGCTAACCCTAAGTCTCACCAAATTATTACCCCTTAGAAATTGTGGACAAGTTGCTGTCTGTTGGAGAAGGAAAAAAATCAATTTTTGCGAGAATCCTAAACCAACACCATAAAAAACAATCATACACCATAAACCGACCTTTATTTGATTTTTTTTTTGACCTTTACAAATCTGCAGCATAAGATCGAGTTATTTATAAATCAATTGTAAAGCTAATCAAAGATGTAGAGGCAAGTAAACAGTTGCCGCTAATAGTGGAATGGGAAACTTTGAGTTTGTTTAGTGTATAATATTTTTTTTTTTATCTCATTGTATATCTATATCTAAAAAAATATTATAAAAAATTATTACATGAAACCTAAAATTACTCAATTTTCTAAATCACTCTACTTCCTCTTTTTCTCTACCTACAATTAAATTTAAATTTTAAAAGTTTATAACTATCCATTTATGTATGAAAAATTTAAATTTTTTTCTAAATACCCCACTTTCTTTTTCTTCTCTATTTACAATAAAATTTAAACTATGTTCCACTATTAAATTATATTGCTCAATTTATTACTCTAATCATATATCTATATTGAAAAGAAATACTACAAAATATTATTACATGAAGCTTAAATCACTCAATTTCCTAAATCTCTCTACTTCCTCTTTTTCTCTACTTACAATCAAATTTAAATTTTAAATGTTTGTAACCATCAATTTATGTATGAAAAATCTGGATTTTTTTTAATCACTCCACTTCCTTTTTCTTCTCTATTTGCAATAAAATTTAAACTGATTCTACTATTAAATTATCTTGCTCAATTATATTATACTTTTTATGTGCTTAAGGTAATTATAATAAAAATCAAATAATTTCAATGAAATTTCAATGAAATTTCAATAAAAAATGAATTTAATGATATATGAGTATAAAATGACTAGATATTGATGAACATTCAAAAGTAGATTTTGTTATTTTGAAAAGATTAACATTGATGCCTTGACAATTTAAAAAAATTTACATTGTCATTTAATTATATTTTTTATTTATAAAATTTGATATAATTATGCATGATTAGATGTATGCGTAATTTTTTTTTTATCAATGGTGCATATAAAATAAATTCTATTTTTAATCTACAAAGTCAAATTTAGTTGAATGGAAAAAAAATCTTGCGGAATAGAATTTTTAGGTATTTATAATTTTGAAGATAATTAGTAAATAGTTAAATCTAATTATTTTGCTGACATGGTAATATATTATTAAATATTTATGTAAATTTATAACATTGACATAGTATATAAAATTAAATTTTAAAAAGCAAAATCTTAGCATGATTTAGTTGGTGCAAATCACAAATGAAACATGCAATTAAGTGAATTTTTAACTAAAAATAACCATTTTTCATATAAAGTATTTGTATTAGCTTTTATTCAAAAGTTAAAGAATATATATATATTTTATCAAATTTAATTTAATATAATATTAAACAATTTAAATAAATTTAAATTAAGAAAGATTTTGAAAACTAATTTTCTATGCATACGGATACCATCTAGTATTTTACTAATTGAATACACCATTATAAATCAGAATACAATTATATTTAAGTTTTAAAACTATGTAACTACTCATTTATATACGAAAAGCTTGAAATTATATAATTAGATACCTTATTTTGGTAGAGATATGTTTTTATTTTGATATTAATTTTCATATAATAATTTATTGTGTCAATCAATTACATTATATTTTTTATATGATGCTTAAGATAATTATAATAACAATCAAATAATTTCAACAACATTTCAATAAAAAAAATGAATTTAATGATATATGAGTATAAAGTGATGAGTAGATGTTGATGAAAATTTTAAAATAGATTTTGTTATTTTGAATAGATTAACATTGATGATTTACGATGTAAACAAATTTTACATTGTCATTTAATTATGTCTTTTTTTATTTGTAAAAGTTGATATAATTATGCATGATTAGATTCATGTGCACTTTTTTTAAGTCAATGATGCTTATAAAATAAATTCTATTTTTAATCTACAAACTCAAATTCAGGTGAATGAAAAAAAAATTGCTACATTTTTAGGATGTTGAATAGAATTTTTATATACTTTATATTTATAAGACTTTGAAGATACTTAGTAAGTAGTTAAATTTAATTATTTTGCTGACATAATAATATATGATTGAATATTTATATAAATTTTTAATATTGACATGATATGTAAATTAAATATTGAAAAAAATATTAGCATAATTTAGTTGGTGCAAATCACAAACAAAACATGCAATTAAGTAATTCTTTCAACTAAAAATAATTACTTTTCATTGAAACTACTTGTATCATCAGCTTTTACTCAAAAGTTAGAGAGTGTGTGTGTGTATATATATATATTATAAATGATTTTTTTTTTGATGAATTATAAATAAAAATATTAAACAATTTAAATAAATTTAAATTAAGGAAGATTTTTCGAGACTAATTTTTCTTGCAATACGCGGGTACCATCTAGTTTAGAGTTAATATGAGATCAAGCTCAATAAAATGTAGGGACAAAAATATAAATACTTAGATAATTATTCAAGACACTTCAAAATTGTTACGCACACATGCACCAACCTGCATCCGCCCCCTGGTTTTGGCTGCTAAGAAGAATTGGCACATTGACCAATTGATGTAAAAATGGATAGAAAAGAAAGAAAATCAACGAACGTGATGGAGCAGAAACACAAAGATTCGTCGGCGTGAAAACCAAGCCAGTTTCGCTGTGATGTAATTCTAGCTCAAGGTGACATACCGAGTGATGAAAACAACGCCAGTTTTAACATACTGAATGACGTGAGCAAAGAATAATGGAGTAGAAAGAAAACGCTTATATATAGCTACATGCATTGCAATTACATGCCAAACAAGAGCAAGCATACATATAGAGACTAATTGTAATCAAGCTGCAGCATCAGCATCAACTAATCAAGGGACGGAAGAACCAAAAATGGCTGAAGTGCAGGTTCCTCGTGTGAAACTTGGAAACCAAGGCCTTGAGGTATATATTATATTAATACTAATTAACTCTATCCTCTTACTGTGCTCATTATTACATTTTCTCTTTTCTTAACCCCCTCCCCCTCCCCCTCCCCTCCCCCTCCCCCGGGCGCCGGGATTTCAATTTATCATTCATTCTCTTCATTTTATAAGTGCGTTTTCTCTTTCTCTTTATTTATTTATTATAATTTTATGTATGTAGGTTTCAAAGTTGGGATTTGGGTGCATGGGGCTAACTGGAAGCTACAATGATCCTGTATCTGAAGAGCATGGCATATCCATTATTAAGCATGCATTCAATCAAGGAATTACTTTCTTTGATACTTCTGATATTTATGGAGCCAAAAATGCTAACGAAATTTTGGTTGGAAAGGTACCAAGGATTTATTTTGCACCTTACAAATTGTTTGGAATAAACTAATAAATTGCATAATTGAATTCAACTCTTTAGTTTGAAATGTATCTAAAGTTAAATTAAATTAAATTCTTTATTGTTATTATTTTATCTTTCATTAATAAAATATCATAATAGGATCTAGGGGTATTTTGGGTACATCAATTTTTAATTCCAATTTTAGGGGCAAATTGAACCTATTCGGCTCCAATTTACTTTTGGACATTTTGAAAGAATGAAATTTTATTTGAATTTCAATTTCATGATATTAGTTAGTTCCAAATTAATAAACTGAATTTAATTTCTTGAATGAATTCAATTTTATGCGCTACCAACACCCTATTAAATTAATTTTGTTTCCTATTTTCATCAGTTTTTATTTGTCTAGAAAATACATAAAATGAAAAACGAGAAATGAAAAAGCAAACCTGCACGGGTCCTTAGCTCTTCTTATAGCATTGAATGTATCATTCTTTTATATTCTTCACCAGGCTCTAAAACAGCTGCCTAGAGAAAGATCCAGCTAGCCACAAAATTTGGTGTTGTAAAGTTCGATCCTAGAAATAACGATTTCAAGATCAGTGGTACACCTGAGTATGTTCGGTCATGTTGTGAAGCTAGCTTGAAACGCCTAGAAGTGGATTACATCGATCTCTATTATCAACAAGAGTGGACACAACAGGTACCTATAGAGGACACAATTAAGGAATATTTCATCCTGATATACCTGTGACATTTTAGCATGTAGTGTTCTAGCATCTGTTTGGCTTGTAATACTAGCTAGATATATATAATTAACAGTTTGTTGCATTATAGATTGGTGAACTTAAGAAACTAGTGGAAGAAGGCAAAGTGAAATATATTGGATTATCTAAAGCTAGCAGATACAATAAGGAGGGCACATGAGTTCATCCCATCTGCTGGACAAATAGAGTGGTCCCTCTGACTCTGACGTTGAGGAGCAACTAGTTCCACTTTGCAGGTTATTTTGAGTTAGAGTTATGTTATTTGTACTCACTTGACATATAACATCGTGCCGACTCATTTTAAGTCATCGTTGGATGGAGTGTGGATCCGTTTAGTGTCCACATCCTATTCAATGGAGATGAAGAAGTGAGTTACGTGTCCAATATCAAATAAGTACACATAACATTTTTCTTTAAGTTATCCAATTCATAAATGTGTAACTCTCATGATCTATAATATGAACTACTTAAGAAGAGGATATAGAAAATAACCAAGACTTAGTTGTTGTCAAATGCATGTTTGTCTTAATGTGATTCACTTTCCTAATGCTTTTATGGATTCAGGGAGCTTGGTATTGGAATTGTACCATATAGCCCTCTCGGTCGTGGCTTTTTTGGTGGCAGAGGTGTTCTGGAAAATATACCTGCAGTTAGCTTCCTGGTACTATACAATAGCAATTACAGCGCTTTTCTAGTGTGGTGAATTGGCAAATAGAAATAACAAGTGCTTAATCTTGAATTCAACATTTGAGTTAGTTTGCGTCCTCCTTTTACAATATGTATGTGTTCATTAAATTGCTAATACTTGTGTGTTTACACAAGAGTAATGAGGAAGGATATTATGTTCTTCTTCTTTTTTTTTTTTACATCAAATTCAATGCTAGGCAAAAGAGTAAAGTAAAAGAGACTTGATCTAACAAACTTTTAAAAGTAGAAATTTGATTCTCTAATAGCTGGTTATTCTATGTAACAGACTATTCATCCTCGTTTCCAAGCACAGAACTTGGAGAAGAACAAGAATATATATGACCGAATAGTAAATCTTGCTAGGAAGCACCAATGCAGTCCTATCCAGTTGGCATTAGCATGGGTACTCCATCAAGGCAACGATGTTGTGCCTATTCCTGGTGAGTTAAAAATCGAATAGTTAGAAGGTTAGAATGTGAAAATTGTGAAATTAAAACCTCTTTTCGCTCGCTTGGTGCGGCATAAACATTGAAGGTGAAAAACAAAATGTACGTCATTTTCGCTTTTGGTTATTTCAGCAATTTGAAAGTAGTTTCTTTAATCTAACATACAATGGTGTTTAATCTATGAGCTAGTATTATTGGACTGAAATTTGATCATTTTAAGGCCCAATATATGCCTAGTTGTAATGTGGTTGCAGATTCTCTAACCCATTTAGCTATGTTGAATGTATACATGAAATATGGCTAGATGAAATCACACATTGTACTGAGGAGTTGGTGGCTATCTTTCGTTAATAAATTGGGACCTTTTATTTAAAAGAAAAAAAAATCCCCTTTTTCAAATTTTATACTTTTCACCAGCTGAACCAAGAGGCACATGTTTAATATTTATCTGAGTTGCTTAATTGTCATAATTCAAAGGTGTATAATTATTTGCGACAATATGTCTTCACCTTTATAGGGACAACTAAGATTAAGAACCTGGACCAAAACCTCGGTGCCGTAACAGTGAAACTTGCGGAAGAGGACTTGAGAGAGATTTCGGAGGCAGTTCCCATTCAGGATGTAGCAGGTACTCATCACTATAGTGAAATGACTAAGAGAGTTTCATGGAAGTTTGCTAACACACCACCAAAAGATTCAAGGGTCTCAACTTGAAGCATTGGAAGTTCTTTTCGGTTGGATAATACACAAATTTATGAATTAAGGACAGTGGACAACGGCAATTCATGCTTCAGAAATAAATATAGATATTTGTAAACTTGAATATGCAGTTAAGATATGCATAATAACAACAAATTCAAGTGTTGATGCATGGTTAGCCATTGGCTATTAGATATTTGATTTTGCTGTAAAAGATTCGAGAAATGTTTTAATTACAACACATATCAACAGTTTGTGATGTAACAAATATTATGAATAATAATATGTATGCGGGAGATTCGACTCCATATGTTTAAGGAAGTAAAATGTCCACTCGTTTATCTAGTTTCATTTCATTCAATCATTTTAACTTTTTCAATAACATTGTAAAATTATATTATTCACTTTAATTTGAACAATTAAAAGTCCAGAGTCTCTTATCTACATAGTTATATGAAATTTGCTTTTTGTGCCCTATTGTTGTAGTAAATTTTAGTTCGGCTAAATTAAATGGATAAGCAAAGCCAATAAATAAAATTTACAATTGATCCCAAAAGTATAGGCAATTACACCAAGGAGGGGAATCTATCCCTTGGCTATGGGTTCTCCAAATACTATTAATAATAAGCTTTGGACTCAGGATTGATAATGGAAATATGATTGATTATTGATGATAAAAGGTACAACATCAACAACAATACTAAAGAATATGGAAACAGGAATTACAAAGTTGATAATCTACTTCTAAACTACACCTAAAAGAAAAGAAAACATAAGCTAAGACAAAATATTGCAATTTGTGTATTTATGATCTCATGCCCTTTCTTCCTTTCTTCTTTCACCTTTTATATCAACGCTAGCACAACTCATGACCCCCCAATAACCATCTGAAGCATGTACAGTTATCACGGTTGCGTCCAACTCTCATGGGAAATAACCGTTCTTTCTTACGACTTTTTGCAACTAGTGTAACGTTCCGCTTACATTTAAACCAAGACAAATGATCAACTCAGGGTGCGCTCCACTTAAACAACCGTTCTCCCTTTAACACTCCTTCACATTGCATAACTTATCAACCGTGGCAACCACTACCACTTCCCTTCTATGAAACAGAAGCCCAACGTCATCACCATCACTTAAAGGCCAAATTAAGCCCAAATCCTCGGCTCACTTTTATTTGATGGTGTAGGTCATAAGAAAGCCCTACATGCTAATGAAGCCTTTCATTAAGTTTAGTAAGGCTTATGGGAGTGGGAAAATTTTTTTGTAAGAGACCCAGAATTACTAGAGTTCGTCATGAAATACTAGCTTCATTTAAAACAATTACCAGCTATTTTTGTCAATTACCAGTGCCTCTCAACGTTTTTCAAGGGGAATTCTAATTATTTTAGAACTAGTGTCATTTGTATTTGTTGGTGTAGGTCATAAAAAAGCCCTACATGCTAATGAAGCCTTTCATTAAGTTGAGTAAGGCTTATGGGAGTGGGAAATTTTTTTTTTTAAGATACTCTGGATGATTACTAGTGTTTCTCCATAAGTATCGGCTTGCCTTCAGGTGTTACCAGCTTATGCATGCTGAATTACCAGCTTCAAGGACTATTGAAGGTGAATTCTAATCATTTTAGCACTAGTATCATTTGTATTTGTTTGTGTAGGTCCTAAAATATGCTTCTAACAGCTACAATTTCATTGAGATTTACCTATTGGTTGTGTTCTGACCATTAAACACCTCTCGTCTTCCACTAAGTCTAAGCTTTATGATTAACCTATTAAAGTTTAGTATAATCTGTAGTAGATAATTCAAAGACCAATTCATCATTTTGTGGTTGAAACAATATTTTCACTTGGAGATTTGACCAATTAATTAGCAGAAATTAATAAACTTGCATTATTTTCCTTTTTGATTTTTACTATCAAAAGAGGGCTATGCCATGGTTTAATGAAAGAGTAGTAGGTGTAACATTGCCAAAAATGTCTTGTTATTCTATCTTGAGATTGAAAAGAGTGACTTGAGCTACGTTTCTTGTTGAACTTTATACATAAACTATATTGTGCCAATTATCAGGATATTATGGCACTAGTGCATACCAATGGTATATTTCATTGCACAATTGACTAGCTTACAATGGGTAACTAAAGATTTTCTTGTTGTACTTGTCATTTACAAGCTATCTTATATAACACAATCAATATTATGCCATCAAATAAACTATCTTCAGGAGGTATCCATAGAGCTAACAAATTCAGAAAACTACATATCTACATTGCTCTTGAAAATCCTTTAAAGTATGTTTCAGCTCGTGGGCTATCAACATTACTTGGCAAATAACTAGAATCTTCCAACAACATATCTTGAGTACTCTAATGCTCCGTGCATAGTGAATCAAAAAGTCCAAAACAACGCAAATCTAATTGTAGTTTGTACAGCCTGGAATAGAGGACATCATCAAGGATCCTATACATGAATATCCTAGCCTATCTATTTCCCTTGGCAAATGATCGAAGAATCTTCAGACAATATATTTTGAGCCAAAAATACACTGTGCATGGTGAATCAAAAAGGCCGTGCATATATATGTACGGAGCATCCTACATAGACATACATCCATGATTATTAGCTTGGAAATACATAACAAGTCGGTAGATTTCGATATAATTTCTACTTTTCTTACCTATTAAAAAACAAAAGGAAACACAATCTATCTATCGTTAGCCTAACTTGCCTACCATCATATATGTTTATGTCATTTACTTGTCCAAAAGGTTTAAAAATAATGACAGCCAATTATTTATTTTGACTATGTTCTTGAACACTATCTTCTTGAGTATCTTGGGTTTGGTTGTATCCATCCCATCAATAAATCTATGTAAGATAAATCCTACAACCTGGATAAGAAGACATCATCAATAATCCTATATATAAATAAGTCCAAAGTAGAAAGAAAATCTTGTGGTTGACATGCCTGCACCCTTGGACATTTATTCTGCTAACAGTTTGAGGAAAAGAGACAAATCCACTTGGGTGCGAGTTAGATGACTGTGACTCAATAAATTTTCTTGAAACCTGGGAACTGCAACACTTTCTTTGATGCAGACACCCTTCCACTGTTACATAATAACAGAATAAAAAAAATCATACAAATATCTTACAAGAAATATTTAAAATTGATTATCAAACAAAGATCATCTAAAGTATATTTTCATTTTTCACATTGGTCCAATAAAATGTGAAATAACATTTTTATCTTATGCTACATGAAGAAATAAGCAATATACAATTACTTTGATATCTCACTATCATCACTCATTGTCATTGATCTTGCATTCACTATCATATGGTTAGATATTATCCTTTCTTATGCAAAGTATGGCACATATAAATATAAGACCACCCTCTTCACTTGATCAAACCTCACCAAAATATACGATGGTAGTCAAAGTTCAAGTTAAATAAATAAATAACCTAACAAAGAAGGACCCCAATTTGAATGAACATAACAATGCAAATGGTGCATTGACAATTACTCTGATCACATGATGAATAGAGGACATAAATTGTTATAATATGGCTCCTGAATTTTCATTTGCCATATCAACCATAATAAAATTCAGGGTAATCACTCCAATATATGGAGATATGATGATGATGAATAATTCAAATGTCCATTACCACCACCACACAATGGTAGTTTAAAACAACACAACCTTTAAATTCTATAGATTGTATCATTGATACAAGCTTATTTGATAATTCATAAGCCTTAACTAGTAGCATGGCACAAAAACTTGTGCCATATCACCCAAATTGGTCAAAGTTACAAATTTAACTTTAACTTGGTGCGTACATGGACCACTGAACTATTATCATTCAAATTTGCATGACTTACAACCTCCATGGAGGACTCAATGAAGAAGCTACTTCCACCCTTTGGTAAGCATTCCACCAAAGGATTCCTACACATTGCGACAAGGAGAGATGACATTAGTATTTCTCTCTACTGATACCACTTGAACACATACGAAAAAATATAATTAAAAATAAGAGCACCTCAATGAGCAACTTGTCACTTGTTTCAATGCTTTGCTTCCTATACTTTCTCACAACTTTCTCACATTGAGAAATCTTTCTTTTCATTGCCAGTTCGACCTTTACATGTTACACTTGTGGGGCTATGAATCTTATTCAATTGAATTGGACACCCTTTACCCATGTTCTTGGCAATGTCATCATCATTTGGAGGTCTATTCAAATTATGTGACGAAGAAGAGATGAATGGCAACTTTGAAGTGAAATTATCAAGTGTAGTGTGGAGGAGATTGCTCGCTTCCTCAAATCTACAATAATTTCAACCACATTATAGAAATTCCTACACAACTTATCATACTTCTCCTTCATTGGCTTCAAATCATTTTTGTCATAACCTCTTTATGTAGGAAAGTCTTCGTTTGATGTTCTTGTTCCATGTACTCAAATATACTTACAAGGAACTTGCTTAACTCTTTCAAGCGCAAGCATAGAAAGAGAATGCCTGCACATTATACCTCTAAATTTGAAAAGCAAGCATTGGCAGCTAACATCATAACTGTCCCTATTAAAAACAACCTCGAACTTAGCTTCTTATGATTGATATCCAAATATAATATCCTTAACCACAATGTAAGAAGCATTTGTTCCATCCTAACACTTCATTGTGGCAGCACAGTCATTTTCCTCTAAATTCTGCCTTAACTTCAGCAAATTTGGAATTAGTATACTCAGCTTGAAATTGCCTCTCAATAAAGGAGGTTGACCACACTGAATTGTGGTGTTCATTGTACGAAAATCAGCGTCCACTTCCTTCTTTACCTCGCTACTTAGGGCATTGTCATATTGCTTGAAAAACTATTGTAAGCTTGTCTTCAGTTCAGAATATCCATCAAAAAATACATGTATACTCTCACTTCTTTGTATGGTAGACCGCCCAGAAATCTTTTTCAAAAAGATTGGAACCCATCTATGCCGTTCATTGAACAATCCACTCAGCCATTCATTTTTTTCAACATCATACTCTTTCAAGAAAGAAAACCATTTCTCTTCAAATTCCTCCTTCGTAAGAGTATCATAAATAGCTTCTTTCATTGCTAATTTGATTTGCTTATATGCACCATATACTTTACGCTTTTCAGGGATTTTCTTCATGATATGCCATAAACACCATCTATGGCGAGTATCGGGCAAAACTATTGCAATAGCATTTTGCATAGCCTTGCATTGGTCAGTCCAATCCTATTTGGTGGCTTCCCCGACATGCATCTTACCCACCATTTGAAAAGCCAGACAAATGTTTCGGTATCTTCTGTAATATGAAGCCACAACCAAGTAAAATTGATTGACCATGGTGATTGACACTAACAAAAGCGGCAAACGACATCTCATACTTGTTTGTTAGGTAGGTTGTATCAAAACTAACAATATCTCCGAAGGCTTCGTATGTAGCTTTACTTCTAGCATCTGCCCAAAAATATTTTTGATGCGAAACACCTCATCAAGATCAATATCAAACAGAAATTACTATTTTGCTCCTTCATCTTATAAAAATAATCCACCAAAGCTTTGGCATCTCCTTGCTTCCTAATCAAACGTCTTTCCTTGTTGGTATAGTTTCTTACATCTTTTTCTACAAATGCCAAATTCTCGTGCCCACCAACATCGTGAACTAGAGTCTGAAAAGTCTTATTTATCCTCACCCCTACCTCATCATGTAATTCAACCGTTCTTCACATGCATGCAAATATTTTTGTTTTTCTTAAACATTCTTGCCTTCGAAGGGCTAATTTCATGAGAATGATCAAGAACAACTGTTTTTATAAACCATTTTCCACATTCCTCCTTCTTTGCCATAATCTTTACTTCACATTTGGCAGCTATAGGAGGAAGCGTCTTCAAAGTTGTTGGTATCTTTGTTTGACTTTTTGATGTTCCATCTTGTTATTGATTTTTTTTAGCCTGAACACCCAATTTTGTAGAATTTTAACCTTTGATGGAAGTCTTTTGTGGATTTTTAATGTGTAAATATGTCTTGCAAATAGTTAGGAGGTTTTAGAATTTATTTTTATTTTAGTATAATTTGTCATTTTATTTTCAGGTCTACAAGAAAGTCACAAGATGGAGTGAAGATTCCGAACCTGGCATCTCAATTCTAAAATCTGGAGTCTCAACGCCCATAGGACCATGAAATATGATGCCTCAATTGAACTTGGCATCCAACGCAGAACCTAGTGTCTCAATGCCCGCGGCATGTATTTTCTTGTGTTTGTGCCTGTTGGATTATTAAGGAGATATAGATAAGGTTTTAGAAAAAAAAAAAAGGGAGAAGCAGAGAGACAGAGGAGGACAAAGGAAGAAGGCTAGAAAGGAAAAAACTTGAGGAAAGGAAAAGATTGGAGGAATCCATCATCACCAACCTTGGGTTTTATGAATTTCTCTTCATTCTTGCAAATTTTTTGTTATTTTTATGATGTGTAGTTAAACTCATAGTTAGGGGAAAGATGAATTTGGCTTGTTATGTGTTTCTCTTGAATCAATTTACTTGAGTTTGGATTATGTATGGATTTATCATTTACCTTTACTATTATTGCAAGTTTGTGAGTTAGCTTCTCATAGACTTTGATTAGGGTTTATATCCAAATTGGAAAATTTGGTTGTGTTCTTGTTCTAAGGTTAAATGACATGATTTTCTGGAATTAGGAATAATTCTTGTGGTTGTGTGGAAATTGGATTAGAGTTTATGCTTAACCCCGCTATTTGTTAAACATGATTAAGGAATTAACATGTTTTGATAAGTAGAGGAGAATTGGTTTACTAAGGAATTAGGGGCCAATTATTTATAATCTTTCCATTAATCCTTATAATTTTCCAACTTAAGTTAATCCAGTTAACAAGTGTGAGACATAAGAGCTAAAGGATTCTTCACCCTAACGCTTTTGCTTATAATTGTTGCTTATTAGAATTTGTCATTTGTCATAACTTATATTTACAAACTATCAAAGCTTTAGCATTAGAGCTACCTTCAATCCAAACCATTTTGTTTAAAAATATCTAATTAGAAGCAAACTTGCGAATTATTGTTCAATTACACTAGTCCTCGTGGGAACGATACCCACTTCCGTGGTACTGAAAATGATTTGGTATACTTGCCAAATCTGTTATCAAGTTTTGGCGCCTTTGGGGACTAGTTGTTCATTAACAATACTAGTAGCTAAGTAAGTTCCTATATTAGATCTCATTTTTCTGTTTTTGTGTTTGAGTTTTATTTACTTATTTATTTATTCTTTATGCATTTGATAGTTCTTTTTGGTTTGTGTTTTATCTACTTTATTTTAGTTTTTTTTTTCCATTTTAGTATCTTATTTTCTTTTGTTTTATTGTGTTTTATGAACTCATTGCCTTTTAGTGTTTCTTTGTATGCAGGTACCGTTCATCCAAATTCCTTGAAATTTATCCAAAATTGAAAAGACAGCAAAGAGGCTTAGGAGGGAAGTGAGAGCAAGAAAACAAGTAGAAGAAGCAGTGAAGATGGCAGATGGAAATCAAAATCCACCGCAAAGAAAGACTTTGGGGATATGCCACACCTAGTGGTGATGGGTGTGGAAGTAGTATTGCAAGACCTCTGATCCAAGCAAATAATTTTGAACTGAAGCCTATTTTGATTCAATTGGCCCAACAAGACCAATTTAGTGGAGGGCCATATGATGATCCAAATTTGCACATAGCAAATTTTCTTCAGCTGTGACACTATCAAGATCAACGGAGCGAGCATAGATGCAATCAGACTTAGACTATTCCCGTTTTCATTGAGGGATAGAGCTAAGAGTTAGCTCCAGTCTTAATCTCCAGATAGCATATGTACATGGGATATTTTGGTAAGCAAGTTCCTCATGAAGTACTTCCCACCGCAAAAGCTGGCTAAGTTGAGGAATGAGATCAACACTTTTTCTCAGAAGGATGGAGAATTACTTTATGATGCTTGGGAGAGGTTCAAGGACTTACTCAGAAAATGTTCGCATCATGCTCTTCCAGAGTGATTACAAATTCAGACTTTTTATGATGGGCTCACACCATCAAGAAGGTCTATGGTAGATGCGGCGTAAGGAGGGTCATTGACTAATAAAACTCCTGAAGAAGTTCTCCAGTTGATTGAAATGATGGATGAAAATAACTTTATGTCTCCTAATGAGAGGAAAAGAGAGGTCTCATGGAGCTAGAGACTTTGGATGCAATCTTGGCTCAAAACAAAACCATGTCTCAACAATTGGCTAGTCTTACTAAACAGGTTGGTCAAATGCAAGTAGAAGCTGTAAGTTCTCAACCAATGGTGTGTGAGCTATGTTATGGTGGACATGCTAGTGGAGAGTGTCAAGCAAATGTGGATCAATCATCTTTTGAGCAGGTGGATTACATGGGAAATTCCTCCAGGCAGCAAAATAACCCATTTTCTAACACATATAATCCAGGGTGGAGGAACCATCCAAATTTTGGCTACGAAAATCAAGGCTAGAAAAATTTCAATGCACAATTTCAAGCTCCACCAATGTAACAACAAGCTCAACAACAACCATCTGCTTTGGAAAGTGCTCCTAAGAAGTTGACTCAATCAACATCTAGTTTTGTGGCAGACTTCCAGTTTATGCAGGAGACTAGAGCAAATTTCAAGAATCAAGAGGCTTCAATTAGGAACTTGGAGAATCAAGTTGGACAGATTGAAAGAAAGTTAGCTGAAAAATCTCCTAGTACTTTCCCTAGCAACACTGAGCCAAATCCAAAGGAGCACTGCAAGGCGATTACTTTGAGAAGTGGGAAGACACTAGAGGTGCATCCTAAGGATAGTAAGGGTAAAGAAGCTCAAGATTCTCATGTAGAGGATGCTATAGAAGTTGAAGAAGTTTCATCGGAGATTCTAAAGGATTCTCAGAGAAGGTGAATAAATAATTTAGTGAGTCTTCTAAGGGAAAGAAGAAAGATGTAGGCTGGACAAGCCAATTGAAATATTCCTACATGCTAGAGTTCCTTTCCAGAGGCTTCAAGAGAATCAAGAGAGCAGTTCTCCAAGTTTTTGGAAGTGTTTAAAAATTGCAGATTAAAATTCCATTTGCTGAAGCCTTGGAGCAAATGCCTTTGTATGCCAAATTCATGAAAGACTTGCTTTCAAAGAAGAGGTGTAACACCCTAATTTTTACTGAATTTTTACTGTCGTTTAGAATTACCGAATTACCCTAAGTAATTTTTCATATAATTCGAGACCGAACAATCCTCAATAAAGGAATATAACATTAGAAGAAAGGATATGAGCAATTCGTGCGAGAGTTGCAAACCCAATTTTCTGTGTAAAATGACCAAAATGCCCCTAAGGTTATTTTACTCAAAAAATAAGGATCGTGGGCCCCACCCATCCTCAAGGGATGTTTTGATGATAATAAGGGATTGTTTGTGTTATGTGTGTTAATAGAGGAGAAGAATCCTAATTTTGAGCTACGACGCGAAATGACCAAAACGCCTATGTGCCGTTTTAACTCTGATTTGCATGCCGACTTAGCCCGAACCTCACTAAAATGTTTTAAAACATGTTTTTAAGTTATGATTGTCCATTGGTTAAGCTCGGGTGGCCTCGGGCAGTTTTGAGCGAAATGACCATTTTGCCCCTCTTGTGAGTTTTGCGAATTTGAGATTTTCGATTCGTCTAATGAAACCTAAGCAATATTAGGCTCAAATTAAAGCTTATTAAATTCTAATTATTAATCTAGAGTCAAAATTATTTATTTAGATTGATTAGAACCCAAAATTGCTTAAAAACACTCAAATTGCTTACTAATTCACCTAAGCCCTTAATAATAAATTCTCTAATTTGCAAGAATACCTTACCTACACCTAAATTATACATGGAATATAACAACCTAATAATTAACCTAATACACCTAGGTTGTATCTGATTAATTACTAGGCTTTACTCTTTGCTTCAGTTATTTAATCATACTTTGAAAATACTTAGTGAAATTACGAGCCATTTTTTTTAAAAAACATAATTGAAAATTTGAGCCGCACATAACGTGAACAATAATCGAAATAAAGCGCGCAGATATAGCATGAAAAACACATCATATTGGCTCCATCATATTGGCTCCATCATATAACATCCATAATTACATAACACATAGATAGTTTGCCTACCAACAGAATAAGACTAGGTGTAGGCAATCTAACAAAACAAATGATATATGGATGGAAGGACATCCATTAATGGCACCTAGTAATAACACTACAAGGATAGGGATAGATATTTGAAATATACGAGTGAAACTAGAGGATCAAGTTCAGCTATCCTGAAAGCCTCAATGTGATTCACGAACGCTTCCTTCTATTTTTGAAGACGAGATGGAAAGAAAAATAGAGGGAGTGAGAAACTTATAAAAAGAATCTCAGTAGGGTACTCACCTCATGATGCATTGTGTCATCATCATCGTCCCCAGGAACCTCGAGGTTATTATGAAATAGTGAGCATGCTAAGATTGATTTATTAAGTTCGAAAATATACTTTACCGAGGTTCGCTTTAATCATGCGTCTTATAATGCATCATAAACTTAGCATGTCATGTTTATAATGAACTTTTCCTTTCATCAACACATCATATTCCTCATCATCATATCATAATAACATGCATAGAAGAACATCATATTTCTCATCATCATCTCATAAAATGCTATGCACAAAAGAACATCATACCATAATAGCTATGCACAAGACATGGTGCACATATTTCATTCCTTTAGTGTTCTAGGTGACTTAAAATCTTGTCACCATCATCATTATTTTCCTTGGGGCCACCCTTTTGGGAGTAATCTAGGTTATGAGCTTATACCTTGCTAGTCGTCACCAACACATACTTATCCCTTTTGATAAGTAAAATTTCGTCTCTACCCTTTTGAGAGAACGGACTAGGGGGCAAGAATCATCTTTTCACCGCCTATAGTTTGATGTTCCAAAGGATCATTTTCTCATATATTTTAAGTCACCTTTAAATCTTTGCATGTTATATCATATTACAATTCTCAATTCATAATCATTTATAACATTTTCTCGTTTATAGTCTTATTCTGGAATAATATATATACCAACTGAATCATGCATCCGGAGATTCCCAGGAAAGAGAGGTGGGTCACAAATGGACACGCTTAAATACCAAGTCTTTCCTAGCCAGAACCTTTCCAAATTACACTTTTAATAATATACTTTCTTCCAACAACAAGGGTAAATTTTTAAATAACAAAGAATATTTCATTATTTCATGCATAAGCATTCTCATTGTTTGCAACAGCAACTATAACATGCAAGCCATGAAATCATTCAATAATATCAAATTCTCAATAGGCATTACATCATCATATAACTTACATTCCAAAGCATCAAAAGATGTCATATAAAATTCTCAGGAAGCTCCCTTAAATAACCGAACTCTAAAATTAGGTAACCTTAATTATCAAACTAATTACTTATGCATCTAAGGGATTTATTACCATCAATTATAAGCCTTAAGAACATTATTAGACTATATGGGGTAGCATAGATAGTAAGTTGTTCTTAAAGTTTTAGTGTGTAGAAGTTACGTTTTTAACCCTTTCTCGTTACCCTTTCCCTATGATGCTAAAATTAATTACTAAACCAATTATGAATCATTGTCCCTTATCTAAACATAATAAAATATGGTTCTTAAGGCCACTAAAGGTTCTGGACAGAATGCATAAATTTCATTCTCTAGAGTCCTAGAAATCTTGCTTTTACGGTTTTCTAGGAAGCTAGTTTTATTTCTAACATGCATAGAATCATTCCTTTAGCAATAAACCATAATTATCACAACTTCAAACATATTAAATCATCATCATACAGTAGTATTAAACTCAGATTAGTGGCCGAATCATGAACCTCATATAATTGCTTGAAGTCACATTTCAAGTATACATGTGATACTAGTTTACCGTAAAAGATTTGTAAAACCTCAAACTCCTTTAGAAACTAATTCTTTTTGTTAAAATTGAAAGAAGTCATAGGACTTTAGGCCTTCCTCAATCATGAGGCCGTTTTATACATTGAAAGAATGTTCATGATTAAAATTTTCACTTAAGATAAAAGGAGCAAGTCTTGAGCTTTAGAGATTTAGTGATAACTAGAATTATAAACATGCTATGCAACCTCATTTTAATCTTGTATTTATAAAGTGATAACTTGGAATTATAAACATGATGCAAGAAACTGAAGCGGTAGTCCACACTGGACCAAGTGGAGGAGAAGAATCTTAAGAAACTTGCGCCTAGTCCGCATTACCTGAAGGGAGAGAGAACTCTTATTACATCTTATAAAGCTCCAAACTCAAGACTTTTTAAAGAATGAATTCTTTGACTCCCATAATCTTAAGGAAGCTTTAGAGTTTTTATTACCATGGTTCCAACTTTGCTTGTGATACTTGGGCAAGTCTTTGAACTCTAGGATCTTTAGTGATGACATAAAATAAACATGTCATGCATTGATTCTTTTAGCCATTATAAAATAAAGTGAGAGCATAAAATAAATATGAGATGCATCCTCTTTATTATCTTTAGAGATTAAGTGACAACTTGAAACATAAACATGAAATGCAAGCTTGAAAATTTAAACATGAATATGCAAGTTCATTTATTCATTCTTGAGAATTTAGTGATGACATAGAAAGTAAACATGGTTATGCAAGGCATAAACTTAAACATGGATGCAAGTTCATTTTATTTCTTTACTAGAGCTCCTTCAAGACTTTATAGAAATACAAATTCAATCCAATATATATATCTTAGCAAGACAAAGTGAGAAATACATCTTTCAAGTTCTAAACTCAAGATCATAAAAACATCATAAAAATATTATTCTTTAAAGTTTTGCATCAAGTGGAACTTTCAAGCTTTAGAGGCCTAACTTGTGATGGATTCACAACCCACCCTCAAGGTCCTCATCATCAAGCCATCATCTTAGTCCCACCTAGGCCATATGGCCGAATTGTTCAAAGCAAAAGGAAGAAGAAAACCAAATGGAAAAACTAGAGAAAATCCATGAAATCATCATTTTGAACCAAGAACAACACTTAGCAAAGCATAGAAATAAACTTAAAAATAACTCCCTACCTAATTTGATTTGAAGGAAAGGAAGAGAACTTGGTTTCCTTGAGTGAAATGAAAGAAAATCTCTTTTTGAAATGGGAGAGAAATTTCAGCCAAGGAGGAGGAAGAAAGAAAGCTTTTGGTGCTCCTAAAACTAGAATTTGTGTAAGTTATGAGCAAGGCTTCCAAGGCTCCTCAAGTAAGCATATTTATAGAGGAATTCAAGCTCATGTATGACAAGAGGAGGAGGCATAATTTTCGGATTTTTCATGGGGAACAAAGGGAGGAAAATCATTTCTTGTTTAAGGCATGTTTTATGCCATGTTTTAGGGAATTTTTTGGCATTTTGTTTTAGTGCATTATCTTGCAATAATTCTAATGATTATGGCTGAATTATTTCATGCATTACAGCCTCATGGAAGAGGGTTTTGTGTGTTCCATGTATTATTTAGGTGTAGGCAAGGTATTCATGCAATTTAGAGAATTTACGGTTAAGGGCTTAGGTGAATTAGTAAGCAATTTGAGTGTTTTAAAGCAATTTTAGGTTCTAATCAATTTAAATAAATAATTTTGACTCTAGATTAATAATTAGAATTTAATAAGCTTTAATTTGAGCCTAATATTGCTTAGGTTTGTTAGACGAATCAAAAATCTCAAAATTTGTAAAACTTACAAAGAGGGGCAAAACGGTCATTTTACTTAAAAATTGCCCGAGACCACCCGAGCTTAACCAATGGTTAATCATGGCTTAAAAACACCTTTTAAAACATTTTAGTGAGGTTCGGTCTAGTCATGCAAATTGGGTTAAAAACGCATAGGTGTTTTGGTCATTTCGCGTGAAGCTCAAAATTAGGATTCTTCTCCTCTATTAACACACATAACACAAACAATCCCTTATTATTATCAAAACATCCCCTTGAGGATGGGTGGGGCCTACGATCCTCATTTTGAGTAAAATAACCTCAGGGCATTTTGGTCATTTTACACGTACAGAAATTGGGGTTTGCAATTCTTGCAAATTGCTCATAACTTCTCTTCTAACGTTATATTCCTTTATTAAGGATTGTTTGGTCTCAAATTTTATATAATATTTACCTATGGTAATTCGATAATTCCTAATGACAGTAAAAATTACAGGAAAATTTGGGGCGTTACATGGAACACACAAATTTCCTCTTCCATGGGCTGTAATGGACGAAATTATTGGTCCATAATGCATCAGAAATTTTTTCAAAGAATGCACAAAAACCAAGGTATGAAAACAAGGAACCATGAAAACATGATTCCATGTTTTAAGCCACCAAACAAGATGATTTTTCTTCCTTGTTTCCTCCTCAAATTTGGTCAGACTTTCCTCCTTTTCTTGTCCATTTATGAGCTTCAAAATCTTCTATAAATAGGCATACTTGAGGAGTGTTAGAAGCCTTGAATCATAGTTACACATTTCTAGTTTTTCCAAAGCTCAAAAGCTCTCATTCTTTCCTCCCCTTGGCCAAAACCTTAGCATCAGTTTTTCAAGGAGATTTTCTTTCATTTCATTCAAAGAAACCAAGTTCTCTTCCTTTCCTTCAAAACAAATTAGGTAGGGAGTTGTTTTTAAGCTTAATTCCAAGTATTGATAAGTGTTGTTCTTGGTTAAAAATGATGATTTTATGTACTTTCTCCTTGCTTCATATTTCATTTTTCCTTCTCCTTTCTTCTTGTATATTTCAGCCTTGTGGCCTTTGTAAGGATGAGACCATGGTTTGATGATCAGGTTACTGAGTGTTGGTTGCAAAGTCTTCATAAGTTAGACCTCTAAAACTTGAAAGTTTCATTAGTTTTCAAAATTTTGAAGCAACTATGTTTTTATGATGAAGGTCTTGAGTTTAAAACTTAGAAAATATATTGACACTTATGTTTCATTTCTTGTTAAGCTTTGTTTTTAGTTTAAAATGATGTTTAACAATTTTTCACTTCTAGATGACTCTTGAACTCTCCTTTTCTTGCCATTTGATTTTGGCCTCAAGGCCTAAGAAAGTTTTCTAGGATAGCTCAGGAATGAAATCTCTAAAGTTCACTTTGTCTTGCTAAGATATATATTGGGTTGAAATTATAATTCTTTTAAAGTCTTGAAGGAGCTCTAGTAAAGAAATAAAATGAACTTGCATCCATGTTTAAGTTTATACCTTACACATCATGTTTACTTTTAATGTCATCACTAAATTCTCAAGAATAAATAAATGAACTTGCATACCTCATGTTTAAATTTCCAAGCTTGCATTTCATGTTTATGTTTCAAGTTGTCACTTAATCTCTAAAGATAATAAAAATACTGCATCTCATATTTATTTTATGCTTTCACTTTATTTTATAATGACTAAAAGAATCAACGCATGATATGTTTATATTTATGTCATCACTTAAAGATCCTAGAGCTCAAAGACTTGCCCAAGTATCACAAGCAAAGTTGGAACCATGATAATAAAAACTCTAAAGCTTTCTTGAGATTATTGGAGTCAAAGAATTCATTCTTTAAGAAGTCTTGAGTTTGGAGCTTAATAAGATGTAATAAGAGTTCTCTTCTCCCTTCACCGGTCAGTGCGGACTACGCCGCTCCGGTTTCTTAAGATTCTCTTCTCCCTTACTGTTCTGTGCGCTATCGTATTTCAAGTTCTTGCATCATGTTTATATTTCAATCTCTTGCATCATGTTTAATTTTCAAGTCATCACCTTGAATCTTAAAGATAAAGAAATGGATTTGCATATCATGTTTATAATTCCAAGTTATCTTCTTATAATGACAAGATTAAAATGAGGTTACATAGCATGTTTATGATTCTAAGATATCACATAAATCTCTTAAACTCAAGACTTGCTCCTTTCATCTTAAGTGAAAATTCTAATCATGAATATTCTTTCAATATATAAATCGGCCTCATGATTAAGGTAGGCCTAAAGTAATTTTAAATAGCTATTGATTTAGTTCTATAATTCCTTTCAAGATTAACAAAAAGCATTAGTTTCTAAAAGAGTTTTGAGGTTTTGCAAGGATTTTACAGGAAACCAGTATCTTACGTACACTTAAAATGTGATTTGATGCAATTATGTGAGGTTCATGATTCGGTAATTGATCTGAGTTTACTACTACTGTATGATGATGATTTAATATGTTTGAAGTTGTGATTATTATGTTTAATGATGAGGAACAATTCTATGCATGTTGGAAGATAAACTAGCTACATAAATAAATAAAGCTAGGTTAATACTAGTCTTTGATCTCTTTAAGTTGATCCACTACCAAATATGTTTTAGTATGTTATAATTCTGCCTAAGATTGGCTAGTCATGAAAAATCTGGTAACAATTAGTATAGGATTGTCTCTAACACTAAAAATGAAACTAGCAACTAGAAAATCGTAAAAGCAAGATTTCTAGAACTTTAGAGAATGAAATTTATGCATTCTATCCAGAACCTTTAGTGGCCTTAAGAACCAGATTTTATTATGTTTAGATAAGGGACAATGATTCATAATTGGTTTAGTAATTAATTTTAGCATCATAGGGAAAGCTAGTAATGAGAAAGGGTTAAAAACGTAACTTCTAGAACACTAAAACCTTAAGAACAACTTACTGTCTATGCTACCCCATATAGTCTAATAATGTTCTTAAGGCTTATAATTGATGGTAATAAATCCCTTAGATGCATAAGTAATTAGTTTGATAATTAAGGTTACCCAATTTTAGTGTTCGGTTATTTAAGGGAGCTTTACTGAGAATTTTAGATGACATCTTTTGATACTTTGGAATATCAGTTTATATGATGATGTAATGCTTATTGAGAATTTGATATTATTGAATGATTTCATGGCTTGCATGTTATAGTTGCTATTGCAAACAATGAGAATGTTCATGCATCCTGATGATTATGATATAACATGCAAAGACTTAATGGTGACTTAAACTTATGAGGAAATGATCCTTTGGACCCATCAGACTATAGGTGGTGAAAAGGTGATCCTGAGAAAATGATCCTTTGGACCCATCAGACTATAGGTGGTAAAAAGGTGATTCTTGCCCCCTAGCCCGTTCTCAAAAGGGTAAAGTCAGGATTTTAACTTATTAAAAGGGATAAGTATATGCTAGTGACGACTAGTAAGGTATGAGCTCATAACCTAGATTACTCCCAAAAGGGTGGAGTATAGGGTGGCCCCAAGGAAAATAATGATGATGATGACAAGATTTTAAGTCACCTAGGACACTAAAGAAATGAAATATGTGCACCATATCTTGTGCATAGCTATTATGGTATGATGTTCTTCTGCATAGCATTTATGAGATGATGATGAGAAATATGATGTTCTTCTATGCATGTTATTATGATATGATGATGAGGAATATGATGTGTTGATGAAAGGAAAAGTTCATTATAAACATGACATGCTAAGTTTATGATGCATTATAAAATGCATGATTAAAATCAATGAACCTCGGTAAAGTATTTTTCGAACTTAATAAATGAATCTTAGCATGCTCACTATTTTATAATAACCCCGAGGTTCCTGGGGACGATGATGATGACACAATGCATCATGAGGTGAGTACCCTACTAAGATTCCTTTTATAAGTTTCTCACTCTCTTTTTTTTTCTTTCCATCTCGTCTTCAGAAAGAAGGAAGTGTTCGTGAATCACGTTGAGGCTTTTACCTAGCTGAACTTGATCCTTGAACTTCGCTCCTATATTCAGATATCTATTTCCCCTCTGGAGTGTTATTAGTAGATGTCATTGATGGATTTTTTTCCATCCATATACTATTTATGTATTGTTCGATTAACTAGACCTAGCCCAACTCTATTGGTGGGCATAATATCTATTTATTGTGTATTTTGATATCTATGTGGAACGAATATGTTTATGTTATAATTATATGTGATCATGTGATTATTCATGTTATTGTTGTGCAAACAGGTGATTAATTTTTATTTCACGCAAGAAGGACGATGGGTTTACTTAGTATGCGTGGCTCATGTTTTATTTTCAAAGTTTAAAAAAAAATTTATCGTATTTTCATTAAAGTATTTTTAAGAGTTTAGATCAAAGAACGGAAGCAAAAAGTAAAGTCTAGTAATTAATCAGATACAACCTAGGTGTATTGGGTTAATTATTAGGATGTTACAAGAGGAGGTTGAAAGAAAATGAAACTATGATGCTTATGAAGTGAGTGCTATCATCCAAAGGAAGTTACCATAGAAGCTAAAAGACCCAGGTAGTTTTCACATTTCGTGCACTATTGGTTGTTTGACCATTGGTAGAGCATTGTGTGATCTTGGGGCTAGCATCAATTTGATGCCATTGTCTATCATGCATAAGTTGGAGATTAAGGAAGTAAAGCCCACCATGATTTCATTGCAACTAGCTGATCGGTCTATCAAGTTTCCATATGGGATAGTTGAAGATGTGTTAGTGAAGGTTGACAAATTCATTTTTCCTGCGGACTTTGTGGTGTTGGATATGGAAGAGGATTCTGAGATGCCTCTAATTTTAGGAAAACTGTTCTTGGCAACAGGAAGGGCATTGATTGATGTTGAACAAGGTGAGCTCATGTTGCGGGTCCATGATGAAAATGTGATTTTTAATGTGTCTGAGGCTATGAAGCATCCAACAGAAAAGGAGCATTGCCTGAGAATTGATGTGATTGATCCATTGCTTAGAGAAGTTTTCCATCAAGAAGCTATATCACTTTTTCCTTCTCGTATGTATGCAAGAATCAAATAATTCACCTCTCTATAGCCCGTTTTTGAATTTCTGACCTTCCATCTAAAACCCATTTCAGTTGAATACTTCTTGTAGAATGTTTTAATACCTTCTATCGAATCAAACTCTATTCCAACAGCTGGCTCAACTATTTCAGAGCTATCATTGGGACTACCAACCTCACAAATGGGCTCAACAACATTCTCAATGTCATGGTTGATTGATTCTTCCTCCATATACCTTTCCACCTCCATTTACTTTAATTGGAAAATTAACCACCTACACAAAGTAAGAACAAAACAAGACAAAAAAAAAATCTTACAAAACCACCTCAAGAAAAGTATAAGAAAATTGGATAATGTTGATAACAAAATAAATGCACACATAGTTCACACACAAACAAATTTAAAAGAAATTAACCATGAGTAGCTCTACATTGCCCAAGCCTCATAGACTTGCTGAATTTTTTAAATTTGGTTGTAATTGTGGTAATTGTTCTAATTTTCGATTATTACCATTCAAATCTTTTTTCTTTTTTTTTTTTAGGCTGTAAGCCTTCCAAACCTCTTGCTTTATGCATTGGGTCAAGTTCTAGTAATTAAAAACCAAACAATTGCTAACATGATTAGAAGTCACACAAAAAAACAACTATCTGTAGCTAGTAATTTCTCATCAAGATGCACTTTCTCACAAGCACTACCACTCACTAATCCCACAATGCAAGAGAGCATTATCTTACACACATCACGGTGGGCACCCTCTGTGCCAATTGGCTTACAAATGAGCCAATACATCTATATGCTTACATATGTCAAAACCAACCAGCCACCAGCTACAACTTTCTAGTCTATGAAAGATTAAATGTGACCTCTAGACATTTCTTCATTAATTTTCAAAAGCAAGAAGTGAAGGAAAAAAGAATCAGGACTATTCATTTGTAGATACAAAAAAATGACCATCAAATATGCAAAACACAAGACAGATGCAAATAGTAATAATGTTATAGGCTATAGACATGGCCATGTATGAAGTAACTTGCAACCTGTTGCTTCAAAGTTCGATGAAATCAACTTGTGGCATTGAATTGCTAGCTAGCAATTGTATAGCTAGCAATTATATATAGTGACACTGAGGTTAAGATGAAGAAAATCCTTTTTGAGAGAGGGAACAAATGAGCAAAATTTATGCCTTTGCTAGCTACTTTGGTGGAATGTTAAAATTCAAGTAAAATTGAATGCCCAATTTAATTTAGAGAAAGAATCAATATCGCAATATGAAAATAAGTCATATGTGAACTTTCACAGATCAATCCAAATTCTCAAACATACAAGTGAGCGCTAGACAATACTACAATGCTTTGTCACGAATCTCATGAGTTTCGCCCCTATTGTTTATCAAGGGATACAAGTTCAAACAATCATAAACTCTTACAAGAACAAATTGAAAGTCATAATATAAAGGTTGGCGAAATAATTCATACCATAGGAAAATAAGGTCAAGCAAAGTTGAGTTCAAGAGAGAAAAGAAAAATAAAGAGGGCACCAACCATAATTAACTAAATTTAAATCCAAAGCTGACAAATCCAAGAAATGATCAAGATCAACTTTATTATAAACATTGACCCAAGAAACAAAGAAAAGAAAAAGTGATTGTCCAGCAACGAGACACAATATTTTCACAAGCTAAACATATTAAAGGAGAAATAAAGCACCAAAATGCAAGATCAAAAGGGTCGCACAAGATCCGAGCATGCACAAATGAGATCGAACCTTGATCCAAATAGTGGGCGGAACCTAGAAGCTAAAACCTAAAGGTAGGTGTTAGAGAGAGATAGATTAAAAACAAACAAGGAAGCTTGTGACCTTGTGTGACCTGCTGGTGGAAGATGATTGTGGGTTCTGCAATGCCGATGAGAAGTGGAATGCAGAGGAGGGTAGAACCAATGGTGGGGGAAGTGGACTGGGGCTTCACCAACAAATACTAGGGAGAGGAATGGGGCTTCACCAACAAATACTAGGGAGATGTTTGGGCTAGAGGTAGGAGAGGGTGTGAGGTGCCTTTGAATGGTAACAGGGATGAAGTGAGGGAGAGAGTGGAGTGCAAGGGGAAGAGGGGGCACCGGAAATGTTTTGCTGAGAAGGAGGGAAACAAGTTTTTTCATTTACAAGATTGACTATGGTGGACCAAAATTTTAAACCCTATGCATGAGCCAGCCACAATAGTATACGGTGGCTATACGCAAACACCCAAATGGGTTGTCAAAATAGCATTTCTAAGGGTACCCTTCATTTCAAATTTTACTGTGAGAATGTGGCCACGTAGAACAACAACCAACCTACACTTTCATTCTCCATCATGTTATCTAGCTATGCCAACATACTAGCTGAGCTATTCACCTTCTCTGTTATTTCCTTTCTCATGAATCGACTAGCTGAAAAATTTTGAAGCTAAGTTTGACTAATTCCACCTTCATGATTTAGGAAAAAATTTTCAGTCTTAAGCATTAAAGCCCTAGAGAGCCTGCACGAGTTTCTTGCCACACCACATCAAGGATAAAGAAGATCACAAAGATATATTAGGGGTTTTGGTTCTCATTGGCATAAAGAAAAGGCAAGGGAGAAGAGAGATATGGCCGTTTGCCACCGTCCACCACCGTCAACCACCGTCCGCCAATCGTCATGGGCGACCATCCGACTCTGCGCCGCCTCCACTCTCCACCATCGTTCGTCCCCTTCTGTGGTGCCTTCGCCTGCCCCATCCTCTTCCTTTTCCATGTATCCCTCACCCACAGCCTAATGCCTCTAAGCACTTCGTCTCTCGAGCCCTTTCCATCGAACACACTACACTCTCCAACCTCTCCTTTCCCTCCAACTACATCATCCTCTTCCGATTTGTGAGCCCCAAGGTATGTTCACCTGACCCATGATAGAAAGAATGCTTTGTGGTAGGACCAAAAGCAAAGGTTTGGTGTCCCAGCGAATGTGGTAGCTTTGGTGATGAGAGGGATATGGTGTTACGTCTGCACTCTCTTGGTGAGCTTTGCTACACCTTCCCTACACTATCACCACCCTAGCTCACCCCTTATATTCATTGTTTGGTTCACTTTATCCTTCTCCTTCTTCTTTAATCGTCATTAGATTTTAATGTTGTCTTTATTGGTATTTTTCAAATCCAACAAGTCAAACCAGTACCCAAACACATCTTCTAATCCAATTGAGGGAGTGAACACCAAAGAAGAGGTAGCAATTCTTATATCTTTGATTTGGTTTCTTTGGCTGCAATTTGTTTTAACTCTTCATGGCTTGTGTTCAAGAACTTTCATCATGGAAAAATATGTGAATCCTGTGTTCATGGAATGGAATATATATATTTATATATTTATTCTTTTACATATTTTCTAATACATATTTTTCCGTTGTTGATGATCAAGAATGTGATTCACACACTTTATGACCATTTTCTCTATATGGTTTGAAGCAATAATGTAGGTACAACCAGTGTCAAATCATGCTTCTTATGCTTCATGATGTTAGTTTACAAATAATGCTTCTAATTTGATTGTAAACAAGGGTGAATTGTTTATACTATCCTAATTCATTTAAGAGTTTTTGGACTTTATTTACTATTTTTGATCATATAGTTGTTCTTTACTTTTCATCATCAATGAGCTTTTAACATTCAATTTACTTTTGGGATTACATTTCTTATTTTTTCCTTTTGGGCCATTCTTATAGCATCTTTTAATTTTGTTGATGTATATTCATTTTAGTTTTATTAAGGAAGGCCCTTATAAGGCATATACTGGTAGTCCTCTAAGCAAAGGTATATTGATATAAAGTGCTTATTTTTCATGTTGTTAATTAAAGTGTATCTATGCATGATTGGTACTTGCAGTGGTGTTAAATGAAAATCAATTGTTAGGTTGGTTGATATTGTTTTATACTGGTCCTTATATGATAAAGCCTTTCCATTTTACAAATTTGAGAGGATTAGGTTCATTTTATACAGGTTCTTTACTAACCCTGTTATTCTTTCTTTTGTTCTGTTATTCTACTTGCTACAAATTTCCTTAATGGTATATAGAATATTCTTTTTAATTTATTTATCTAAGGAGCTGAGTTTGAATACCTTTATGCACATTGACTTTCCTTTGATATATGCAAGGATGTTGTCATGTTGGAGCTATAGATTATGTCAGTTTCATTACATCTAAGAAATTACACTGCTTCCAATGAGTTGGTATCATAGATCAACTGTTGATTCATTAAGATATTGAGATATGTTTATATGCATTCATAGATTGATTAAGTTTTTGGTTTTCATATTAATTTGAATACAAATTGGTTAGATGAATTTATCCATAGATTATGTAACAAACTAATCTCGTTATTCAGTGCATTCCAAAGGTTTTACTATTCAGTGCATTCCAAATGTAATTTGATTCTCTGTATGGAATATGAGAATCCCAGAATGTGGGAATTGGTTTAACCATTTTTTCCTCATATGTCGTATCTTATTCTGTGTTATGATCATTTGTAGGAGGTAGATCCTATGGTTAAACATGAGGACATTGGTGGTGCTGATAGGATGGATAATTTGCTCTCTTGGCTAGCTAGCGCAACTCTTGGAATTGATAAGGCCATGAGCTTTGCTGATATGCTGAAGTAAGAATGCTGTGATTGAATGCATTTTGATTTATGTTTGTGCTTGGACTATGTGAAAAGGATAGACATAACAGGATAGGTACCTATTATTTGTATAGTCATCTCAAACTATTCTAGGTTAAGGATGATTTTTTATACCAAATATAGAAATGGACTTATCACTGTAGGAATTAAGCTCTAGCTTATTCATTTCAATTATTTACTTATTGTCTATAGGGGTTTAGTTGTGCTTAACCATGTGTATTGAGTCCATTATGCATTAAATGAACAAGTTTAAAGCTTGCATGCTTCAATCATTACAATAGATTGCAACCTATGTCTGGTTTTAATAGGTATGATATGATCACAGATTTATAGTGTTTCCTTTCGTTTGCTTTCCATAGTTTCATCAGGAAAGCTTTCTAGACTAGACTTTCACCAACTAAATATTTTTGGACCAAACAAACCTTGTAGGTGCTACCACTTTAAAATTTTTGTTGGAAGCAAAGGAAATTTTGATTCGCAATTGCAAGCAAAGCTATTATTTTGGATTTAATGTCAAAACACCAGGCCCCGTGAAATGCTATGAAGAGAATAAAGCTACTGAGATTAGATTATATAGAGTCATTTATGACTTAATCGCAAATGTGAGAAATGCAATGGAAGGGGTCCTAGAGCCTATTGAGGTAAATCAACATATAGTTAACTGTGTAACCTCTTAGCTTAGATTATGCATGTGAACCCTTTTATTTGAGTACACTACTAGGCTTCTATTTTCTTTTTCTTTTTCCTTTTTTTTTTTGCTTTTGTGAGTTTTCAAGTTCATGTTGTTGGTTTATTCTGTCAAGTTTTTTGTGCCATTTGATTTGAAGAAAACCATTTTTGGATTCTAAGTTTATTTTCATTCTGCAAGAACCTGCAATATCTTCTACTCTATACTTGACTAAATATTATGTTGTCACCCTAACGTACTTTAACTTTTGGAATAACATAAAGGGTTCTAAAACCAAGTCTCAAGAACAAAAAATATTAAAGACAAGACCATGATTTTTATTTATTCATGGCTCAAATAGGTTAAATTACATTTGCCTTTGAAGTTCAATTTGTTACTGGATTCATTTATTAATTGTATTTCTTTAGCTTTGACAAGGTTTGCTATATTACCATGCTAGAACTCATTCCATTTTGCATGTGTGTTCGCCTTTTTTTTTCCCTTTTAAAGCAAACACTATGTGTTCATGATTGAACAATCTACTTTGAGCATGCATGTGTCAGGCATTCTTAAAATATTTTTAGTTGAATTAAGTTGGTTGTTCTTTGATTTTGACCTTGCATTAGATATTTAAGCTATTATAATTTTACTGTTTTGTGTTTTCATTTTGATCCTTATCAATTTTTATAGATTTGTTGGGCTTCCTCCTCTTAGTGGAGATAATCCTGGATTTGTTAATTTTGTAAATAAGGCATCATCCTACTGTCTTGAGAAAGTTAATTGAGAATGTGAAAGCTTACAAAGTAGTGAAGTTCTTTAAACTCAACCTTATTGGACTGATAATTTTTGTTGTTGTTTGCTGTCTTGATATGTATGTTGAAGGTTGCTCTGCAATGGTTTCAAATATATGTCTCTTTTTAGGATCAAGGTTTGGATGTGATAGTTGAAGGCTTCGATAATTTGAAAATCATGGCACATAATATGAATGAGGTTAGATTCTTTATTGTCTTCATCTTCCCGTTGTTTGTGTGGACATGCTATTTTTTAGTTCTAATTTCATTATTTATGTGCTCAATGCAAAAACAGGATAGGCAAGTTCTTTTGATGGATGATATAGAGAGCTGTCAATTTTTGCCTGCGCCCTAAAGCCTAAAGATTTGGAAATTTAGAACTAAATAGTTGAAGATAGGATGATGGTGCCTTTTGGTATGAATGAGTTTATTTAGTTTTCTATTTCAATACTTTGAACCATTTAATTGGTAGGTATTTTAAGTGTATTTCAATATAGAAAATAGTGCTATGCATTGCACGGGTTATGCAGATGTAGTTCAACTTATGTGTATTTATTTTATATCTAATTTAATTTTTTTCTATTTTCTAAATCATGCGAATGTCATGGAAGACACTTAATATTCTGGACAAATTAAAATACAATTTAATTGCATTACAATATTATGATTGATTTATATATCATGTTATTATGATAATTGTTACTCAAATCAGATCAATCACTTCACATATAATCTAATTAACATTCCCGTTTATCGTTGATAAGTGGATTATTATATTGTATTATATGTAGTTTGTGAACTACTATAACTATCTTAGTGTTTGTATAGTTTGTGTTAAAACCTTGGATTTTGTGTAATACTCACGGCAATGTATTCTTAATGCAACAAATAGTAGTTTTAAGTGAATTGTTAAGTAATTTTATTTTGTATGACTCGTGAACAGTATGGGTTTCCGACTAGTTGACCAACAAATGTGAAATAAGAAAAAGAAAGAAAATCAAGTAACGTAAAGCATAAACGAAAGATTGAAAGTGTGAAAACCAAGCCGCTTTCGCTGCAGTGTAATTCTAGCTCAAGGTGACATACCGAGTGATGAAAACAACGCCAGTTTTAACATACTGGTGACTTGAGCAAAGACTAATGGAGAGAAGAAAGAAAACGCCTATATATAGCTACTTGCATTGCAATTACATGCCAAAGAAGCAAGCATACATATAGAGACTAATTGTAATCAAGCAGCATCAGCATCAAGTAATCAAGGGACGAACCAAAAATGGCAGAAGTGCAGGTTCCGCCTGTGAAACTTGGAGACCAAGGCCTTGAGGTATATATTATGTTAATATTAATTAACTCTATCCTCGTATTATGCTCATTACATTTTTTCTTTTTTCTTTTTTTCCCCCTTGATTTCAATTTATCATTCATTCTCTTCATTTTATAAATGTGTTTCCTCTTTATTTATTTATTTTTTATAATTTTATATGTGTAGGTTTCAAAGTTGGGATTTGGGTGTTTGGGGCTAACTGGAAGCTACAGTGATCCTGTATCTGAAGAGCATGGCATATCCATTATTAAGCATGCATTCAGTCAAGGAATTACTTTCTTTGATACTTCTGATATTTATAGAGCCAAAAATGCTAATGAAATTTTGGTTGGAAAGGTATCAAGGATTTATTGTGCACCTTACAAGTTGTTTGGAGTAAACCAATAAATTAGATAATTGAATTCAATTCTTTGGTTTGAAATATATCAAAAAATAAATTAAATTCTTTATTGTTACTATTTTATCTATATTAATAAAACATCATAATAGGATCTAGGGGTGTTTTAGGTACATCAATTTTAAATTCCAATTTCAGGTACAAATCGAACATATTTGACTTCAATTTACTTTTGGGCTTTTTGAAAGAAATGAATTCTATTTGAATTTCAATTTCATGACATTAGTTAGCTCCAAATTAAGAAATTTAATTTAATTTCTTGAATGAATTCAATTTCACGGGTTTCCAACACCCTATTAAATTAATTTCATTTCCTATTTTCATTAATTTTTTATTTCTTTAGAAAATACAGAAAATGAAAAAAATGAAAATGAAAATGCAAACCAGCCGGCTCCTTGGCTCTTCTTTTAGCTTTGAATGTATCTTTCTTTTATATTCTTCACCAGGCTCTAAAGCAGTTGCCTATAGAAAAGATCCAGCTAGCCACAAAATTTGGTGTTGTAAAGATGGATCTTAGAAATAACGATTTCAAGATCAGTGGTACACCTGAGTATGTTCGGTCATGTTGTGAAGCCAGCTTGAAACGCCTAGGAGTTGACTACATCAATCTCTATTATCAGTACAAGTGGACACAACAGTACCTATAGAGGACACAATTAAGGAATATTTCATCCTCTGATAGATTTGTACATGACTTGGAGCACAAAACACTTGGTATAACTGTGACATTTTAGCATGTAGTGTTCTAGCATTTCTTTGGCTTATCTTACTAGCTATATATATATATTAACAATTTGTTGCTTTATAGCTTGGTGAACTTAAGAAACTAGTCGAAGAAGGCAAAGTAAAATATATTGGATTATCTGAAGCTAGCCCAGATACAATAAGGAGGGCACATGTAGTTCATCCCATCTCTATACAAATAGAGTGGTCCCTTTGGACTCGTAATGTTGAGGAGGAACTTGTTCCTCTTTGCAGGTCATTTTGAGTTATCCAATTCATAAATGTGTAACTCTCGTGACATTTGCATCATTAAAAATTAATTTGAATAATCTATAATATGAACTACTTAAGAAGAGGGTATAGAAAATAACCAAGACTTATGGTTGGTTTAGTTTGAATTTTCAATTTTCAGTTTTCTAGATTTTGTAAAGGAAATATTGAAAATTCTGAAAACTATAAATTTCAATTTTCAGTATTTCCTTCATAAAATCCTGAAAATGAAAATTGAAACCAAACAGGTCCTTAGTTGTTGTTGAATGCATGTTTGTCTTAATGTGATTTCACTTTCCTAATGCTTTTATTGATTCAGGGAGCTTGGTATTGGAATTGTACCATATAGCCCTCTCGGTCGTGGCTTTTTTGGTGGCAGAGGTGTCCTGGAAAGTATACCTGCAACTAGGATCCTGGTACTACACATTAGCAATTACAGGGCTTTTCTAGTTCATACCATGGAATTATTAGGATGTGGTGAATTGGCAAATAGAAATAATAAGTACTTAATCTTGAATTCAACATTTGAGTTAGTTTGCTTCCTCCTTATATACAATATGTATGTGCTCATTAAATTGCCAATAGTTGTGTGTTTACGCAACAGTAATGAGGAAGGACAGTATCTTCTTCTTTTTTTTTTACATCAAATTCAATGCTTGTCAAAAGAGTGAAAAAAAGAGACTTGTTCTAACAAACTTTTAAAAGTAGAAATTTGATTGTCTAATAGCTGGTTATTTTATGTAACAGGCTAATTATCCTCGTTTCCAAGCACAGAACTTGAAGAAGAACAAGAAAATATATGACCGAATAGTAAATATTGCTAGGAAACACCAATGCAGTGCTATCCAGTTGGCATTAGCATGGATACTCTATCAAGGCAATGATGTTGTACCTATTCCTGGTGAGTTAAAAATTGAATAGTTAGAAAGTTAGAACGCGAAAATTATGAAATTAAAACCTCTTTTCACTCGCTTAATGCTGCATAAACATTGAAAGTGAAAAGCAAAATGTATGTCATTTTCGCTTCTGGTTATTTCAGCAATTTGAAAGTAGCTTCTATGATCTAACATACAATGGTGTTTAATCTATGACATAGTATTATTGGACTGAACTTTGATCATTTTAAGGCCCAATATATGCCTAGTTGTAATGTATTTTTGCACAATCTTTAACCCATTTAGCTATGTTGTATATATATGAAATATGACTAGATGAAATCCCACATTGTATTGAAGAGTTGGCGGCTAAGAATCTTTCGGTAATAAATTTGGACCTTTTATAAAAAAATTAAAAAAATCCCCTTTTTCAAATTTTATACTTTTCACCAACTGAACCAAGAGGCACATGTTTAATATTTATCTGTGAGTTGCTTAATTGTCATAATTCAAAGGTGTATAATTAATTGCTACAATATGTCTTCACCTTTATAGGGACAACTAAGATTAAGAACCTGGACCAAAACCTCGGTGCCGTGACAGTGAAACTTGCGGCAGAGGACTTGGGAGAGATTTCTGAGGCAGTTCCCATTCAGGATGTAGCAGGTACTCATCACTATAGTGAAATGACTAAGAGAGTTTCATGGAAGTTTGCTAACACACCACCAAAAGATTCAAGGGTCTCAACTTGAAGCATTGGAAGTTCTTTTCGGTTGGATAATACACAAATTTATGAGTTAAGGACAGTGGACGGCAATCCATGCTTCAGAAATAGATATAGATGTTTGTAAACTTGAAGAAACAGTTAAGATATGCATAATAACAACAAATTCAGGTGTTGCTGGTTAGCCATTGGCTATTAGATATTTGATTTTGCAGTAAGAGATTGGAGAAATGTTTGAATTGCAACACATATCAACAGTTTGTGTGCAACAAATATGACGGACTTAAAAAGTCTGTTAAATTGAGTCGCCACCAAATTTATTTAAATTGGGAAAACATGGAAAAACTCATTTTATTAAAAAAAGTGGTCTTTAAAACCAAATTTAATTAGTCATTATGGAAAGGTAAGATTTTTAGTCCTACGCACTCCTAATACACCCGTCTTTAAACGGTACCTTAATTGATTTGTGCAAATTATTAATAACCTTTCAAAATATTCATTTTTATATTTTTTATTTACAACAAAAATTTTAAAAAAATTAAGGAACACCAACCAACTTAGTGTGTTAAAAATTGTGTTAACAAACCGTAATTAAATTAACATTTTTATTCAAAATACAATATTTCACAAATAAGTAACAAATTTAGACTAAATATATGAAAATGAAAATCTCTTATGAGTTATAAATATTTACAAATAAGATAAAAATTTATTTTGATATTTTTTACAAAATAAAATAAAATATGAAAGAGAAACATATTTTTAAAAAAATTGGAACATCAAGCTGTCACAACTCAGATGTCCAAAATATCAAGTTAACAAGCCGTCCGCTAAATTAACTTTTTTTATTTGAAATAAAATATTTCCTAAAGAAATGATTATTTAAATTAAATAAAATATCTCATAAAAAAAATTTACAAATAAGACAAAAATTACGAAAATTTAATTTTGACTTGACAGGGATTCAAATCGCTTGCTCCTACGTATTTTCCTGAAATGGGGAATTCAAAATCACGTAGTTCTAAACAATGAGTGTGCGTTGATTGATTTTAATTAAAAGAGAATGAAAATGTGTTGATTGATTTTTTTATTTTTAGAAATGGATTTTTGATTATTAAATGGAAGGAAAACATTTTTTTTATAAGCTCTAATTTCAACAAAATTAAGTCTAAATACAAATACACAATTAATTTAAGCAAAACACATAAGCATACACAATAATTGAACTAAAAGAAAATTCATGAACACAATTACACAATTAATTTAAACACACAACACATAAACATATAAAATGGTTAAACTAAAAATCTAATTATTTTTTTCTTTTTTTTTAGTAAAATAAAATACTCATGAATTTATTTTGAACCAAATAAAACCCCCTTTTTTATTTTAAACCAAACAAACCAAAACCAACAAATAAAGCCCAAAATTTAAAACAAATCTAATCAAACAAATAAATCTAAACCCAAACAAACTCAAAGTCCAATCCAACACAAAAAGTAAATAAAAATTCAGCAATATAATAATAATAATAATAATAATAATAATAATATAATTTCCTAATTTCATTTACTACCTTTACTCTCCTTCACCTTAACACACACACACACACAATAACACTCTCTCACTCTCACTAACCCACGCACACAGGCACCCACCTTCATCAACACACACATAGAGTGAAAAATGCAAAGGGAGAGCGAGAAAGAGAGAGAATAAGGCGGAGAGAAAGATCGAGAGAGAGAGGAAGAAGCGCGAGAGGAGGCTCATGGTTCGCGCGTGACGGAGGCTGGCGTCGCGCTCAGCGCCCGCGAGCGGGGAGAGGGAGGTAACGCGGCGAAGCGAGAGCAGGTGGATACAGGAAGGAAGGAAGGTCACGACGAGCGGAGGTGGAGGTGACGCGCGGCGGCGGTGCGGGTGGGGGTCCCATGTGGCTGAGGCGCGTCCCGCGCGGATGGATCGAGGTGGAGGAGGAACGCGATGGCCGCGGGCGGCGCGGTGACGAAGGGCCAGAGCGGCGATGAAAGGATCCCGCGCGCGAAGAGAGGGATGAATCGGGCCACGTGGCTTCGTGGAGGGCGAAGGAGGCGAAACGGGTGCATCTGAGGCGCGCGACGGGAGACCTGGAAATTTTTTTTCCTGCTTCTTTTGGTTTCTTTGTCTTTTAAAAAAAAAGATTTCCTTGAAGCTAAAATGATGGTGGTTGGTGGAAGTGGTGCATACAAAAGGTGGAAGATGAGGTTGTGAGATTGGTCTGGCTGGAAAGAGGATGAAACCACCAAGGAGGAGGAACGGAGGCCGAACTCCACGTGTTTAGTTGGTTTGGCCGCGATGATGATGATGATGATGATGGGAGGAAGAGGATCATGGCGTGGAGGGGGATGGTATTGATGGCTGGAAGATTTGAAGGTTTGGGATGGGTTCAAGGTTGAGGGTGGTGGAGAAGAGGAAGCCGTGGTTGGGTTTCACGGAGTGGGTGGCTGCGTTTGTTGGCATGAGTGGAGGAGGTAATGGTGGCTGGGTTGGTAGTGATGATTTTCATGGTGTTGAGGGATGATGATGATAAGGCTTGAGGGGAGGATGATGAGAAGAGAAGGAGGAGGAAGCGTTGCACTTGGGGATGAAGAGCAAAGGGAAAAAGATGATGGAGGCATTGAAGGAAGCCCGCTGTGGTTGAGAGGCCACGACGTCTTTGATCCTTTTTCCCTTTTCTATTATATTTTCTTTTTGGTTTTGTAATATTGGAAAAAAAATACCTATGATACTCCTGCTCTTTTATTATTTGCATTGTTGTGGTTGAAAATTCTTCTTGATAATGTGTTTTTAAACTCTCTTACTAATAGCTCTTGATGTGATAAAAACGGTGTTTCTTTGTTTGAAGTGAGCTTGTTCTGGTGTTTGAATTTTCCTCTTGATTGATCGTCCCTTTTCCTGGTTAAGGAGTTTGGTCTATATGGTGAAGAGGGTGAGAGGGAATATTACGTTTTTCCTTGGGCTGTGCACCCATCCTTATTCCTTTACACCCAATTCACACCGAAAGAATTTTTACACCTTGCACCCATGAGACACCATCATTTTGTTGCCACCTTTCTTTCATTTTCCTAATTTCTTTCCTTGGTCCTGTTGCTCTCGTGGCCATGTTTTTTGTCAAGGAATGAATGTTGGCACGGAATGGAGTCGTGACTCCTTGTCTTTTTTTCATTTTCATCATTTTTTTTTTTGAAAATTCTGAATTCATGGACTGGTGGGCTTTAACCAAAAGAAAAAATAAGCTGATAATTTTTGTTTTGATTGGGCTGAAAATGCAAATGAGCTGAAAAGGATTTTTTTTTTGGATTTGTTTAAAAGAAGATAAATAAATGAATAAAAGAAACCTATAAGGGAAATACAAATTATGCAAAATTTTTAGGTTTTAATTTTAATAAGGACAAATTTGTTTTAAGTTTGTGATGTAACAAATATTATGATGGATAATATGTATGCGGGAGATCGAGTCCATATGTTTAAGGAAGTAATGTCCACTCGCTTATCTAGTTTAATTTCATTCAATCATTTTAACTTTTTCACTAAGAATGTAAAATTATATTATTCACTTTAATTTGAATAATTAAAAGTCTGGAGTGTCTTACATACATAGTTATATTAATTTTTTTTTTTTTTTTTTGCGCTCTATCAATAATTCCTCTACTTTTCAATTCATTTTAACAAACCATTGACTCATAATCCAAAAGTCGCTATCAAGAAATCATGATATATTTGAGACTCATTGTTTTATATGGGTTTTGATCATCCATTTTATGAAAATGTGGAAATGTTATATATATTAACAAAAAATATGGAATTTCATTATGTACTGGCAACCACCTATGACGAGTTTGTCAAGAGACAAAAAAAAAAAACTGAACTCATTATAAGTGGTGGGAGTTTGTAAGTAAATAAAAACATAAGTAAATCCCCAAGTTAGTTATAGACAATTTCAATGTCAAAAACTTGGTTTATGACAACTGAAAAAATGTCAATGGGTTGTAATTTTAGTTCATTATTAACTTATAAAACATATTATAATAGATTTTTATATAATTATATAATAGTTACACATGATCAATAAAATTATCGTTAATATTATGAAATATTATTCATTTATGGATGTTCATATCTTTAGCTGATTTAATTAAGATTTGATTAGATTAGATAAAATGTTATGATTTGATGTGATATTATATCTCTTCTTTTGGCTATAAATAGCCCTTTGGATGCTCCATATAGAATACCTTTTGAGATTATCAATAAAACTATTCTTTCTCTTCTTTTCCATTATTCTCTCCATTCTTATTTTTTATAACACGTTAAGGCACAACTTTGCTTTCAAAATGAAGAAGCTTGCTAATACAATGTAGACATGATTCCTTCTTCATTCTTCATTTATGGTGGAAATTGGGAGAGCATTCGATACAAGCCACAATTCCTTCCTTAATGCCGCTTACACTTATGGAGGCATTTGTTTTTTGTTGGTTTTTCTTTCCCTATATTATTATTATAGCATCGGTATATGGTGGTGAATAGGAAGGCTTGAGGTAAGACATCTTTATCATATTTATCTTGAATATTATATGTTGAGATTCATATTTACTCAATAAGTCTTAAGACTAATAAATAAGAAAATGTCGCATTCTAGAAGAATTGCGCAAAATAATAACTTTTTTTTTTTAGTCTTGGAGACACCAATAAAGAAAAAGGAGGAGAAAATACTACATCCTAGAAGCATTGCACAAATCAATAATTATTAATTGCTTTAATTTTTAATTTATTTTTATTAGATTATATCAATATGTACTCTTTCTACTTTATTCTATTTCTATACCATTTCCTAAGTGAATGACAATCATTCACACAAATGAATAGCAATCATTCCCTGAAGTGAATGAAAATTATATAGAAAAATAGATAATCATTTTGAAGTGAATAGAATTATACAGAAAAATAGATAATTATTCCTTGAAGTGAATTCATCCTTATTATTGAAAATTATTCAAAAATATAATTGATTTATTCCTCTATTTGAGAAGATTTGCATATTCCCATAAGTGAATATGTCAAAAGATCATTCCATAAAGTAAATAAATCTATTATTCACATCACCTAAAATATGTGACATTATATTTCCTAGAAGAAACATTTTCATATTTATATTCTCCGAAGTGGATGTATCTCCAAGGATAATTTTGAGTATTTGCAATATACAATATTTCAATTTTGAGTATTTAAATTAAATACTCATATTCTCCTGAAGAATAATATAATGGATTTATTTATTTTCCTTCTTTGTTACCTTTATAAAAAATTATGTCTAAATATTTTTTTAAAAAAAGATCCTAGTGATTTTTTTTTTGGATAAAGTACAAAGAAGAGCTATGAGTCCATTACGATAGCACTTGCAATTACATTATTGATAAATATATGTTGAAAAATATTATTGACTTTAATGTCTTAAATGTGCTTCAAGGGTAGCACTGTCAAGAAAAGAGCTTTACAAGATATCAAATAATGAGATTTCATGAAAAAAAAATTCATGAAACTTGCTCAATTGGCTCTACTCCATTCCCTGAAGTGAATGTGACAAAAAAAAATTATAACCCCAGAAGTGGTATCAAAGCAGATGGTTTGGCTGGCCATGGCTATTTGTTTGTGATTGGTATGGTACCAATCCTTGGTTAGAGCACTGGGCCAAGATTTTGTATTTGGCTTTTTTGTGAAAGCTTTCATTAAGGGGGAACACACCATGTTGGACCTCACACTTTGGGGAAATTGTTGGTTTTAAGTGTGATAAATGTGATTAATGTTATTGCCATGACATCAAAGCAAAATTGGCATGTACCTGTCATATAATGAGATATTTGTTTGATCTTTATTAAATATCGTTAAAGGAGAATGAGAAAATGCAAAGACGATTCTTTTCAAGATATATTATGAAATCATTTTATGATTAATATGAGTCATTTGGATGTATCTTTTTATCTTTTATGTAAATATTGATTATTTGATTTGATAATGAAAGTTTTTATTGGATATATTACTTGATACTTTTTTTCAAGGAATATTTTATTTCAAAACTTTTAGTACTGATTGTTCTCAATATTGAATAAAATAACTATGTTATTCATGGCATATTTCATAATTATTAATTATATTTTTATGTGATATTGTTGAGATTTAAAATATCATATACTTCATTGATTTATGTCACATAATAATCTTATTTATTATCATGATTATTATATCATGAAATAATAACATATGATATTGATATTTTCAGGGTAATTGTGATACATGTATTTATATCACCATCATGTCATGACAAATTTCTTTCCACTTACATGATATGTTAATGCTTTGATGACATATTGTGATATTTTCATCTTGTAATAAGATAATAAAATCTTAACTCAATTATTAGTTTTGTGAATATGATTGAAGGCTTAGAAGAGCTACGATTATATTTCCTGAAGAAACAAAATTAATTAATTAGAAATATTAATATCATTCTTGGTAGCAAAATGATTGAAGGTTTCAGAAGAGCTACTATTATGTTTCCCAAGAAACAAAAATGATTCTCTACTAGTTACAAAAGTAATAAGGAGACTTGGTGAGTCTCAAAGATATTCGCTAAAATAGATATCATATTGTGATAATAAGTGAGGAAAATAATGAGTACCTCCATATCACAACTTATGCTTTAAATAAGAAAGTTGCTTTAGAAAATTTTGTCTACTTTCTTTGGTCTATAATACTAATATGAGTACAATTGAATCATCATATGCTATTGTAAACCAGATGTTTACTAGCCCGGATGATTTTACCTTTTAGCATGACCGTTGGGACATCTTGAAATAATATGATGTAAAGAATTATTGAAAACTCATATGAGCATTTGTTGAAGAACCAGAAGATTTTTCATTGTAATGAGTTTTCTTGTAGCATGTTCTCAAAGTAAATTAATTATATGGCCTTCACCAGTAAAGATTGGATTTAAATCTCTTAAATTCCAGAAGGAATTTAAGGTGATATACGTGGATCAATTCATCCACCATATGGACCTTTCAAGTATTTTATGATTTTAATAGATGCATCTATGAAATGGTCATATGTGTGCTCATTATGATTTCGCAACCTGAATTTTGCAATATTAATTGTGCAAATTATTAAGAGCATAATTTCTTGATAATCCAATCAAAATAGTTTATCTTGATGATTCTGTGAATTTATTTCTCAAGCTTTTAGTGCTTATAGGCCAATGTTATAAATGTTGAACATCTAATTATTTATGTTCACATATAGAAAAAGTTAGCTAGCATAATTAACTTATAAAAGACCTCCAGTTAATTGCTAGACCGCTTGCTCATGAAAACAAATCTCCCAATTTTTAGTTGGGCGCATATTACAGCATTTATTTCTATAAGGCTAACAAATTGCCAATAATTATCTCCCCTACAATTACTTTGGCTTGTAGCCAAAAGGTTCCTATTTAAAAACTTCAAAAGTGCAGTATATGTCCTAACTCCATTTTTTCAAATGAGACTCCAAAGAAAATTGGAGATATATGTTGGATATGATTCTCCCTTTATGTTCAAATACATTGAAATACAAATGAGTGATGTTTTAAGGCTCAGTTGTGAGAAATAATGTTTCCAACATCGAGAGAGTAGACACAGCTAAAGAAAAATAAATTAAAATGCATCAATATTTTATTTAGATCCTCATACAAGGCAATGTGAACTAGAAGTTCAAACGATTATACATTTGCAAAGAATAGCAAATGAATTGCTTGATACATTTTTTTACGATACAAAAGGATAACTAAATCCTATATACAAATTAAAAATGCCCCAATCTGAATTGATGTCCTGTTGGACAATTGATCAATGCAAAAATCGCACGGCAGAAGCATGGTAGAGTCGATTCCAAAAATAAAATCCTTGAAAAGGCAAAGAGGCCAAATGATGTTGTGGAGGCAAATGATACTCTTTGTGTAGAAGAGAATAGAGACATAGTAAGGACATTGTTGCAGTTCAAAAATTTGATATATTTGAAATGCAGAAGCGTTAAGGTACTTGAAAATAATCATTGAAAATGATGATATCTCAATAGATTATGTCTCTATAGGAAAAAGGGTGGAATCGACGAGTAATAATTGTCGACAATATATTTGCATATAATATAGAGCTAAATATTATGCAAGAAAATGGGGATCTTGAGCCAAGAATCATCGAAAAATGTCTATGTAGAAATGATTGGCCAAAAATGGAAGAAGCCATCCAGGCTAAATAGATCATTTGCAAAAATGTGAAGTCTTTGGACCTATAGTCCAAACACCAAATGGAGTGAAACCCGTGTGATACAAATGGGTATTTGTGAGAAAAAGAAATGAGAAAAATGAAATTGTATGCTATAAGGCTCTACTTGTAGCACAAGGTTTCTCATAATGACCTAGTATAGATTATGGCGAAACGTATTCCCTAGTAATGGATACAATAATGTTTCGATATTTGATTAGCTTATCTACACATAATAAGCTAAATGTGCATCTGATAGATATTGTTCAGCCTATCTATATAGTTCATTAGATAATGATATTTATATGAAAAGTCCCTGAAGGATTAAAGACATCATCTAATGAATGTCCCCGGATATGTACTCAATCAAATTGCAAAGATCTATATATGGTCGAAAGCAATATGGACGGATGTGGTATAACCATCTCAATGATATTTGATTTAGATGGGGTTTACAAATGATGTCATTTGCCCTTATGTTTATATTTGAATAGCTGTATATGTTGATGACTTGAATATCATTGGAACTCCTAAAGAAGTTCCCATAGTCATAAAAGATCTAGCAGAAGAGTTTGAGATAAAAGATCTTGAAAAGACAAAATTCTATCTAGCCTAGATTGAGCTTGTAACAAACAAAATGTTTATTTGTTAATCAATTTACACAGAGATAACTCTTATGAAGTTTTATATGGATAAATCACATATATTTTCTTAGGTGTCTTAGTATGCAGGATATTTATCAAATCTACATAAAGGCAGATATTAAACTAGGTTCTTTCACTTATAGAGACATGATCATATCCTGAAATACACAAGATAGACTATAGCCACTATTTCTTCAAATCACAAAGAAATTAGTGTAATATACAAAACTCGTGAATCTTCTGGCTAAAGGCAATGAATCAACATGTTCAAACTATCATGTAGATTCTCTTAGAAAAAAGTTGCACAACTTTACATGAGGACAACATGGCTTAGATAGTTCAACTAAAGAGAAGATGATATCAATTTGTTCAAGTGATAGAGTTACTACATATTTATTCTTTGTAGAAGTGGTACACAAAATTAGAATATCCTGATTTTGATATTTTAAGTGATATTTTAAAGAGGAGAAATAATGTACTCTTTTTCTTGATCAAGGTTTTTGTCCAATTGGATTTTCTTTGATAAGGTTTTTAATGGAGTTCTATATTTTCACTATGAGGATATTGTACTTTTTTCCTTTACTAAGATTTTTTCCCTGGTTTTTTCTTAGTAAGGTTTTAATGAGGCATATCCCTGATGGACATCTAAGGGGAGTATTATGAAATATTATTCATTTATGGATGTCCATATCTTTAGCTAATTCAGTTAAGATTTGATTTGATTAGATAGAATCTCTTATGATTTGATGTTATATTATATCTCTCTTCTTTGGCTATAAATAGTCCTTTGGATGCTCCATATAGAGTACCTTTTGAGATTATCAATAAAACTATTCTTTCTCTTTTTCTCCATTATTCTCTCTATTTTTTTTTTATATAGTTCATTATAATAGTCTTCTTTTTGTGGTAATGTAATTATAATAGTTTTGTTATCATTAATTAACACTATAATAATTATACATATAAAATTTTAATGATATAATAATACATTCAATTATCATTTTGTTTATATTATTTGTTATTAATTTCATATTAAATAATTTTGAATGAGATATTTTATAGGGTATTTTTATTGTGTTCATGGAAGATAGATATAAAGGTATGATTGGCAAAAATTAATTAATAATTATAAGGTAAATTAAATTTAAACTTACTTTAACTATTAAGATTATGAAAATGATAGGGCATAATTTTCTCTATGAATGACACATAAAAAACTTCTTATGTAATAAGTTTTAAATATTAGTATTATAGATTTAGTTCCTCCTCAATATTTTGATAGCCTTATTATTTTTCTTATTGAGTAATTAAGTTAGGGGAAGTCTCACCACTTCATTGATAAATCATCAGTGATAAATTATTATAAAGACTTATCCAACATCAATTTCCAATTTGATGTGACTAATTCACTTAATTTTCTCACTTAAGAAATGAGTTAGAATACATAAAAGACAACAATCAATATTCACGCCAAATAAAAGTGTCCATGATTTTAATTTTTTTTCTACACTTAGTAGCCATGTCAAGAACATTAAAAAAAAAGGAGAATAATTCTATACTAAAAACTATACATAATTTTAAAAAACTGGCTCCATTGAAAATGACATCACTTGAAAATTTCACCACTTGATTGATATATGCTTGGTGAGAAATTGCAGGAAGATTAACAATTCAAAGTTTATGCACCAGCTTTAATTTGCCAATTTAGTGTGACTAATTTGTTTAATTTTCAAACTTAAGGAATGGGTTAAAAACATAAAGACAACAATAAATTATGCCAAATATTATAAATCATCATTACATTTTTCTTTAGAGTTATCACTTCATAAAGTGTAATTATCTTTCATTCGTTGTATTTTCTTATATTAGATGTGATATAAAGATAAAGACATGCAACATTTTCTTTTATAGATGTTTTCTTTCACAATAGATTAATAGTATTGAAAAAGTAATAAAATATATAGAATATACGATTTTTTATTTTTTTTAAATTACAAGGTATTCTTAATATCATTTAATGATATGTGACATCATGTTAAAATTAAATCTTAACTATATATTAATATTTAAAATTTGTAATTTAGCATGTGTTTTTTAAAACTATAAGATTTATTATAATCTTTTTTTATATAATCAATTATGTGCAAATCAATTTAATTTAATTATATAAGTAATGATAGTTTATTCTTGAATTCAAGGTGAAACAATATATCAACTATTCAAATCATAATTTAGAATTAAAAATATATAAATATTATAAAATTACTCATTAAGATCGTATCACATGTAAGATTCACTATAGGTTAAAGTCTATATTAATATTTTTCTTTAATTATATATGAATACTTTAACTAAAAAATTGTTATAAGATGATCTGTTTAATCTAGATTGTATGAAAATATTGATTTTGTATGGTAAAATACTAGAAACGTATGAAATGATACAGTAAAATATTGATTTTGTAAAGTAAAATCTAATTTTTTTTGTTTTTTTTACAAGGATTTTTTGTTTTAGTTTAAAAATATAAAGTTATGGATGATATATAATATACATGTTGATTTGATCTAATTTATAATTTATAATCTATAATACCAATATTTATGACTCATTACATGAAAAGATTTTCATGTGTCATTTGATAGACAAAATTATGACCCATCTTTCATAATCTTAATATTTAAAGTAAGTTTTTTTTTATTAATCTTTCATAAATAAAATGATAATTGAATGTATTATATCATCAAAATAATTATGTATATAATTATGGTACTAATAAAATAAAACTATTATAATTATGTTACAAAAAAAACTATTATAACTAAAGATGATTGATTATGATTAATTATTATAATCATAATATTAATGATAATAAAACTATTATAATTATGATAATTAATGATAACAAGAAAATCTTAGCACACATTTTTAAAATTATCTTTATTAGATTTATATTATGTATGTATTTTATTTTTAATTTGGATTATGTTTTGTATATTTGTTATTATGGATATTTGTGTTTTGAATTTTAAAGTATATTTAAAATTTGTATCTTTTTTAAATTTTTTTTAATAAATCCATGAATTGAATATCCATAAGGATTGAAATCTTTGTGGAATAAGAAATTTAAATGAAGATCAGTGATAGGAATGAGGATATGGATGGTAGACAAAATTATAAATAATGATAGGGTTGGAGGGAGTTTCTAATTTCAAATCTAGAACTTTTGAAAACCATAAAAACAAAAATATTTATCTATCCTTCTCACTATACCCTATTTAACTTTTTTAAAAATTTAAACATTCCAACTTTTCAATTCCACAATAGTTTTATATTAATTTGTTTAAAAAAAAACTAAAAAATCAATTCCACAATTTACACTTCTTTGATAATGATGCTAATTGTTTACTAATTTTAAAAATAAATAGTTACATTACTTTTTTATTGAAAAGAATTGTGTAATTGATATAATACTCCAATAATTGAGATGACATAAATTAGGGTTATATATAATTTTTTTACTAATTATAACACATTAATTATAATATATATTTTAAAATTGATATTTTAATTTACTAAAAGGTTGTAAAAGGAAAGGAGGTGTGATTGAAATCGTATAAATTAAATATTTTAATTTACAAAAAAGATATAAATGACTAAGGATGACAAAAGCCTCCTGAAGTGCATACACATGAGGATTACTTGCTATGGGGATGGAAATGAGGATAAGTTTTGTCTTCATGGGGGCGGTCAATAGGGCAAAGTCGTCATTTGTTAAATGAGTCAGGGACAATGATAGCACATCTTCATTTTTTAATTATCTTTATTTGATTTGCATTTTGCATTCATTTTTATTTTTAATTTGAATTATATTGTATTAGTAGTATTTATTATTATAGATATTTATTTTTCGAATTTCAAATATTTTTAGAATTTTTCTCTTTCTAATTCTTTTAATAAACAATAAAATCGAGATTCAAATATCCACGAAAATAGGAAATGAGAACTTGTGATAGGGATGAAGATGGGGATGAGAGGCAAAAATTTTAAAGGGATGGGTGTGGGACATGTCTCATCTCATAGATATCCATTGTCATTTTTATAAATAACTCATGATATAGTAAAAGTATCCACTTATTCTCTTTCATTATTCAACAATTTCAATTTTTGAAATGTACAAAATTTTCATAATATAGGTGTTTTATTGTTAGTTAAGGGTCATCTACTGATATTTTTTCTACCTTATAAATATGATATTTAAAATATGATATAAAATAGATGACATGTTTATACTTTGTCCATTTATTTAATTATTTAATTATTAACTTATTTTTAAAATTAATTTATATACTCAATTTTATATAAGATATATTTAAATAAACTACTATTTATTTTTTATAATAATCAATAAATTATTTTTATTATCATCTTGTGCATCGAATGGATGAAATGACTATATCACTGTATGTCACATGACAACTTTTAATTGGATTAAAAAAATATCCCTGTTAAAACTTATCTATCATTTATCGGTAAATGAACTATCTTTAAGTGTTATGTGACAATCCTTAATTACAATTAAATAAAAATGATTCAATCCATAAATTCTATCTCTCTATCTATTATATATAAATAAATGAAGTTCTGGAAATTTTCTATACTCTAATGGTATCCCTTTTTTTATCCCCAATTATTCATTAACACATGGATAAATAAAAATAAAAATAATTATATAACATATTTATCATGAGTTGATAAATAATTGGGGAGCAAGAAATGGAACACAATTTGAAGACAGAAGATTTTGGCTACTCTTGATTATAATAATTAAGGAAAAACTATTCTATCACTTTGATTTATGTAATCAAAAACCTGAAATCTTTCACATCAAAACTCTTCTTGTGCTCCATGCGCAATTCTACTTCTCTTTTTTTTTTTTTCAATTCTCTTTAACATAATTCCAAAGTTGCAATCCAGAAAGTGTGATAAATTTCAATACAAAAGCTTATTTTAATATTGTAACAAAGAATAACTATATTTTAAAATATAAAAAATATAAATTAAAGGGTAAAAAGAAATTCATAAAATAAGGAAAAAAAATAATTACTCATAACTTCTATCTATAAAATCTATTTCACTAATTTTTATCCATACCAACCACACCCTCCATTAAAAAATATACTCCTTACTTTTCATTCTATAAGTTCATTTTTTTTTATAAAATATTTGTCTATTTCTTATATTAAAAAGTATTAAATTTTTTATTTTTAAGATTACTCTAACATAGTTAATTGTATTTATTTTTCAATAACATCATAATTATATATATTTATATTTTAATAGGAATAATATAATCTATTCATATATCTTTTTATCGTTATTACCATATATTTATTATTTTTTTAATTAATTAATTTTTTTATTTTTCGACGGATGGAATGAAATTAAAAGCGCTGAATAAGTCTCCTCTCACCGTTTTGCTTTAATGATTATGTCCATTATTAATAGATAATATCAAGATATTGGTAAGATATATAAATTAAAAATAGGCACATTGACCAATATTCAAATAAAAACTAGAGTTAAAAAATAAAAAAGTCAACAAACGTAAAGCAGAAGCAAATTATAGCCACTGCCACTAGGATAGTGATATAGTCCGTGGTGACATACTGAGTGACGAAAACAATACAATTTTATCACACTCAGTGACGTGAGCAAAGACAAGTGAGAGAAAGATATATATATATATATATATATATATATATATATAGCTGCTTGCAAATTGTAATTACAGGCCAAACAAGGATACATATAGAGACTAGTTGTAATCAAGCTACAGCATCAGCGTCAACAAATCAAAGGAAGAACCAAAAATGGCTGAAGTGCAGGTTCCTCGTGTGAAACTTGGAAATCAAGGCCTTGAGGTATTAACTCTGTTCTCTTATCTCATGAACACTTCATTTTCTCCTTTTTCTTTAATTTTGCTTCCTGATTCTAATTTGCTACTATTATTATTTGTTTTTTGGTCCAATTTATTATTTTAAAATGGCTATTATAACCAAGTCCTCAAAAAGAGTCAAACCCAAAATATTAGTTGATTGGATGAGAGTGTTTCATAATTCTAATAACATATTGAATTTCTCTACCAACAAATAAATAAATAATTAGCATATTGAGGTTGTTTATGTGCTTATTGCTACTTGTGTTTACGGTGACTTCTCTCTGTTAATATTGATTTAGTGGTAGTTCAGTTTTGCCTCTTGGAGAGTGTGGAGACTTCATTGATCCATCAATAATTTGACACACGATTCTTATTATCGCACATAATCTAGCTTATAATTAACCCTTTTTCAGATTCTCAATAGAAGTTGTTATGAAAAAATTAAACAACTTCATAGTTTTAAGTACTCCTAAGTTGGGTTTGCCTATTTGGTCAAAATATTATTCTCATAACATAACATCGCTCTCTTCATTTTATAAGCATTTTTTTTATATATATAAATATGTAGGTTTCAAAGTTGGGATTTGGGTGTATGAACCTCACTGGAGCCTATACTGATGCTGTTTCCGAAGAGGATGGCATATTTATTATTAAGCATGCATTCAGCAAAGGAGTCACCTTTTTTGATACGTCTGATATTTATGGAGTCAAAAATGCTAACGAAATTTTGGTTGGAAAGGTATGTATAATATTTTTTGCACCCTTGAATACTTATTATCTAGAAACATGCTTGAAAAAATGAAAAATAATCCTCTGTGATGGATACTCTGCTACAATGCTGGACAAAGAAGATTTTGAAAGAAAAAAAAACCAACAAGGCCCAACTCGTACTAGCATTTGGAATTTAGACCCTAAATCCTGAAACATGTTAAACTAAAAGTTTTGAAATGTTACCGTTGTTATTGTTAAAAAAGACATTTCTTTAGCTTTCCTAAAGGCATTGAGTGTATAATTTTTTATGTTCTGTTGTTTATCAGGCTTTAAAGCAGTTGCCTAGAGAAAAGATTCAGATAGCTACAAAATTTGGCATTGAAAAGTTAGATCTTACTACTTTTCATGTCAAGATCAATGGTACACCCGAGTATGTGCGGTCATGTTGTGAAGCTAGTTTGAAACGCCTAGGAGTGGATTACATTGATCTCTATTATCAGCAGAGTGGACACAACAGTACCTATAGAGGACACAGTTAAGGAATTCTTCCTTTTATAGATTTGTAAATATTTGGAGCATATGATATACCTGTGACTTTTCATTAATATTCTGGCATTTTTTTGCTTCTTATACTAGGTATATTATTAACAAGTTTGTTGCATTATAGATTGGTGAACTTAAGAAATTGGTGGAAGAAGGCAAAGTCAAGTATATTGGATTATCTGAAGCTAGCGTAGACACAATTAGGAGGGCACACAGTTCATCCAATCTCAGCTGTACAAATAGAGTGGTCTCTATGGACTCGTGATGTTGAGGAGGAGATAGTTCCTCTTTGCAGGTTAATTTAAGTTGTCCTATTTCATTGAAGTGCAACTCTTATGACTTTTTTCCTCAAAAAAAATTAATGGACAAATTACATTGACCTTCCTAAATTTGGTGAGATTCACTCTAACTCTACTCTATTTAATTTAAGTTGTCCTATTTCATTGAAGTGCAACTCTTATGACTTTTCCTCATAAAAAATTAATAGACAAATTACCTAACCTTCTGAAATTTGATAAGATTCACTCTAACTCTTCTCTATTTGTGAGATTTACTCATGAAGCAATTTCCTGAGTTTATAAATACACCTCTCGTTAGTTAGTGAAATAATTACACCATCTTGTTGTCCATTGCACATTACATGTGTAAGTTTATTATGTCTAAGGGATATGTTCAGACAAATAGAAGGAACCAAGGTGAATTTCAACAAATTTAAGAGAAAGCCAGAACAATTTGCCCAAAATTAACTGAACAATCTCTATTTATGAGTTACTTGAGAAGAAGATAGTGAAAATAACCAAGACTTAGTTGTTGCTTATGAAGCATAGGCACTGACACAAACACACGACATGAACACAGACACGGGACATAACACAGACACGGACATGGACATGACATATATATAAAACCAAAAATTTATAAAAAGATGTTACATTATTCAAAATATCATTTATATAAGCTTCATGCATTATTTCCTTTTTATAGCCTTATTTATATTGTGTTTATCTATGTTAGAGTATGAAAAAAAATAAATTTTAAATTAAATATATGCAAACATGTGTTATCGGTATGTCATACAAGATCAATAAGGACACATGTCAACACGTAAGCACAACACCCAAATGGCATGTTCGTGTTCCATAGGACATTGTTGATAATAATATTTATCTTAATGTGATTTCACTTTCCTAATGCTTTTATTCATTCAGGGAGCTTGGTATTGGAATTGTACCATATAGCCCTCTGGTCGTGGCTTTTTGGTGGCAAAGGAGTTCGGGAAAATCTACCTCCAAGTAGCTTTCTGGTATAGTTTATTACCAATTATATAGTTTTTTAATTTCTAGTGCATACCATAGATTTGTTTGGAGAGCTGATTATTTTACTCCTGATTCAGGCTCATCATCCTCGTTACCAAGAACAGAACTTGGAGAAGAACAAGAAAATATATGACCGAATAGAAAACCTTGCAACGAAGCACCAATGCGTTCCTCCTCAGTTGGCATTAGCATGGGTACTCCAACAAGGCAATGGTGTTGTGCCTATCCCTGGTGAGTGACATAATATATGTTTTTTCATTTAGAATGTAGCAAAATATCATAGAATATAATATTCACAACATCAAATCGGTAACCTTAGTGTAGTAGGATTATGGTATGCATTGCCTAAATTTATTTTCCAATTTGAACAAGTTATTATGCAGTGCATATTTCTATGACTGCATTTGTGCAAGGATCAAATAAGTGAAGAACTATATACTTCTCTATATGTACAATATATTAACTTTTTAGTGTGTTTTTCTTTGTGGTGTTAACTTGTGTTTATAAACACTAGAAAGCTTGATATTTTAATATTGATTTTCTCCCTGTTGAAAGGTGTTTTGCTATATCGATTATGGAGGAAACTTAACCATTCGACTGTAATTAGCCTATTTTTAGCCAAATATAGTAATATGAGATCTCTTTTACAAAGGTTATTGGCTGCTAGAACAGTTCTTATTAATTGACCCCCAACCAACAAAAAAAGCAGCAAGCACGATAATTTTCATTAAAAAATATTAATTAAAGAAGAACAATGCATGGTTGATCTTAATTTTCCAATGGTATGAAAAATATATAGAATGAATAACAGCTCCAAGGTCTCTGTGCATACTTGAGGTATTCAACCATCATTCAATATTTCATATGAAGGGTTGTTATGGGTTAAATGACTTGTTTTGAATGCCAAATGTGCATAATTTGCTCTTATAATGCAAATGGTTTTTTTTTTGGTTAAAGTGATAGATGGTTTTTCCTTTCCCAAAGCTCCAAATGGCATTTTTGAATTTTGACTATTTACAAGTTATTAACTTGGTGTAACTTACAGTCTGGAAAATTAAAATGAAAACATGTTTACAACATAAGCATTGAAGGTGAAAATTAAAAATTATGCCATTATCTCTTCTCATTGAAAATAATCTTCCCTCTTTATCATTCTACTTCTCACCAACTCAACCAAGGAAAACACATGTTTTGTATTTATCTATGTCACTATGTTAGTATTTTAGTTATCATAAATTCATAATTCAGAAGTGTATAACTATTTGCCACAATTTGTCTTTACCTTGATTTACAGGAACAACTAAGATCAAGAACTTGGATCAAAATGTCGGTGCCTTAATAGTGAAACTTTCAGAAAATGATCTGAGAGAAATTTCTGAGGCAGTTCCTATTCAGGAAGTAGCAGGTACTCGTCACTTTGATGAAACGCATGAAAAAGCCACATGGAAGTTTGCTAACACACCACCAAAAGGTTCAAGGGTCTCAGCTTGAAGCACTGAAAAGTTCTTTTCAGTTGGACGACACACAAATTTTATGATTTGAGGAGCTTCATATATAGACATAGAAATTTGTAGGCATGAATAAGTATAGGGAAAATATGCATAACAATAGCCCAGGCCATGTCTTGATGATTTTGGCTCTCAGCTGGGTACATATTTTCTTCCTTAGGCTATGTTTGGTTGAGGAATAAAAATAAGGGCAAATTCTCCATGATTAAGTTTCATGTGTAATTTTACACATAAAACTCAATTAAAAAAACTTATCTTCATTTTCACTCTCCAACTAAACATACCGTTATAGTAAAGTTTGCGATGTAACATAAATTTTGAATAATGGAAGGTTTTGCTCCACATGTTTGAGGGAGTTAAAATGTGCACTCATCTATTTGATTTTGTTTAATTATCTATCCCCCACTCCGATTATGATTTAGTATGGCCTGATTTATATTACGGAACAAAGTTTGATTAAGGTTTTTCAAAATGTTTTTTTTTTTAAGCTAAACAGGTCATGCTATTAAAAATTGTAGCTAGCATGCAGTGTTATGCAGCTTGGTATGGTTGGTACCCTTGGTTGACTTGAAGGTCTTGTCACACCTTATTCATGTGATGATCTGAACATTCTCGTGGGACTGGGTTGGAGAATGAGAATGATCTGAAATAGAGGCACTAGCAAGGGACAACGATAATGAGGTAGAGGCAGAATGGTGGGTGAAAAATATAAAAGTGAAAAACATAAAAAAAGGTAAATTATATAAAACTATTTTATAAATACATTAAAAATAAATATAAATTACGAGTTTAAATTTTATACATTGATAATAAGTCAATAAAATTTTACCAAATTGACAAATTATAGTCGGTGATTATGATAGTAGGTAATTATTTTATATGATTTATCATTTTGATAAAATTTGACTCGTCACAATGTGAAGGTAAGAAATCAAATTCATAAATTATTATGAAATTATGTTTTATATAAATTTTTATTGAGATTAATTTCTATTTACTGATTGCATAAGTATGTATTTGGATACACATTGGTGTATCCCAAAATCAATTCTGTAAAAGTAGTTGGCATTCATATCCATTACTCATCTAATTGAATAACAATATAAAATATTTTTATGCTCACAACATAGCTCTCTTCATTTTATAAGCACTTTTTTAATTTTTAATTTTTATATAAATATGTAGGTTTCAAAGTTGGGATTTGGGTGTATGAACCTCATTGGAGCCTATACTAATCCTGTTTCCGAAGAGGATTGCATATTTATTATTAAGTATGCATTCAGCAAGGGAGTCACCTATTTTGATACGTCTGACATTTATGGAGCCAAAAATGCTAATGAAATGTTGGTTGCAAAGGTATGTATAATATTTCTTGCACCCATGAATACTTATTATCTAGAAACATACTTGAAAAAATTAAAAATAATCCTCTGTGAGGGGATGCTCTGTTCCAATGAAAAAAACAAAGAGAAAAAGCCAGCAAGGCCCAACTCGTGCTGGCATTTGGAATTTATACCCTAAATCCTGAAACATGTTAAACTAAAAGTTTTGAAATGTTATAGATTTCATTCTAAAAAATGACATTTCTTTAGCTTTTCTAAAGGCATTAAGTGTATAATTTTTTTTGGTTATGTTTTTCAGGCTTTAAAGTAGTTGCCTAGAGAAAGATTCAGATAGCTACAAAATTTGGTATTGAAAAGTTAGATCTTACTACTTATCATATCGAGATCAATGGTACACCCAAGTATGTGCGGTCATGTTGTAAAAGCAACTTGAAACGCCTAGGAGTTGATTACATTGATCTCTATTATCAACACAAGGTGGACACAACAGTACCTATGAGGACACAGTTAAGGAATTATTCCTTTTATAGATTTGTAAATATTTGGAGCATATGATATCCCGTGACTTTTCATTAATATTCTAGCTTTTTTTGCTTCTTATTCTAGGTATATTATTAACAAGTTTGTTGCATTGTAGATTGGTGAACTTAAGAAATTGGTAGAAGAAGGAAAAGTCAAGTATATTGGATTATCTGAAGCTAGGGCACACACAATAAGGAGGGCACATCAGTTCATCCAATCTAAGCTGTACAAATAGAGTGGTCTCAATGGACTTGTGATTTAAGGAGGAGATAGTTCCTCTTTCAGGTTAATTTAAGTTGTCCAATTTCATTGAAGTACAACTCTTATGACTTTTTCCCTCATAAAAAAGTAATGCATAAATTACATTGACTTTCCCTAAAATTTGATTCACTCCAACTCTCGTCTATTTGTGAGATTTACTCATGAAGCAAGTTCCTGAGTTTATAAACACACCCCTCTCATTAGTTAGCGAAATAATTACACAATCCCATCCATTGCACATTATGCGTGTAAGTTTATTATGTCTAAGGGAGATTAGTATTATCAGACAAATAGAAGGAAGTCAAGGTGAATTTCAACAAATCTAAGAGAAATAATTTGACCCAAAATTAATTTGAACAATCTCTAGTTATGAGTTACTTGAAAAGAGGATAAAGAAAATAACCAAGACTTAGTTGTTGCCTATGAAGCCTAGGCATTAACATAGACAGGACAGTACACGATATGAACAGACACTAAACACGACACGACATGAACACGTGGGACACACCAAAGTTAAAAACTCTAGGACATGGACATGACATATATAAAACTAAAAATTTATAAACAAATGTTATATTATTCAAAATGTTATTTATATAAACTTCATGTATTATTTCCTTTTTATAGCCTTGTTTATATTGTGTTTATTTATGCTAGAGTAAGAAAAAATAAATTTTAAATTAAATATATGCAAACATGTGTCATCTGTGTGATATACAACAAGGACACATGTGGACATGTAAACACAACACCAAACAGTGTGTTCGTGTTTCATAGGACATTGTTGAAAGGATATTTATCTTAATGTGATTTCACTTCTCTGATGCTTTTATTGATTTAGGGAGCTTGGTATTGGAATTATACCATATAGCCCTCTCAGTCGTGGCTTTTTTGGCAGCAAAGGAGTTCAAGAAAATCTACCTCCAAATAGCTTCCTGGTAAAGTTTATTACCAATTATATGGTTTTTTAATAGTAAATACCATATTTGAGAATTGATTATTTTACTATTGATTATTAGGCTCATCATCCTAACTGCTAAGAACAGAATTTGGAGAAGAACAAGAATATATATGACCGAATAGAAAACCATGCTAGGAATCACCAGTGCATTCCTCCTCAGTTGGCATTAGCATGGGTACTCCAACAAGGCAATGATGTTGTGCCTATCCCTATTAAGCTCAGATAAGAGTGAAATGAATCAACTAAATTTCATTGAATGCCAAAAATGAAATTTACACAAAGGGTGCATGTGAGCTTAATGAGTTGTCAATAAAACTGAAATAAAATAGAAAGGTTAACTAAGTTAACAACCTGTAACTAACTTAATTCACACATGAATGATAAAACTTTCCCTCAAGTTGGGAGATGAATGTCTTCAACTCCTAACTTGCTCATAAAGGAGAGAAATGTGCCAGGGGAGGGGTTTAGTAAGAATCCGCAGCTTGATGTTTGGAGGGGACATGCACAAGCTTGATGAAGCCTTGATTGACTTTTTCACGAGTGAAGTGGCAATTGATTTCCATATGTTTGGACCTCTCATGGAATGTAGGGTCTGTGGCAATATGTATGACCGCTTGATTATCACGATATACCATGGTGAATAACCTGAACCCCAAAATCTAACAAGAGCTATTGTAGCCAAGTTAGCTCACTAGTAACACTAGCAAGTGCTCTATATTCGCTTCGCAGAAGATCTAGACACTATTGGCTATTTCTTGGACTTCCAAGCTACCAAAGAATCACTAATATATACTAAGAAACTAGTGGTCTATCGCCTAGTATCCACATAACTTCTCCCATCTGTATCAACATAAGCTTGTAGTCGAATAGAAGAGGAAGTGGGGAAGAGAAGGCCCTGCCGTGAACCTTTTAAGTACCTTAACAAGTGATGTAAGGCCTGCAAATGTGAGGTTATAAGTGTAGACATAAATTGGCTCAACCTTTTTATAGTATAGGAGATGTCAGGCATCAAAATGGTCAAGTATAGCAACCTGCCAATCATTCTTCTGTACAAGGAAATGTCCTCTAATAGAGTTCAAGAATCTGCAAACAACACTAGTTTGGGTTCCATGGGAAGTGCCTTAGATTTGCAATCCAAGAAACTTGTGTCTTCAAGGAGACTCAAGCAATACTTGTGCTGTGACAAAAGAAGTCCAGATGAGGATTTAGCTATTTCCAATCCCAAAAATATCTGAGGTCTCCTAGGATTTTCAACTTGAATAAATTCTGCAGCTGCTCTTGGACTTGGCTGATGATGTTAGATGAAGCACTTGCCACTACGATGTCATCCACATAAACTAGGAGGACCACCAACTTCACCAGACCCTCTAGTGAAAAGGGAGTAATCCTTTGGATTGGCGAAATCCTATAGTGATGAAAGTAGGTGAAAACTTAGTGAACCATTATCTTGAGGCCTGTCGCAAACCATAAATGGACATCTTGAGTTTGCATACCAAGTGCTCCCCCTCACTATGGTAACCAAGAGGTTTGTCCATGTAGACTTCCTCAAACAAGTCCCCATTCAAAAATGCATTGTTTATGTCCATTTGCAAGAAATTTCAGCCCTTAATTGTAGCCAACGAAAGAAGAACCTAAACGGTTAACTTAGCTCCTGGGAGAAAGTGTCTTGAAAATCAATACCTGCCTGTTGAATATATCCTTTAGCAACCAGCCGCACTTTGTATCTATCTCCGTCCCATCACCCTTATATTTGACCTTATAAATCCATCTACAACTCACAATGTGTTTACCAGGGTGGTAAAGGAACCAACTTCCATGTTTGATTATCTTCCATTGCTTGAATTTTTGTAGCCATAGCATCCTTTCACTCAGGGTATTTGATAGCCTGATGGAAGAAGGTAGGTTTAGGTATGGCATCCACATGTAAGACAAACTATTGGTAAGGTATGGTAAGGTTCTCATAGCTGAAGTAGGACTTTATTGGAAATTCAGAAGTGGTAGTACCACAAAAATACTCTTATAAATAAGCTGGAGGCCTAGAAACTCTATTAGATCTCCTAGACTAGGTGTTAAAGGTGGTAGAGGGTGTTTAAAGGGACTACATTATCAATGGGGTTGCCAGCATTAGCATCAATGGAAGTATGGTTGAGGAAGCATCAGAAGTGTCAGGTTGGGATTAGGTAATACAAAATCGCAGAAAATCTTATTCAGTTTAGGCAAAATGTGAAAAGGGAAAGTGCCTTCATAAAACTGAACATCTTGGAAATGAATATCTATAGCCGTGATAACTTAAAATCCTGAGGGAAGAGTTCTAGGTGAAAATTTTGTTCTATGAGAGGATAGGGTAGAGGCAAAATAGAGGTAGCCAAATACTCTTAGGGGATCATAGTCTGGTAATTTTTGAAATAAGACTTGGTAAGGGGATTGATGTTTTAGGATGGGAAGAGGTAGTCTATTTATGAGAAATGTTGTTGTGCTGATGCATTCACCCCAAGATTTACATGGGTTATTTTCTTAGCCTCTAAGAATGAGGTGGTTGAGAAATTCAAGGTTTTTACAAAAATGAGTTTGTAATGAAAAGGGTTCTCAAATCACCTCTATTAGATTAGATCATGGAGGAGAACTTGGGAATTATGTTTTAACTTCCATGAGTTCTCTACTCCTAGAACTCACCAAAATGAGGTTACTGAAAGGAAAAATAGAAGTTTACAGGAGATGGCTAGAACAATATTGTTAGAAAGTAGTTTATCAAAAGATTTTTTGATAGAGGCTATAAACACCTATTGCTATATCCAAAAAGGATTTTTCTTACGTGAATCCTTAAGAAAATGCCTTATTGAGTAATTTGTGTGGAGTGGATAACAGTGTAACAATTATAAAAGCTTAGTGGATGTTGGTGTTATGATTTCATAATCTCAACATAACAGTGCAATGCTAGTCTCCTGAATTTCACCAAGTCTAAATCCTACACCTCCTTGGAAGGCTATATGTTAGAACCACATTCTTAGGATCAAAAATTCTAGTAATTGTTCCCAAAAGGAAAACAAGTTAAAGAATGATTTTTAATGAATTTTATGAAACTTTTAAACGTTTTGTTTTTGGCCTACAAGTATAAAAAATCATGAAGATTTCTAAATTTGAACTAAAATCCAAAATTTAGATTTTGATTGGTTGAGATTTTGATTTTTGTGATATTTTATTTGAATCCAAATGGGGGGTATTTCCTTATTTACATTTATCTTTTAAAGTTAATGGAGAGTAAAATAAATGAGGACAATAACTTAAAATAAGTGAGTATTGAGATAACCCAGATGCATGGAAGACCTTCTTACCAGGAGTTTGGTGGCTGTCACGCTATAGCAATCTAGGACCGCTATAGTGGTCACAAGTATGGGAAGGGGGTCTGAGTGGTCTGAAGACCGCTATAATGGTCGTAAGTGACATGATCGGGAACGTGAGGATGCCCTGACATAGACTCCTATAGCACTCATAGGCTGCTCAGCCCCTGAGCATGAACAGTGCCAAAACAACGTCGTTCCACTTACAAACCCCTCCCCTTTTATATAAACCCTTTTCTGAACATCCCTACTACTTTATGGATTGACGCTGTCCCCACAAACCAACATGGGTCTTTTCCGTGCTTGTCCTCACTTACACACTTCTTGGAAAACATCCCAGGAGGTCACCCATCCTAAAATTGCTCCAAGTCAAGCACACTTAACCTTGGAGTTCTTTGGTGATGGGCTACCAAAAGAAGATGCATCTTTGTTGGCATAGGTAATACTAATCAATTCATATAAGTCATCCTCAAGTATCCCATACCTATACAGCCTAGGATCCCTCTCATTCCTGTGTGTAAATGGTTCATTCATGTACCCTCCACTTAGAGGCCTTGCCAGGAGCCACTCCTTATCCGTGCCTTCTTGTATCGGCAATCACTCTTTGCCTCGTCACCAGGCATTACATGCCCACCAAGCTTTCACTTGGTTCATCCCCGAGCCACACGTACTAGGAGAAATGCTGGCTTTGATACCATTTGTAATATCCCCTACTACTTTACGATTGACGATTCCCAACAAACCAACACGAGTCTTTTTAGCATGCTTTGCCTTATTCACACACTTCCTGGAAAACTTCTCAGGAGGTCACCTATCCCAAAATTGCTCAAAGTCAAGCATGCTTAACCGTGGAATTTTCGTGATAGGCTATCGAAAGAAGATGCATCTTTGTTGGCATAGGTAGTACCAATCAATTCATATAAGTCATTGAGACTGTATAGTCTCATACCTATAAGCCTTAGGATCCCTCTTATTTTGATATGTAACGGTTCATTTGTGTCCCTCCCCTTAGAGGCCTTGCCAGGACCCGCTTCTTGTCCGTGCCTTCCTGAACGGCGATCACTCATTGCCTCATCACTAGGCGTTACATTTTCCATTCGGTTTCATTCAAACTGCCAACCCTTCTCCTCCTCCATCATTTTTTCTTTTTCTCTCAAATTCACTCCAATCCATCATTCCCAATCATCAAGGTATGTTTAAGTTGATAGATTTTGTCTCTGTTCTTTCTTTTCCCATGTTCTTAGTATGAGTTATTATTTTCTCTCATTATTATCAAGTGTAGGTGCTCCTCAATACTGTTAGAGTTATATTAGAGCTATCTAGAGGTTATTAGAGATTAATCTAGAGTTTATGGTTGCTCTATGGAGTTCTTGGTGCCATTCCAAGCTCTTCAGGTCAAGTTGAGTGTCCATATACTCCTGGCTCCAAACGGTGAGTGGGTTCAATCTTGTGACCTTATTTTGGTCATTAGAATTATTTTCCTCACATTGTAGTATTGTTACATGATTTTAGAGATAATTTTAAAGAGATTACAAATTATTATTGGTTTTATCGAGTTATAAGATTATGATTTTCAAAGAGGATGAATTATGTGTTATAGAAAACCATGGGACCGTAATTGATATGTTGAGTGCTATGAAAATGTTTTATATATTTATGAAGAGATTTGTTGCCAAATGTATCATTCAGTAAGATGCCAGCTTAAAAGATATGTTCTTATTGATTTATGATATTGTTATGTTTTCAAGATTTAGATTTCAAGCTATGTTTTGAATATTCAGTTAAGATATCTATATATATTAGAGAAATGTGAAACAAGAGTATAGCCCAACTTTACAAATAAATATGTTATATGATTTTTAAGTATTATGATTATAAACCCCAGTGATTTGATCTATGTGTTGGAAAACATCAAATTAATGCAGTGAAATATAAAACAGTAGAGAACAAAATTTTTCCATCACATGAACTATTCATATAGGACAGAAAACACTCTCAATAAAATCATATTTCATGAGGTTGGTATCACCTTGTGTCATTTAGATAACATAAACGCTTAAAGTAAGATAAATAAAAGGACATGTACTTCTTGTAGTGAAGTCTCATAGAGAGTGATTGTCCGTCTCACGAACACGTAGCCGTACAACCGCATGACCTCTAGCTCATTCATATGAACACAGTATGCCAAGGAACTCCTTTTGTCCAAGTTCCATTTTTTGTTGTCCTTGGGAACCTAGACTAGTATGGAGTGGGTGGTGGAGAGGTTTCTAAGAATAGAGAGATATTTCTACTTAATTGGTTTCTCCCTTTTTTAAAACCGTGAGCCACACACTCTCTCTCTAATATGTGTCAGATTCTTTCTTTTTATGGTTAGAGATTTTTTTTATTTTATAATTGGGCATAACATTTATGTCACATTAATTCTTAATTGATTCCTAATCAAAAACTTATTTAAAAATTGAATTAATTTATTTTTCAGATAATTCTTATTTTAAATAGACTTATGTAATTTTGGTGTTTACCAAAATAACATAATCTCACATATAGTCATTTGATATCTTATATCAACCCAAGCTCGAAAACACCAAAATGCCCCTGACACAGATTTCTAAAATATAGACTTTCCATATAAAACCTTTTCCTTTTTGAGGTTGTTGATGGTTGTCGCTATTGCTTTGTGGAGTGGATAACACTATCGCTACACCAACCTACCTCTATCCATGTGTAGCGGTTGTTGATGGTTGTCGCTATTGCTATGTGGTTGTTGATAGCTATCATCACTTTGTGTCGTAGTGGATTTGTGTGGGCAGGGTTTGCCCACTCTTGGAAGAGGTGGAGAGATAGGTTAGTGAAGAAGAGAAAGTGCTAGTGTTAGGAGTAAAAAATATATTTTGGGGAAAACACTCTTCCAGTTAACGATGTTAAGTTCCGTCTACAATAGGGGATGTTATTGTCAAGTGTATAAATAGAGCGGTATAGAGTGTAATATCATAAAATTTAGGAGAGGTGAGTGTAATTTTCTCTTAAGATTATGAAAATAGTGGGGCTTAATTTTTTCTATGAATGAAACTTGAAAATTTTTTCATGTAATGAGTCTTAAATATTAATATTATTATAGATTATACATCAGGGATCATAACAAAACATAAAACATTAAATTTATGTTCAAATTAAATGACAATGGCACTCAAACTATGAAAACAAATATACTTTATATTTTGTTGTGACCGCTAATATTGTCATATGACATTTTATATTTTAGTGTGACTTCCTAACATTGTAATTTGACATTTACATTCATTTCTTGTATATAATTTTTATATTTTCTATCAAAAGGATAAAATTGAAACATTTTGAAAATGGACATAAATAGAACAAAAGAAACTTTTGAGACCAAATCAAAACCATGATTATCAAACATGAGGGACCTAAATAGATCTTTGGTAAAAATTATTTGATAACAATTTTTTATATGGCAATTAAATTATACTCATATCCTCTAAGATTTGGTAAAATTCATTATAACCCCCTCTGTTTATAAAATTTGTTCAACAAACCTATGAGTTTTTGAATATATATATATATATATATATATATATATATATCTTTTTTAAAAACAGAAAAATAAATTTAATATTTAATATATATTTTTTACCGTGCATTGCCAAAAAGGGGACTTACAATGAAATGGCGAAGATAATATTCCCCACCTAATCTTAGTTGACGACCCAAAAAAATAATGATAATAATCTGTGTTAAATAATCGCTTAGATGTCATGGTAGATATTTAAATTGAAGATGCCATGGATGCATATGTCAAAGCCTTCACTGGTTACATCTAAGATCAGTTAAGGCGTCAAAATCATCTAGTGATCAGCAAATGTTACTATATTGCATACATCATTGACGGCGGGTTGCAAATTCGCAATCTTCTGAGCATTTAAAATTCAACCAAAATGAGTGAGTGACAGCTAATAATTCGACATAAAATAAATAAATAAATAAATAAAGATCGAAACGTAAGCATAACCGCCTGTGAAGTTTTACACGAAGGTTTCAATTATTATCATTAGAAAATTCAACATATAAACATGAATGACGAAAACTGATGAATCATTTGCTTGAAAAAAGAGATAAAGAGACGCAAACAAGAATCCACACAATCTAATAATAAGGCACAACATAAATTGCAATGTTGTTCTATCCTTGATTCCTTGTAAAGATTATATATCACGCTTGTTTCATCTTTTTATTAATTAAGGGGTACTTAAACAGAAATAAGAAATAGCTCTTTTATACCGAATGGGATTAGCTCAATGAAATTTTGTTGAATTCAGGGCAAGTTTTACTTGCAAAATTGGCGGTCCAAAACCTAGAGAACTCTTTTGGAAAGGGGCCATGATATTTACTACTTTAAGTTTTGGGACTTAAACGACTTCCTTTTTATCAAAAAAAAAAAAAACTCTTTTATCATCTTACTTTACTTTAGAACAAAAAGAAAAAAAATGAAAGGGTTTATAAAAATGGGCAATTATATCTTAGACATTGGGTTGCATTGCGTCAGTGAGATATATGAAAAAGGAAATCAATACAACTAACAAAAAAAATCAATTTCTCCCAACTAAAGTAAAATGAAGATTTAAGTGTGGATTTGAATTAAAACTTACAAATTGGGGATAACATCATCTTAATTTTGTAAAGTTAGTTTTGATCAAAAGTGAGTTAGTGTCGTATGATTTATGTGTAGTAACTTTTATACTAAAATTGAGGCAGTGGAAATATTCACTCTCTTTCTGTCTATTATCGCTTCATTCTTAATGTCATTATTTCAATATTCCTAAAGTGCCCTTTATTAAAACTTGTGTTAAACTCTTGTCTATTTACATTGTCATATTTCAAATTATGTTTAATAACTATACTAATCTATAATTTATAATACTAATATTTAAGACTCTTTTGGAGGAAAGTTTTTCATGTGTCGCTTCTAGAGTTAGTTAGGGCCCATAATTTTATAATTTTAATAATCTATAATCTATATAATACTAATATTTAAGATTTCTTTGGAGGAAAATTTTCCATGTGTTGTTTCTAGAGTTAGTTAGGACCCACAATTTTTATAACTTTAATAATTTAATAATTTTAAAAAAAATCATAATCATAACTATTATATATAATTAGAATATCATTAAAGATTATCAATATTTAATAGTAGAACTACACTGCAATAAACAAATATCAATCACAAAAATCATAATTAATTATGAGATATCAATTATAATCATAATTAATTAAAAATATCAATTTTATCAATCATAAATTTATATTCAATATCAAAAGTAAATAATATTTATCCAAGTTAAGCATCAATATCCAAAATTTTTTTAAACTTTCCCATATAAATTGATCACAATCGTTTTTTTCCTGTGACATGTTGCTCTCATGGTTTCAATTTTTTGTTGGTTTTTCGATTATTAGATACAAATAAAGACTGACTGAGTACAGGGGTAGCAACAATACGATTATTTGCTTTTTTATTATTGTTTTGATGCACTAGTTCATGTAATTTTCAATGTGAACTATTTTATAATTATTTGCTTTTGGTTGCATTCTCAATTGTTAATTGTTATATATATATATATATATATATATATATATATATATATTTCTATGGTTCCATGATTTATGGTATTTTTTTTGTCATTGGTTTATACTATTTTTGAAATCAAACTATTATTAATTTATTTATGCATAGTATAATTTCATTTTCTGTCAAGTTTTGCTTTTCATTTTTTTTAATGCAATTGAAAAGGAAAAAAAAGGGGGATAAAGACATCATAACTAATACATAGGGAAATGATCACTGTTGAAGTATCTACTAATAACGACAACATCAAATTATTGGGAGATCCCAAAATCCTAAGCAAGTCACCTCCGCATGTATCGATCTTTTGTAAGATCAAAGTATCAGCATAATGTTGTCTTCCTGCATATTGTGCTTCAAGAGAATATTCCAAATCAGTATGCACAAGTGCTTCTTTAATAGTATAAATAATGTTGAAGAATCTGTAATGTGGCACATCCTTAAATGCGGAAACAATTATGGCTTTATAGCATTTTCCTAAATCAACATATCATGCACAAGATATATATATATATATATATATATATATATATATATATATATATATATATATATATATATATATAAATGGTTTTGTAAAACAAGAAGGACACATAAAAGGGTGTTTAAGTTAAACAACATCTGATTTGCGACCATCCAAAATGCCCTCTTGAGCTGACTTGTTGAAGAACTCAATGCAATCCGCAATGGCCTCATTGTAATGGGAATAAGAAGAATAATAAGAGCTGCACGATGTCTTTGGGGGTTCAAACCTATCAGAGTTTTTGTGCCTCACGAGAAGAAGAAGAAGGCACCGAGAACACAATGCGCATGAGAATCTTGCATAAACGGTGGAAGAGCTTCATGGATGAGAAGTTGAACTTGATAGAGGAGGGAAGTGTAGTGGTGTTGTTGTTGAAGGGTTTGGTCAATAAGCGCATCACCACACACTTGTATGACAATGCTCTCTTCACCTAGCGTTAGTCCACTTGGTTGGTTGTGCATTTTTCTCACTCCCTTTGACAACCCCGGGAAGTGTAATGCTATGATGGATGTCGTTTGGTTTCTTGAAGGTATATATAAAAGAATTTTTTTTTGTCCTTTTCTACGTGTTAGTTTTAGGGGCACTATTTTTGACACAGAAATGTTTATACCTATAAAAACAATAAATTAAAATACTCAGTTATTAATACATTATTTTTATAGATAAATGTGTTAGAATCTTAATTGAAATATAGGCAAATTATGCTAATCTACATATCCTAAGGTTCAATGAAATTCAGTCGACTCCCTTTTTTTCTGAGTGACACTAATCTCCTTTGAATGTATCATTCAATTATTCAATGTGCAATGGAGTGGATAACTGTGTAATAATATCTGGATTTATAAAAAGGCTGAATTTTTTTTCTTTTTTCACAACTAATAATTTGACATTAATATAATTCTTGAGCGTTTTTCTGAAAGAAAATTCCCGTTAAGTGAAAATTTAAGTACTTACATAGTTTACGTTTCATTTGATCTTCCATAATATAAAAAAATTATAAATAAAATTGTAAACAATGATTATAATTGTTTTTTCTATAACATTATTATAGTAGATTTATTGAAAGTGTAAAAAATGCATATTGAATTAATTTGTAGATTTTAAATATTGTTCCCTTAACTATGGTTGGTTCTTGTATTATTTTGCTTAAAACTTAAAACTTTTAATATTTCTTGGATCAATCGACAGGCAGCTGGTGGTTTATTATACAGAATCAAGGCAAAGATGAAAACATTGGGTATTGGCCAAAGGAAATATTCACTCATTTATAAGAAGAATCTCTTTGATAAGATATGGTGGCGAAACTTTCGCCCCACCAAGTATGGTCAGTCCCCTAATGGGTAGTGGGAATTTGCCTCAGGCTTTATTTCGTTATTCAGCTTTCATTGCAAGCCTTCAAATTGTGGATTCAAAGCATAATGAAGTTGACGTAAACCATGAAGACATGAAACCATATTGTGACACAACCTCAGGTTGCTATGATGTGCTATGCCATGGCTATGATGGAACTCTGTTTAGGCAAGCTTTTCTTTTGGTGGGCCTGGTGGCCAATGTGGTATATAAGTATAGTTGTAAACTGTATCAATAAAGGTTAACTCTTTGACTCAAAAAAAATAAAGGTTAACGCGTGACCAAAATAAATAAAGGTTAACTCATTATTAGCTAGAGGTATTTTATATTTTGACATTCGTTCAGGGCCGCATACGCAACACGCATACGTAAAATAATCATGGGGCTGCACAATAGATTTTATGCTATTTTCTCTTTCTACAAATTTCCTTCACAATTCTCATATGCATGGAAACAATGAGTCGAAACTATGTGTTCACAAATCATTACTCTTTTGACTGTTTCCTCTATTTTAGAATAACTGTAAAAAATTAATATATACACATACAAAGAAAAAATATTCATAAATGAATAAAATTATGAGTTGACAAAACAATCTCTGTATAGTCATTATTATTCATCTTGGTTAATGTGTTGATTACTCCATCTGTTTTTGTTAGGGGCAAAATTCCTTGAATGTGTCGAAGCAAATTTGACAAAATCTAAAAGGTGTAGACTTGGGCCTTTAAGGGACTTAGAATAATTTTCAGTGGGAATCTAGTTCTTGGGAGCACGTGATTGCGTTTCATTGGCAAGTGAGTTCGACAAAGTAAACTGCCAGAGGGAAAACGCAAAGCGGTTATAAAGTCTGAAGGAATATGCGATGGTTACCAAAGTTGCAAGCTAGAAAGACGCCACTGACACAAAGGCTGGAACAATTCTTCGTGAATTCAAATTGAATAATTCTGAGCATGGCAAGATCAGACAATAGGAGTTAGTCTATAAATTTAACAATAAATAACAATGCAAAGGGTAGTCCTGTTTTGGAAAACACTTATAAATCCACTAATCTCCATAGTCCCAATGATATCTAGGAGTGCAGGAGACCAAGTAAAGCCCTTTGAACTAGCCTCCATTTTCATTTCTTCATTCTCTTGTAATTTTGTTTTATTCCTTTACTAACATACTATCAATGTACTTTTGATGCTCTTTTAAAGTTATTAATGCTATTTCCTATCTCATCTCCCTTTATTCTATCTTCTTCTTTTCTTTAGTTCTTTAATCTTTCATTTTTCACTCTAGTTCTTCCTTCATTCTTCCTTTTACACTTTATTGCTTATTGACGTAAACAAAAACATTGGTCAGTTGACAAGATCAATAGAAACTGTCCACGTTACTTTGAAAAAATTCTAAAGTATGAAAATCCCTAAGAGGAGTTGTTTCCGCTCCCGATTAAAAGCTATGAAGCAAAGTGAGAATTGTTAATTATTTGTTATCGACGATAAGAGCCAAAATCCTATAAAACAAATTGACACGTGTGATGGGACCGATTGAAAAGAATTATGTCAAAAAGTCAAAATTACAAAAAAAAAAAGGAAGTATCATTGATACACCACATGCATTTGCACATTGGTACTATAGCAGAAAAAATATCTAGAGCATCTCAAGAGCATCATCATCATCTAATAATGAGGAGATCATATGAAATGAAGTGAAAAATAATTCACAACCCAAAAATGGCAAATCAGTTGTTGTGTCAACGAGACAAACATGTACAAATGAACCTCCAAGGGTTTAATACCATAAGTACAACACATGCTGCATGGCCGCCATATGGCTTGCCACTAGGATATGTCCCTCTTATTGCAACATACACCTTGGCAAATCCTTTCTACTCCACAATGCAAAACCCTTTCTTTCAAAAAACTTACACTAATATGCCATTGTTAGGGAATTAACCAAAAATGAGTGGGATTCTCGTAACACCCTTTTGGGTTCTTCTAACAATCATGTTACAAATATTCTTTCATCATCAATTCCTCTGACAACTCAATGGATTGACAATATTGGACCCAATTTTCCAAATATGTCAAGGAATAAGGAGTATGCCAATAGGATCTCCTAATAATACTTTAGACTCATTGGCAACCTTTTTTGTCAGTAGTTGGAGAAATCATGACTTAGTCAACATGTTGACACATCAAATGGCAATAGTCTTGAATCCTCTCATAGAATCCAAAAACAATACATACCAATTGTTGGCCTAACAAGTAGGTCAAAGTGCAGAAATGGTCAATATGGATGAAAATCCTAAAGAACATATTATTAGACAAAAAGAAAAAGTAAAGGTATCTCCCCTGATGATGAACAAAACCCTCTTGACCTTAATGTCCATTTAGTGAGATGAAAATAAAAGCTGACAATGTTCTCAATAGTATTCGATAAAACAATGTAGGGGGCATCAAAATCTGACTAGGTAGTCGAACAAATTCTGAATCGTTTTGCTTTCAATATTGGTTATGCAAACCAACCTTTCTTTGTGTCGGCCTTCCCTGACTACATTCAACAAATAGAAATGCCAAGGGGATGGAAAGTCCCTAAGTCTTTGACTAAATTTTTTGGAGACAATGGAGAATCGAAGGTTGAACACATTGCTTGTTATACTATCAAAATAAGGGAGGTAGTAGGTAATGAATATCTTAAGATGAGATGTTTTCCTTCTTCCTTGAGCAAAAATGCTTTTACCTAGTTTGCTAATTTAAGGCCTAACTCTATCTACTCTTATATACAATTGGAAAATAGTTTTGTTTGAATGATTTATTTTCTATCTGATGTTTCCCTAATGAATTAGTAGATGATTATCTAGCTAGATTTAGAAACATGAAGAATAGATTCTTAGTTCTTATCCAGAGACAGAAATAGTGATTAAAATGACTACAAATAGTTTGGATTAAGTGATTAGCAAAAGGTTAGTTAATCAACAATTCTCAGACAAAACTAAACTTGCAAAGAAAGCTAGACAAATGATGAGCAATTGACAGCTAAAAAAGATAGGTTTAAGGAGAACTTTAGAAGAGAGAAAATTGCATATGTTGATTGTGTTTAAATAGATGAAGAGGTCAACAAGAATGAAGTTCATGTTGCTAATTTCAATATGGACCTCCTTATGTATGCGCTTCACTCATGCCTGCTAAATGCAAAGAGAAAATTTCTTCTTCTTCATTGAAGATTTATTCTTTTCACATAACTAAAGCATATCAAATATTCAACGTTCTGTTGAGAGATAAACAAATAATTATGGCTAAAGGAAGTAAAACGCCTTCTGTCAAAGATGTCAAGAATAAGAAATATTGTAGGTTCCATAAAATTGTTGGACATGCCATTAACAATTGTGTGCATTCCAAGGAATTAATTCAGAAAGCTATAAAGGAAGGGAGACTAAAATTTGAAGAAAAAGTGCATACAATGAAAGTCTATTTTAAGCCATTTAACATTGACTCAAACTATTCCGAACCAATTCAAATGCTAATCAACATGATTGGATGTGATGGCAAAGAAGTTGATGAAACCAAAGTTCAGGATGATTTGAGTTTGGATTTCTATGAAACTACTAAAGAAAGAATTTATCCTAAGTCAGGGAAGACTTGCTTGATTTCGTTCTAAAGTAACGAGATAATAATGCCAATGTAGCAATGTGTCCTCATTGTAATGCAGTCTTTGATAGAAAAGCAACAATGGGTTTTGAAAAGCAATGTAAGACCAAATTAGCTAAAGAAAAGTAAAAGCTTGAGAAGAAAATCCCAGAAAAAGAAGCTTGCCTAGTTGGTTGTCCCACCTCTCAACAAATTAGAATTTATAAAAGGCTTAATTACACTAAAATGTAGTATAGTGCTGTTGGCTTGAGAACCTTTAAAATGATGACAAACATAGTCATATTTCTCTCTAATATATTTGTAAAAATGTTTCAATTTTATATTAGACAGCAAATATCTCCTGTATTCATAGAGACATCCTTGGTCTAATTTGAAATACCATGTACCACACTTGAACCAAGGAGCTATTTGTGAAAAACTAAAGGAAAGCAGTGTTGTGTCAGTAAGAAGCATGCTTCAGCCTATGGGAACTATCAAGAAAGAAAGTCTACATCACAAGTACAATAAAGTCAAACAAAACGCACTCAACAAGACATAAAGCATGGAGTAAGCATGAGGACAATAACAAAATGACAAAGCCCTATTTTCTGCCACATGACAGAGCAGAACAAACAAGGACAATAGAAAAGGCTTTGCAAAAAAGGTTTTAAACGACAAAATATTTCTCTAACTTGGCATAAATCTACATATTAGAGAAAGAACTTCAAGGTTATCATCCAAAATGGAAATGCTCTTTCTCTAATGCCTTCAAGCTTGTTTCTGCTTGGAAAAAGGAAACAGTAAGCTTTCTTCAACCTTCTCATGTCCCTCTCTCTCATGGTTGTAAGGGCGCTGCCTATATATTCCAAGAAGAATCATCTTCAACCACCAAGACTTATCTAGAAAAGTAAATACTTTCTAATCTCAGTGTTCAAAGTAATATCTTGTGAGAAATATATTGTGAGTGAGTTAGAAGTTTGATATTTGAAAATTAGTTTTGGTCCCTATTGGAACATTAGGATTATATTTGTGAGAATTTAGTTGGTTTGTTACCAACTTTGTTTTTGTGAGAATTTAGTTGGTTTGTTACCAACTTTGATTTGTAAACTTGAATCAGCATTTAGATTAGGAAATCAATGGAACTCTCATCAACATTGGTGAGGACTGGAGTAGACTTCATATTGAAGTTGAACCAAGTATAAAAAGCTCTTGATGCACGCTCTTTAACTCTATCTCTTTATTCTTACTTCATTTTCAACAAGTCTTTTAATTTATACGCTGAAGGTTATATTTTGATATATTGTCGTAAAAGGAAAACTAACATATAAATATTGTATTTAGAGTTTATTCAAAAAATCACATCTGTTACATGAATATCTCCTATTCATAGAAGAGATCTAGGTGAACATTTTAATTGTTTCTAAGCTTGCAGAAAAATTTTAAAGGATTACTTGATTCAAAACCCCCTTTTCAAGTGATCTGATACCATCAAGTACAACCAAGGTCATTTCCCTAGGAAGAATGAATGTGACATACAAGAATTCTTACAACCTCATTATTTACATGTGTCATTGGTGTGTCATACAAGATCCAACAAGGACCTATGTTCAACACGTAAACATGACAAATGGCATGTCCATGTTTCATAGGACGTTGTTGATAGGATATTTATCTAATGTGATTTCACTTTCCTTATGTTTTTATTGATTCAGGGAGCTTGGTATTGGAATTGTATCATATAGCCCTCTCGGTCATGGTTTTTTTGGTGGCAAAGGAGTTCGGGAAAATCTACCTCCAAGGAGCTTCCTGGTACAATTTATTACCAATTATATGGTTTTTCAATTTCTAGTGCATACCATAGATTTGTTTGAGAGCTGATTATTTTACTACTGATTATCAGGCTAATCATCCTCGCTACCAAGGACAGAACTTGGAGAAGAACAAGAAAATATATGACCGAATAGAAAACCTTGCTAGGAAGCACCAGTGCGTTCCTCCTCAGTTGGCATTAGCATGGATACTCCACCAAGGCAATGATGTTGTGCCTATCCCTAGGAGTGACAATATATGTTTTCATTTAACATGGAAAATATTATAGAATATAATATTCACAACATCAAATCAGTAACCTTAGTATTGTAGGATTATGGTATGCATTGCCTAAATTTATTTTCCAATTTGAACAAGTTATTATGCAGTGCATATTTCTATGACTGCATTTGTACAAGGATCAAATAAGTAAAGAACTATATACTTCTCTATATGTACAATATATTAAATTTTTAGTGTGTTTTTCTTTGTGGTGTTACTTGTGTTTATAAACACTAAAAAGCTTAATATTTTAATATTGATTTTCTCCCTGTTAAAAGGTGTTTTGCTCTATCGATTATGGGGTAAACTTAACCATTGGACTATAATTAGCCTATTTTTAGCCCAATATACTAATAAGAGACATCTTATACTAAGGTATTGGCTGACAGAACGGTTCTTATTAATTGAACCCCCCCTACACACACATACCAACAACAAAAAAACACTACAAAAAAAGCAGCAACCAGGGCAATTTTCATTAAGAAATATTAATTAAAGAAGAACAATGCATGATTGAACACAATTTTCCAATGGTATGAAAAATATATAGAATGAATAACAGCTCCAATGTCTATGTGCATACTTGAGGTATTCAACTATCATTCAATATTTCATATGATGGTTTGTTATGGGTTAAATGACATTTTTTGAATGCCAAATGTGCATAATTTGCTCTTATAATGCAAATGTTTTTTTTAAGTGATAGATGGTCTTTCTTTTTCCCAAAGCTCCAAATGGTATTTTTAAATTTTGACGATCTACAAGTTATTAACTTGGTGTAACTTACAGTCTGGAAAATTAAAATGAAAACATGTTTACATAAGCATTGAAGGTGAAAATTAAAAATTATGCCATTATCTCTTCTCATTGAAAATAATCTTCCCTCTTTCATCTTTCTACTTCTCACCAACTCAACCAAGGAAAACACATGTTTTGTATTTATCTATGTCACTATGTCAGTCTTTTTAGTTATCATAAATTCATAATTCAGAAGTGTCTAACTATTTGCCGCAATTTGTCTTCACCTTGATTTGCAGGAACAACTAAGATCAAGAACCTGGATCAAGACCTCAATTCCTTAACAGTGAAACTTTCAGAAAATGACCTGAGAGAAGTTTCTGAGGCAGTTCCTATTCAGGAAGTAGCAGGTAGTCATCACTACAATGAAGCGCAGGGAAAATTCACATGGAAGTTTGCTGACACACCACCAAAAGATTCAAGGGTCTCAGCTTGAAGCACTGAAAGGTTTTTTTTAGTTGGGCAACACATAAATTTTATGAATTGAGGAGGACAACTTAGTGGACAAAAAAGGCAATGCAAGCTTAATATATAGACATAGAAATTTGAAGCATGAATAAGTACAGGGAAAATATGCATAACAATAGCCTAGGCCCTGTCTTTATGATTTTGGCTCTTGGCTTGGTACATATTTTCTTCCTTTTAGTAAAGTTTGTGATGTAATAAAAATTCTGAATAATGGAAGGTTTTGCTCCACATGTTTGAGGGAGTTCAAATGTGCACTCATCTGTTTGATTTCATTTAATTATTTATCCCCCACTCCGGTTATGAATGATATTGAAGAAATTATAAAAAAAAAATAAGCATAACAAGATAGTAGTTGTTATAAATCAAAGATTTTTATGGATGTCGTTACCATTTTTTAATGATTGATTATAATCTCATTTATTGACCATTAATATAATGTTGTAAATCATTCCATTTCAATTGTATTCAAGGGTTTATAAATAGAGACCTATAGTGATATTGTAATTCAGTAAAAAGAAAAAGTCTTTCTCATTTTGATCACTTCTCCCTTCCTCTACCTATCATTTCATTACACGTTACAATTTTATGGATGTCCATTACCATTTTTTAATGATTGATTAGAATCTCATTTATTGCCCATTAATATACTGTTGTAAATCATTCCATTTCAATTGTATTCAAGGGTCTATAAATAGATACCTATAGTGATATTGCAATACAGGTAAAAAGAAAAAGTCTCTTTCATTTTCTGATCACTTCTCCATTCCTCTACCTATCATTTCATTACATGATATGTTATTAGTTTGACAGTAAATAAAAAACTAGATATGTGTCTAATGGATGTAGTTCCAGCCTACTTATATAACTCATTGGATAGTGAAATTTCTTCAATATCGATCATGGAAATCTCATTTAGTGATATTAACTCATTTTTAAAATAAATTTATATACTCAATTTTATATAAGATATATTTAAATAAATTATTATTTATTTTTTATAATAGTTAATAAATTATTTTTTATTATCCTATACATCGGACGGATAAAACGACTATATAACTATATGTCACATGACAACTTTTAACTGGATTAAAAAAATATATCCCTGTTAAAATTTATCTATCATTTATCAGTAAATGAACTATCTTTAAGTGTTATGTGACAATCCTTAATTACAATTAAATAAAAATGATTCAATCCATAAATTCTACCTATCTATCTATTATATATAAATAAATGGAGTAACTCTAAGTATCACGTGATAGGATGGAATTTTTTGTATTCTAATGGTATCCCTTTTCCTATCCCCCAATCATTCACTAACACATAGATAGATAAGAATAAAAATAATTTTAAAAATTTATAAGTTATTAAATATATAACATATTTATTATGAGTTGATAAATAATTGAAGGACAGGGAAGAGAACACCATTTGAGGATAGAAGATTTCAACTACTCTTGATTATAATAATTAAGGAAAAACTATTCCATCACTTTTATTTATGTAATCGAAATCGAAAACCTGAAATCTTTCACATCAAAACTCTTCTTGTGCTCCATGCGCAATTCTACTTCTCTTTTTTTTTTTTAATTCTCTTTAACATAATTCCAAAGTTGCAATCAAGAAAGTGTGAAACATTTCAATACAAAAGCTTATTTTAATATTGTAACAAAGAATAACTATATTTTAAGATATAAAAAATATAAATTAAAGGGTCAAAAGAAATTCGTAAAATAACGAAAAAAAATAATTACCATAACTTCTATCTATAAATTCTATTTCACTAATTTTTATCCATACCAACCACACCCTCAATTAAAAAATATACTCCTTACTTTTCATTCTATAAGTTCATTTTTTAATAAAATACTTATCTATTTTTTATATTAAAAAATATTAAATTTTTTATTTTTAATATTACTCTAATATAATTAATTGTATTTATTTTTCAATAACATCATAATTATATATATTTATATTTTAATAGGAATAATATAATCTACTCATATATCTTTTTATCATTATTATGATATATTTATTATTTTCTTAATTAATTAATTTTTTTATTTTTCGACGGATAGAATGAAATTAAAAGCACTGAATAAGTCTCCTCTCGCCCTTATGCTTTAATGATTATGTCCATTATTAATAGATAATATCAAGAAATTGGTAAGATATATAAATTAAAAATAGGCACGTTGACCAATATTCAGCAGAAGCAAATAAAAACTAGAGTTAAAAAATAAAAAAGTCAACAAACGTAAAGCCTGGCCACTGCCACTAGGATAGTGATGTAGTCCGTGGTGACATACTGAGTGACGAAAACTATACAAAAGTCAACAAACGTAAAGCAGAAGCAAATAAAAACTAGAGTTAAAAAATAAAAAAGTCAACTGCCCAGTGGTGACATACAGAGTGATGAAAACAATACAATTTTATCACACTCAGTGACGTGAGCAAAGACAAGTGGAGAAGATATATATATATATATATATATATAGCTGCATTGCAAATTGTAATTACAGGCCAAACAAGGATACATATAGAGACTAGTTGTAATCAAGCTACAGCATCAGCGTCAACAAATCAAAGGAAGAACCAAAAATGGCTGAAGTGCAGGTTCCTCGTGTGAAACTTGGAAATCAAGGCCTTGAGGTATTAACTCTGTTCTCTTATCTCATGAACACTTCATTTTCTCTTTTTTCTTTAATTTTGCTTCCTTATTCTAATTTGCTACTATTATCATTTGTTTTTTGGTCCAATTTATTATTTTAAAATGGCTATTATAGCCAAGTCCTCAAAAGAGTCAAACCCAAAATCCAAGTTATTATTTTCAAATGGCTATTATAACCAAGTCCTCAAAAAGAGTCAAACCCAAAATATTAGTTGATTGGATGAGAGTGTTTCATAATTCTAATAACATATTGAATTTCTCTACCAACAAATAAATAAATAAATAAATAAAATAGCATATTGAGGTTGTTTCTGTGCTTAATACCAAACTCATAGCATTGTTGCTACTTGTGTTTACGGTGACTTCTCTCTGTTAATATTGATTTAGAGGTAGTTCAGTTTTGCCTCTTGGAGAGTGTGGAGACTTCATTGATCCATCAATAATTTGACACACGATTCTTATTATCGCACATAATCTAGCTTATAATTAACCTTTTTTCAGATTCTCAATAGAAGTTGTTATGACAGAATTAAACAACTTCATAGTTTTAAGTACTCCTAAGTTGGGTTTGCCTATTTGGTCAAAATATTATGCTCATAACATAACATCGCTCTCTTCATTTTATAAGCACTTTTTTTATTTTTTATTTTTATATAAATATGTAGGTTTCAAAGTTGGGATTTGGGTGTATGAACCTCACTGGAGCCTATACTGATCCTGTTTCCGAAGAGGATGGCATATTTATTATTAAGCATGCATTCAGCAAAGGAGTCACCTTTTTTGATACGTCTGATAGTTATGGAGCCAAAAATGCTAACGAAATTTTGGTTGGAAAGGTATGTATAATATTTTTTGCACCCTTGAATACTTATTATCTAGAAACATACTTGAAAAAATGAAAAATAATCCTCTGTAAGGGATACTCTGTTGCAGTGCTGGACAAAGAAGATTTTGAAAGGAAAAAAAAAAAAAAAGGCCCAACTCGTACTAGCATTTGGAATTTAGACCCTAAATCCTGAAACATGTTAAACTAAAAGTTTTGAAATGTTACTGTTGTTATTGTTAAAAAAGACATTTCTTTAGCTTTTCTAAAGGCATTGAGTGTATAATTTTTTATGTTCTGTTGTTTATCAGGCTTTAAAGCAGTTGCCTAGAGAAAAGATTCAGATAGCTACAAAATTTGGCATTGAAAAGTTAGATCTTACTTCTTTTCATATGAAGATCAATGGTACACCCGAGTATGTACGGTCATGTTGTGAAGCTAGTTTGAAACGTCTAGGAGTGGATTACATTGATCTCTATTATCAACATAGAGTGGACACAACAGTACCTATAGAGGACACAGTTAAGGAATTCTTCCTTTTATAGATTTGTAAATATTTGGAGCATATGATATACCTGTGACTTTTCGTTAATATTCTGGTATTTTTTGCTTATTATACTAGGTATATTATTAACAAGTTTGTTGCATTATAGATTGGTGAACTTAAGAAATTGGTGGAAGAAGGCAAAGTCAAGTATATTGGATTATCTGAAGCTAGCGCAAACACAATTAGGAGGGCACAAGCAGTTCATCCAATCTCAACTGTACAAATAGAGTGGTCTCTATGGACTCGTGATGTTGAGGAGGAGATAGTTCCTCTTTGCAGGTTAAGTTGTCCAATTTCATTGAAGTGCAACTCTTATGACTTTTTTCCTCAAAAAAAATTAATGGACAAATTACATTGACCTTTCCTTGAATTTGGTAAGATTCACTCTAACTCTCCTCTATTTGTGAGATTTACTCATGAAGCAAGTTCCTGAGTTTATAAATACACCCCTCTCGTTAGTTAGTGAAATAATTACACCTTCTTCCCATCAATTGCACATTATGTTGTGTAAGTTTATTATGTCTAAGGGAGATCGTGTTATCCAGACAAATAGAATGAAGCCAAAGTGAATTTCAACAAATCTATGAGAAAGCCAGTATAATTTGCCCAAAATTAACTGAACAATCTTTACTTATGAGTTACTTGAGAAGAGGAGAGTGAAAATAACAAAGACTTAGTTGTTGCTTATGAAGCATAAGCATGACACGAACACATGACACGACAGACAGACACGCAACACGATATAGACACGGACACGGGGACATACCAAAGTTTAGAAACTCTAGGACATGGACACGACATATATATAAAACTAAAAATTTATAAAAAGATGTTACATTATTCAAAATATCATTTATATAAGCTTAATGTATTATTTCCTTTTTATAGCCTTATTTATATTGTGTTTATCTATGTTAGAGTAAGAAAAAAAAAGTTTAAATTAAATATATGCAAACATATGTCATTAGTGTGTTATACAAGATCCGATAAGGATGGATGTTCAACACGTAAGCACGACACCCAACAGCATGTCCGTGTTTCATAGGATGTTGTTGATAATAATATTTATCTTAATGTGATTTCACTTTCCTAATGCTTTTATTGATTCAGGGAGCTTGGTATTGGAATTGTACCATATAGCCCTCTTGGTCATGGCTTTTTTGGTGGCAAAGGAGTTCGGGAAAATCTACCTCCAAGTAGCTTCCTGGTACACTTTATTACCAATTATATGGTTTTTTTTTATTTCTAGTGCATACCATAGATTTGTTTGGAGAGCTGATTATTTTACTACTGATTCAGGCTAATCATCCTCGCTACCAAGAACAGAACTTGGAGAAGAACAAGAAAATATATGACCGAATAGAAAACCTTGCAACGAAGCATCAATGTGTTCCTCCTCAATTGGCATTAGCATGGGTACTCCAACAAGGCAATGGTGTTGTGCCTATACCTGGTGAGTGACATAATATATGTTTTTTCGATTTAGAATGCGGCAAAATATCATAGAATATAATATTCACAACACCAAATCAGTAACCTTAGTGTAGTAGGATTATGGTATGCATTGCCTAAATTTATTTTCCAAATTGAACAAGTTATTATGCAGTGCATATTTCTATGACTGCATTTGTGCAAGGATCAAATAAGTGAAGAACTATATACTTCTCTATATGTACAATATATTAACTTTTTAGTGTGTTTTTCTTTGTGGAGTTAACTTGTGTTTATAAACACTAGAAAGCTTAATATTTTAATATTGATTTTCTCCCCATTGAAAGGTGTTTTGCTGTATCGATTATGGCGAAACTTAACCATTCGACTATAATTAGCCTATTTTTAGCCAAATATAGTAATATGAGATCTCTTTACTAAGGTTATTGGTTGCGAGAATAGTTCTTATTAATTGACCCCCCAACCAACAAAAAAGGCAGCAAGTAGGGCAATTTTCATTAAAAAATATTAAGTAAAGAAGAACAATGCATGGTTGATCCCAATTTTCCAATGGTATGAAAAATATATAGAATGAATAACAGCTCCAATGTCTCTATGCATACTTGAGGTATTCAACCATCATTCAATATTTCATATGAAGGTTTATTATAGGTTAAATGACATGTTTTGAATGCCCAATGTGCATAATTTGCTCTAATAATGAAAATGGTTTTCTTTTTGTTAAAGTGATAGATGGTCTTTCCCTTTCCCAAAAGCTCCAAATGGCATTTTCGAATTTTGACTATTTACAAGTTATTAACTTGGTGTAACTTACAGTCCGGAAAATTAAAATGAAAACATGTTTACAACATAAGCATTGAAGGTGAAAATTAAAAATTATGTCATTATCTCTTCTCATTGAAAATAATCTTCCCTCTTTCATCTTTCTACTTCTCACCAACTCAACCAAGGAAAACACATGTTTTGTATTTATCTATGTCACTATGTCAGTATTTTAGTTATCATAAATTCATAATTCAGAAGTGTATAACTATTTGCCACAATTTGTCTTCACCTTGATTTACAGGAACAACTAAGATCAAGAACTTGGATCAAAACCTCGGTGCCTTAACAGTGAAACTTTCAGAAAATGACCTGAGAGAAATTTCTGAGGCAGTTCCTATTCAGGAAGTAGCAGGTACTCGTCACTACAATGAATCGTATGAAAAAGCTACATGGAAGTTTGCTAACACACCACCAAAAGGTTCAAGGGTCTCAGCTTGAAGCACTGAAAAGTTCTTTTCAGTTGGACGACACACAAATTTTATGATTTGAGGAGCTTCATATATAGACATAGAAATTTGTAGGCATGAATAAGTATAGGGAAAATATGCATAACAATAGCCCAGGCAATGTCTTGATGATTTTGGCTCTTGGCTAGGTACATATTTTCTTCCTTAGGCTATGTTTGGTTGAGGAATATAAATAAAGGCAAATTCTCCATGATTAAGTTTCATGTGTAATTTTACACATAAAACTCAATTAAGAAAAACTTACCTTCATTTTCATTCTCCAACTAAACATACCCTTATAGTAAAGTTTGCGATGTAACATAAATTTTGTATAATGGAAGGTTTTGCTCCACATGTTTGAGGGAGTTAAAATGTGCACTCATCTATTTGATTTTGTTTAATTATCTATCCCCCACTCCGATTATGATTTAGTATGGCCTGATTTATATTACGGAACAAAGTTTGATTAAGGTTTTTCAAAATGTTTTTTTTAAACTAAAAAGGTCATGCTATTAAAAATTGTAGCTTGGCATGTAGTGTTATGCAGCTTGGTATGGCTGGTACCCTTGGTTGACTTGAAGGTCTTGTCACACCATATTCATGTGATGATCTGAAGATGCTCATGGGACCGGGTTGGAGAATGAGAATGATCTAAAGATAGAGGCACTAGCAGGGGACAACGATAATGAGGTAGAGGCAGAGTGGTGGTTGAAAAATATAAAAGTGAAAAAGATAAAAAAAAAGGTAAATTATATAAAACTATTTTATAAACACATTAAAATATAAATATAAATTACGAGTTTAAATTTTATACATTGATAACAAGTCAATAAAATTTTACCAAATTGACAAATTATAGTTGGTGATTATGATAGTAGGTAATTATTTTATATGATTTATCATTTTGATAAAATTTGACTCGTTGCAATGTGAAGGTATTTTATACTATCAATGAATAGAAATCAGATTCATAAATTATTATGAAATTATGTTTTATATAAATTTTTATTGAGATTAATTTCTATCTACTGATTGCATAAGTATATATTTGGAGACACATTGGTGTACCCCAAAATCAATTATGTAAAAGTAGTTGACATTCATATCCATTACTCATCTAATTGAATGACAATATAAAATATTTTTATGCTCACAACATAGCTCTCTTCATTTTGTAAGCACTTTTTTAATTTTTAATTTTTATATAAATATGTAGGTTTCAAAGTTGGGATTTGGGTGTATGAACCTCATTGGAGCCTATACTGATCCTGTTTTCGAAGAGGATGACATATTTATTATTAAGTATGCATTCAGCAAAGGAGTCACCTATTTTAATACGTCTAACATTTATGGAGCCAAAAAGGCTAACGAAATGTTGTTTGCAAATGTATGTATAATATTTCTTGCACCCTTAAATACTTATTATCTAGAAACATACTTGAAAAAATTAAAAATAATCCTCTGTGAGGGATGCTCTATTCCAATGCTGGACAAAGAAGATTTTGGAAAAAAAAACAAAAAGCAAAAGCCAGCAAGGCCCAACTCATGTTTATATTTGGAATTTATACCATAAATCCTGAAACATGTTAAACTAAAAGTTTTGAAATGTTATAGATTTCATTCTAAAAAATGACATTTCTTTAGCTTTTCTAAAGGCCTTAAATGTATAATTTTTTGTTTTTTGGTTCTTTTATCAAGCTTTAAAGCAGTTGCCTAGAGAAAAAATTTAGATAGCTACAAAATTTGGTATTGAAAAGTTAGATCTTACTACTTATCATATCGAGATCAATGGTACACCCGAGTATGTGCGGTCATGTTGTAAAACTAGCTTGAAACGCTTAGGAGTTGATTACATTGATCTCTATTATCAACACAGAGTGGACAAAACGTACCTATAGAGGACACAGTTAAGGAATTATTCCTTTTATAGATTTGTAAATATTTGGAGCATATGATATACTGTGACTTTTCATTAATATTCTGGCATTTTTGCTTCTTATACTAGGTATATTGTTAACAACTTTGTTGCATTGTAGATTGGTGAACTTAAGAAATTGGCGGAAGAAGGAAAAGTCAAGTTTATTGGATTATCTGAAGCTAGGGCACACGATAAGGAGGGCATATGAGTTCATCCAATCTAACTGTACAAATAGAGTGGTCTCAATGGACTCGTGATTTGAGGAGGAGATAGTTCCTCTTTCAGGCTAGTTTAAGTTGTCCAATTTCATTGAAGCACAACTCTTATGACTTTTTTCCCTCATAGAAAATTATTGGATAAATTACACTGACTTTCCCTAAAATTTGGTGAGATTCACTCCAACTCTCGTCTATTTGTGAGATTTACTCATGAAGCAAGTTCCTGAGTTTATAAACACACCCCTCTTGTTAGTTAGTGAAATAATTACACCATCCCATCCATTGCACATTATGCCGTGTAAGTTTATTATGTCTAAGGGAGATTGGTGTTATCAGACAAATAGAAGGAAGTCAAGGTGAATTTCAACAAATCTAAGAAAAATAATTTGACCCAAAATTAATTTGAACAATCTCTAGTTATGAGTTAATTGAGAAAGAGGATAAAGAAAATAACCAAGACTTAGTTGTTGCCTATGAAGCCTAGGCATTAACAACAACAGGACATAATATCGACATAGACACAAACAAGACACGACATGAACACGGGGACACATCAAAGTTAAAAACTCTAGGACATGGACACAACATATATAAAACTAAAAAATTATAAAAGGATGTTATATTATTCAAAATGTCATTTATATAAGTTTCATGTATTATTTCCTTTTTATAGCCTTGTTTATATTATGTTTATCTATGTTAGAGTAAGAAAAAATAAATTTTAAATTAAATATATGCAAACATGTGTCATCTGTGTGATATACAAGATTCAAAAAGGACACATGTTCAACACGTAAACACAACACCAAACGTGTGTCTATGTTTCATAGGACATTGTTGATAGGATATTTATCTTAATGTGATTTCACTTCTCTGATGCTTTTATTGATTCAGGGAGCTTGGTATTGGAATTGCATGTAACGGCATTCATGCCGTATATTTAACTTCTAAACCTTAGGTTTTTGCATGGGTTTTTGATATGTTATTAAGGAAATTAATAGTGTTTTATGAATTGAACCTCAATGCACGATTTTAGAAATCAATGTCAATTACTCCATTTTTCTTTTGTAAATAGTTAAATCTTGTTACCATTAACTTGTCTCGTGAGTTAGGTTTTTGTGCACAGGAGCATTACATTGAGTGCAAGTATCAAGAGCAGGAGCTAGAATTGAAAGAAGCAAAAGCCCACCATTCGGGTAGAGCAAGCTCGCAGAGAGCAGATAATTCATCTTGAAGGCGGCCTGTCTACATAGGGCCCAACACTCCTGCAATAACTTGATCTTTTGTTGCTGTTTTATTTGGGCTAATCTAAGGCCCCTTGGAGGGAAAAAACGAAAAAACGGAGAGGAAGGGACAGGCGGCATCTAGGTTTAGTTTTAGGAAGATTAGAACTCTCTCTCTATTATTCTCTCTCCCACTCTCTCTAGGTTTTGGGAGTTCCAATCTTTGTTTTGGCTCCGTTTGGGATTGTAATTTACAGCTTTCTTTCAATAACTGTTGTGAAACTCCACCTATGGAGGTGTAATCTCTTTCCGTGTGCAAGGATAACTGAAGATTGAGTTTGTTTTTGAGGTTCCTAATTTTAATTGTACTTCATGGTTGGTTTTTCCTCCCGTTTACTTTCTCTTTTGATATCAATTGTGAAGATTTTTGTAATTGTATTTTTAAGAGTTGTTTGGTTGTGCATTCGTTTGCATGCATAATCTAAATACCATTGGGATATTGGGTCGATTGATTTAATTACATCCAATTGGTTAGGATTGAAATTAACTCATAGGAATTAGGTTGCTGTAATTGATAATCAAACTGGCATAGGTTCATAGAATCACGATCGTGAATTACTAGTTCATATGTTAGCCAAACCCTTAGTGGAAGTGCGATTGTATAACTAAGTAGAATTGCATCATTGTTGTGTGATAACATAACTAATGAAAGTAACCACCGTCGTGAATTTATCTTTTGAACCGATGATTGAACAATTCTTGATTTGAAGGACTCCTATAGGTACATATAATTTTCTCATTATAATTTCTTAATTTAATTTAGTTGCTATAATTTCTAAAATTCCAAATCTCTTGAATCAATTAAAACACTTCCTTGTGAGACGACCTGAGTTGTGCCCTCTACTATATTCTGGTGCAACTTAGCACTTTATAAATTTTTAATTTGTTAGGCGGCGCACTCCCACCATGCACCATATAGCCCTCTAGGTCGTGGCTTTGTTGGTGGCAAAGGAGTTCAGGAAAATCTACCTCCAAATAGCTTCTTAGTAAGTTTATTACCAATTATATGGGTTTTTAATTTCTAGTACATACCATAGATTTGTTTGAGAGTTGATTATTTTACTCCTGATTCAGGCTCATTATCCTCGTACCAAGAACATAATTTGGAAAAGAACAAGAATATATATGACGAATAGAAAACCTTGCTAGGAAGCACTAGTGCATTCCTCCTCTGGCATTAGCATGGGTACTCCAACAAGGCAATGATGTTGTGCCTATCCCTATCAAGCTCAGGATTGAGTGAAATGAATCAACTAACTTTCATTGAATGCCAAAAATCAAATTTATACAAAGGGTCCATGTGAGCTTAATGAGCTGTTAATAAACTGAAATAAAACGAAAGGTTAACTAAGTTAACAACCCATAACTAACTTAATTCACACGTGAATGATAAAACTTTCCCTCAAGTTAGGAGATGAATGTCTTCAACTCCTAACTTGCTCATGAAGGGAGAGAACTGGCAAGGGTTTAGTAAGGAGATCCACAACTTGATGTTTGGAGGGGACATGCACAAGCTTGATGAAGCCTTGATTGACTTTCTCACGAGTGAAGTGGCAATTGATTTCCATATGTTTGGACCTCCCATGGAATGCAGGGTTTGTGGCAATATGTATGGCCGCTTAATTATCACAATATACCATGGGTGAATCAACCTGAACCCAAAGACTAACAAGAGCTGTTGTAGCAAGTTACCTCACTAATAACACTAGCAAGTGCTCTATATTCCTTCAGAAGGATCTAGACACTATTGGCTATTTCTTGGACTTCCAAGCTACCAAAGAATCACTAATATATACTAAGAAACCAGTGGTCGATCGCCTAGTATCCACATAACTTCCCTAATCTACATCAACATAAGCTTGTAGTCGAATAGAAAAGGAAGAGGGGAAGAGAATGCCCTAGCCCAGTGAACCTTTAAGTACCTTAACAAGTGATGTAAGGCCTGCAAATGTGAGGTTCTAGGTGCAGACATAAATTGGCTCAACCTATTCAGTATAGGAGATGTCAGGCCTCAAAATGATCAGCTATAGCAACCTACCAATCATTTTCTGTACAAGGAAATGTCCTCTAATGGTGTTCTAGAAATTCAAACGCACTAGTTTGGGTTCCATGGGAAGTGCCTAGATTTGCAATCCAGGAAACCTGTTTAAGGACACTCAAGAAATACTTGTGTTGTGACAAAAGAGTCCAGATGAGGATTTAGCTATTTCCAATCCCAAAAAATATCTAAGGTCTCCTAGGATTTTCAGCTTGAATAAATTCTTCAGTTGCTCTTAGACTTGGCTGATGATGTTAGATGAAGCACTTGCCACTATGATGTCATCCACATAAACTAGGAGGACCACCAAACTATCACTAGACCCTCTAGTGAAAAGGGAGTAATCTGATTTGGATTGGCAGAATCCTATAGTGATGAGGGCGGGTGAAAACATAGTGAACCATTGTCTTGAGGCCTGTCACAAACCATAAATGGACTTCCTGAGTTTGCATACCAAGTGCTCCCCCTCACTATGGTAACCAAGAGGTTTGTCCATGTAGACTTCCTCAAACAAGTCCCCGTTCAAAAATGCATTGTTTTTGTCCATTTGCAAGAACTTTCAACCCTTAATTGCATTTAAGGAAAGAAGAACTTGAACTATGGTTAACTTAGCTACTGGGGAGAAAGTGTCTTGAAAATTAATACATTTCTGTTGAGTATATCCTTTAGCAACCAGCAACACTTTGTATTGCTCCTGTCATCAAGCCTTATATTTGACCTTATAAATCCATCTACAACCCACAGTGTGTTTACCAGGGGGTAAAGGAACCAACTCCCATGTTTGAGTATCTTCCATTGCTTGAATTTTTGCAGCCATAGCATCCCTCCACTCAGGGTATTTGAGGCCTGATGGAAGAAGGTAGGTTTAGGTATGGCATCGACATGTAAGACAAATTGTTAGTAAGGTGTGGTAAGGTTCTCATAGCTGAAATAGGACTTTATTGGAAATTCAGAAGTGGTAGTACCACAGAAATACTCTTACAAATAAGCTGGAGGCCTAGACATTCTATATCTCCTGAGACTAGGTGTTAAAGGTGGTAGAGGGTGTTTAACAGGGACTACATTGTCAATGGGGTTGCAGCTAGCATTAGCATCAGTAGAAGTATGGTTGAGGGAAGCATCAAAAGTGTAAGGTTAGGGATTGGGTAATACAAAATCAGGTAGAAAATCTTATTCATTTGAGGCAAAAGGTCAAAAGGGAAAGTGTCTTCATAAACTGAACATCTTGGAAATGAATATCTTTGGTCAGAAGATTGTAAAGTTTGTATCCCTTGTAGCCATGGATAAGCTAAAAATCCTGGGAATAGCTCTAGGTGAAAATTTTGTTCTATGAGAGGATAGGGTGGAGGCAAAATAGAGGTAGCCAAATGCTCTCAGGGGATCATAGTCTGGTAATTTTTTAAATAGGACTTGGTAAAGGGATTGATGTTTTAAGATGGGAGCAAAGTCTATTTATGAGAAAAGTTATTATGCTGATACATTCACCCCAAGATTTACATGGGTTATTTTCTTAGCTTAAGAATATGGTGGTTGAGAAATTCAAGGTTTTTACAAAAATGAGTTTGTAATGAAAAGGATTCTCAAATCACTTCTATTAAATTAGATCATGGAGGAGAACTTGAGAATTATGTTTTAACTTCCCATGAGTTCTACTCATAGAACTCACCAACAGAATGGGTTCCTGAAGGAAAAATAGAAGCTTTAGGAGATGGCAGAACAACGTTGTTAGAAAGTAATTCATCAAAAGATTTTTGGATAGGCTAAACACCTATTGCTATATCCAAAAAGATTTTTTCTTACCCATTCCTTAAGAAAATGCCTTATTGAGTAATTTGTGTGGAGTGGATAACATGTAATAATTATAAAAGCTTAGTGGATGTTGATATAATGATTTCATAATCTCAACATAACAGTGCAATGCTAGTCTCCTGAATTTTACCAATCTGGATCCTATACCTCCTTGGAGGGCTATATATAGAGCCACATTCTTGGGATCAAAAGTCCAGGTAGTTGTTTCCAAGAGGAAAATAAGTTAAAGAATGATTTTTAATAAATTTTATGAAACTTTTAAACATTTCATTTTTTGCCCACAAGTTTAAAAAATTGTGAAGATTTTCAAATTTGAACTAAAATCCAAAATTTGGATTTTGATTGATTAGAATTTTGATTTTTGTGATATTTTATTTGAATCCAAATGGGATGCATTTCCTTATTTACATTTATGTTTTAAAGTTAATAGAGAGTAAAATAAATGAGGATATTAACTTAAAATAAGTGAGTATTAAAACAACCCAGATGCATGGAAGAGCAATTTTGACCGCTCAGCGGTCCTCTTGGAGCATGAACAGTGCAAACGGCGTAATTCCACAAGCTCCAGACCCTCATTTTATATAAACCCTTTTCTAACATTCCCTACTACTTTATAGATTGATGGTGTGTTACAAATTAACACAGCTCTTTTTAGCGTGCTTTGTCCTCACTCACACACTTTGGAAAATATCCTCAGGAGGTCACCCATCCCAAAATTGCTCCAAGTCAAGCACGCTTAACCTTGGAGTTCTTTGGTGATGGGCTATTGAAAGAAGATGCATCTTTGTTGGCATAGGTTGTACTAATCAATTCATATAAGTCATCCTCAACTATAATCCCATACCTATCAAGCCTTAGGATCCCTCTCATTCTGTGTGTAAACGGTTCATTCATGTACCCCTCCACTTAGAGGCCTTGCCAGGACCACTCATTATTTGTGCCTTCTTGCCGGTGATCACTCCTTGCCTCGTCATTTGGCATTACATGCCCACGCTTCCGCTGGTTTATCCCCAAACCACACCGTACTATGAGATGCAGGCTTTGATACCATTTGTAACATCCCTCCTGCTTTATGGATTAACTTGCCCATAAACCAACACGAGTTTTTTCATGTGCTTTGTCCTCATTACACACTTCCTGAAGACTTCTCAGGAGGTCACCCATCCCAAAATTGCTCCATGGAGTTCTTTCGTGATAGGCTATCAAAAAGAAGACGCATCTTTATTGGCATAGGTAGTACCAATCAATTCATATTAGCCATCTCAGCTGTATAGTCTCATACCTATAAGCTTAGGATCCCTCTCATTCTGGTGTGTAAATGGTTCATTCATGTACCCCGCTTAGAGGTCTTGCCAAGAGCCGCTCGTTGTTTGTGCCTTCCTACCCACTCTTACCTTGTCACGAGCATTACATTTTCCATTTGGGTTTCATTCAAACGCCAACCCTTCTCCTCCTCCATCAATTTTCTCTCTCTCAAATTCACTCCAATCCATCATTCTCAATCATCAAGGTATGTTTAAGTTGATAGATTTTGTCTCTGTTCTTTCTTTTTCCATGTTCTTAGTATAAGTTATTATTTTCTCTCATTATTATCAAGTGTAGGTGCTCTCAATATTGTTAGAGTTATATTAGAGCTATCTAGAGGTTATTAGAGATTAATCTAGAGTTTATAGTTGCTTTATGATTTGGTGCCATTCCAAGCTCTCCAGGCCAAGTTAGGTGCCCATATACTCCTGGCTCCAAACGATGAGTGGATTCAATCTTGTGACTCTTATTTTAGTTATTAGAATTATTTTCCTCACATTGTAGTATTGTTACATGATTTTAGAGATAATTTTAAAGAGATTGCAAATTATTATTGGTTTTATCGAGTTATAAGATTATGATTTTCAAAGAGCATGAATTATGTGTTATAGAAAACCTTGGGACCATGATTGATATGTTGTGTTATGAAAATGTTTTATATATTTATGAAGAGATTTGTTGCCAAATGTATCATTCAGCAAGATGCCAGCTTGAAAGATATGTTCTTTAGATTTATGATATTGTTATATTTTCAAGATTTAGATTTCAAGCTATGTTTTGAATATTCAGTTAAGATATCTATATATATTAGAGCAATGTGAAACAAGAGTATGGCCCAACTTTACGAATAAATATGTTATATGATTTTTAAGTATTATGATTATAAATCCCAGTGATTTGAACTATGTGTTGGAACATCAGATTAACACAATGAAATATAAAATAGTAGTGAAAAAAAAATTTCCATCACATGAACTATTCATATAGGACAGAAAACACTCTCAATAAGATCATATTTCATGAAGTTGGCATCACCTTGTGTCATTTAGATAACATAAACGCTTAAACCAAAGATGAATAAATAGGACATGTACTTCTTGTAGTGAAGTCTCGTAGAGTGGTTGTCCATCACAAGATAGCCGAACAACACGCCTCTAGCTCATCCATATGAACACGTATGCCAAGGAACTCTTTTTGTCCAAGTTCCATTCTTTGTTGTCCTTGGGAACCTAGACTAGTATGGAGTGGGTGGTGGAGAGGTTTCTAAGAATAGAGAGATATTTCTACTTAATTGATTTCTCCTTTTTAAAACCGTGAGCCACACACTCTCTCTCTAATATGTGTCAGATTCTTTCTTTTTAGGGTTAGAGATTTTTTTTATTTTATAATTGGGCATGACATTTATGTCACATATTAATTCTTAATTGATTCCTAATCAAAAACTTATTTAAAAATCGAATTAATTTATTTTTCAAATAATTCTTATCTTAAATAGACTTATGTAATTTTGGTGTTTACCAAAATAACATAATCTCACATATAAGTCATCTGATATCTATATCAACCTAAGCTTGAAAACACCAAAATGCTCCTGAATAGATTTCTAAAATATAAACTTTCCATATAAAACCTTTTCCTTTTGAGGTTGTTGATGGTTGTCGCTATTGCTTTGTGGAGTGGATAACATTGTCGCTACACCAACCTACCTCTATCCATGTGTAGCGGTTGTCGCTATTCTCTGTGGTTGTTGATAGCTATCATCACTTTGTGTCGTAGTGGATTTGTGTGGTGGGGTTTGCCCACTCTTGGAAGAGGTGGAGAGATGGGTTAGTGAAGAAGAGAAGTGCTAGTGTTGGGAGTAAAAAAGATATTTTGGGGAAACACTCTTCCAGTTAACGATGTTAAGTTCCGTTACAATAGGGGATGTTATTGTCAAGTGTATAAATAGAGTGGTAGAGTGCAATATCATAAAATCTTAGGAAATGTGAGTGTAATTTTCTCTTAAGATTATGAAAATAGTGGGCCTTAATTTTTTCTATAAATGACACGTGAAAAACTTTTCATGTAATGAGTCTTAAATATTAGTATTATTATAGATTATAGAATAGGGATCATAACAAAACATAAAACATTAAATTTATGTTCAAATTAAACGACAATGGCACTCAAACTATGAAAACAAATATACTTTATATTTTGTTGTGACCGCTAATATTGTCATATGACATTTTATATTTCAGTGTGACTTCCTAACATTGTAATTTGACATTTACATTCATTTCTTATATATAATTTTTATATTTTCTATCAAAAGGATAAAATTGAAACGTTTTGAAAACGCGAAGGACATAAATAGAACAAAAGAAGCTTTTGAGACTAAATCAAAACCATGATTATTAAACATGAAGGACCTAAATAGATCTTTGGTAAAAATTATTTGATAACAATTTTTTGTATGGTAATTAAATTACATTCATATCCTCTAAGATTTGGTAAAATTTATTATAATTTCTTCTGTTTATAAAATTTGTCCAACAAATCTCTAGTTTTTGAATATATATATATATATATGGAGTATCTCTTTTTGAAAACAGAAAAATAAATTTAATATTTAATATATTTTTTACTGTTAATCATCCGTGCATCGCAAAAAAGGGGACTACAATGAAATGGCGAAGATTCCCCACCTAATCTTAGTTGACGACCCAAAAAATAATAATAATAATCTGAGTTAAATGATGGTTTTTTTTTATATGGGATTTAAAATGTATTTATATCAATATGATATTTTAAAAAAATTACGCAATATGATTTTTTTCAATATATTCAAAGGTGGATTCAAAGACAATCAATCCCAAAAGTGGATTTAGGATCAAATTAGATTCAAAATTAATAGAAATGCGCAAAGGCGGATTTAGAATTTGATCCAGAATTTTTGAAAATAAAAATAACATAGAATCACGACTATAAACAATATACAAGTAAATTTAATCTCATATAAGTAAATCACCTATCAAAACACCATATACAAATTATTTTTCCTTAAATAATCGCTTAGATGTCATGGTAGATAATTAAATTGAAGACGCCATGGATGCATATGTCAAAGCCTTCACTGGTTACATCTAAGATCAGTTAAGGCGTCAAAATCATCTAGTAATCAGCAAATGTTACTACTATATTGCATACATTCCATTGGCGGCGGGGTTGCAAATTCGCAATCTTCTGAGCATTTAAAATTCAACCAAAATGAGTGAGTGACAACTAATAATTGGACATAAAATAAAATAAATAAATAAATTAAGATCGAAATGCAAGCATAACCGCTTGTGAAGTTTTACACGAAAGTTTCAATTATTATCATTAGAAAATTCAACCAATTTATAAACATGAATGACGAAAACTGATGAATCATTTGCTTGAAAAAAGAGATAAAGAGACGCAAACAAGAATGCCACACAATCTAATAATAAGGCACAACATAAATTGCAATGTTGTTCTATCCTTGATTCCTTGTAAAGATTATATATCACGCTTGTTTCATCTTTTTATTAATTAAAGGGTACTTAAACAAAAATAAGAAATAGCTTTTTTATACCGAATAGGATTAGCTCAATGAAATTTTGTTGAATTCAGGGCAAGTTTTACTTGCAAAATTGGGGGTCCAAAACCTAGAGAACTCTTTTGGAAAGGGGCCATGATATTTACTACTCTAAGTTTTGGGACTTAAACTTCCTTTTTTATAAAAAAAAAAACTCTTTTATCATCTTACTTTACTTTAGGACAAAAAGAAAAAAATGAAAGGGTTTATAAAAATGGGCAATTATATCTTAGACATTGGGTTGCATTGCGTCAGTGAGATATATGAAAAAGGAAATCAATACAACTAACAAAAAAATCAATTTCTCCCAACTAAAATAAAATGAAGATTTAAGTGTGGATTTGAATTAGAATTTACAAATTGGGGATAACATCATCTTAATTTTGTAAAGTTAGTTTTGATCAAAAGTGAGTTAGTGTCATGTGATTTATGTGTCATATGACTTATACTAAAATTGAGGCAGTGGAAATATTCACTCCCTTCTGTATATTATCTCTTCATTCTTAATGCCATTATTTCAATATTCCTAAAGTGCCCTTTATTAAAACTTGTGTTAAACTCTGGTCTATTTACACTATCATATTTCAAATTATGTTTAATAACTATACTAATCTATAATCTATAATACTAATATTTAAGAATCCTTTGGAGGAAAGTTTTCCATATATCACTTCTAGAGTTAGTTAGGGCCCATAATTTTTATAACTTTAATAATCTATAATCTATAATACTAATATTCAAGAATCCTTTGGAGGAAAATTTTCCACGTATTGCTTTTAGAGTTAGTTAGGATCCACAATTTTAATAACTTTAATAATTTAATAATTTTAAAAAAATCATAACCATAACTATTGTATATAATTAGAATATCATTAAAGATTATCAATATTTAATAGTAGAACTGCACTGCAATAAACAAATATCAATCACATAAATCATAATTAATTATGAGATATCAATTATAATCATAATTAATTAAAAATATCAATTTTATCAATCATAAATTTATATTCAATATCAAAAGTGAATAATCTTTATCCAAGTTAAGCATCAATATCTGAATTTTTTTTAAACTTTTCCATATAAATTGATCACAATCATTTTTTCCTGTGACATGTTGCTCTCATGGTTTCATTTTTTTTTTTGGTTTTTGATTATTGGATACAAAGAAAGACTCACTGAGTATGGGGGTATCAACAATACGATTATTTGCTTTTTATTATTGTTTTGATGCACCAGTTCATGTAATTTTCTATGTGAACTATTTTATAATTATTTGCTTTTGGTTTTATTCTCAATTGTTGTGTTAATTCATCTTTTATATATATATATATATTTCTATGGGTTCCATGATTTATGGTATTTTTTTTGTCATTGGTTTATACTATTTTTGAAATCAAACTATTATGCATTTATTTATGCATAGTATAATTTCATTTTTCTATCAATTTTAGCTTTTCATTTTTGTTAATGCAATTGAAAAGGAACAAAAAAGGGATAAAGACATCATAACTAATACTAGGGAAATGATTGCTGCTAAAGTATCTACCAATAACGACAACATCAAATTTTGGGAGATTCCCAAAATCCTAAGCAAGTCACCTCTGCATGCATCGATCTTTGTAAGATTAGAGTATCAATATAATGTTGTCTTCTTGCATAATGTGCTTCAAGAGAACATTCCACATCAGCATGCACAAGTGTTTTCTTAATAGTATAAATAATATTGAAGAATCTGAAACGTCCTTAAATGCGGGAAACAATTATGGCTTTATAGCATTTTCCTAAATCAACATATCATGCACAAGATATATATATATATATATATATATATAAACCATGGTTTTGTATAAAAGCAAGAAGGACACATAAAAGGGTGTTTAAGTTAAACAACATCTGATTTGCGACCATCCAAAATGCCCTCTTGAGCTGACTTGTTGAAGAACTCAATGCAATCCGCAATGGCCTCATTGTAATTGGAATAAGAAGAATAATAAGAGCTGCACGATGTCTTTGGGGGTTCAAACCTATCAGAGTTTTTGTGCCTCACGAGAAGAAGAAGAAGAAGGCACCGAGAACACAATGCGCATGAGAATCTTGCGTAAACGGTGGAAGAGCTTCATGGATGAGAAGTTGAACTTGATAGAGGAGGGAAGTGTAGTGGTGTTGTTGTTGAAGGGTTTGGTCAATAAGCGCATCACCACACACTTGTATGACAATGCTCTCTTCACCTAGCGTTAGTCCACTTGGTTGGTTGTGCATTTTTCTCACTCCCTTTGACAACCCCGGGAAGTGTAATGCTATGATGGATGTCGTTTGGTTTCTTGAAGGTATATATAAAAGAATTTTTTTTTGTCCTTTTCTACGTGTTAGTTTTAGGGGCACTATTTTTGACACAGAAATGTTTATACCTATAAAAACAATAAATTAAAATACTCAGTTATTAATACATTATTTTTATAGATAAATGTGTTAGAATCTTAATTGAAATATAGGCAAATTATGCTAATCTACTTATCCTAAGGTTCAATGAAATTCACTCGACTCCCTTTACTTTTCTAGGTGACACTAATCTCCTTTGAATGTATCATTCAATTATTCAATGTGCAATGGAGTGGATAACAGTGTAATAATATCTGGATTTATAAAAAAGCTGAATTTTTTTTCTTTTTTCACAACTATTAATTTGACATTAATATAATTCTTGAGCGTTTTTCTGAAAGAAAATTCCCGTTAAGTGAAAATTTAAGTACTTACATAGTTTACGTTTCATTTGATCTTCCATAATATAAAAAAATTATAAATAAAATTGTAAACAATGATTATAATAGTTTTTTCTATAACATTATTATAGTAGATTTATTGAAAGTGTAAAAAATGCATATTGAATTAATTTGTAGATTTTAAATATTGTTCCCTTAACTATGGTTCACTACTACATATTTCAGTTTTACTAACATTTAATAAATGTTACTAAATTGTAAAAAAATGTTGTTATTTCCATTAGTAACATTTTTATAGATGTTGTATTTACCCTACGCGCTAAAGAGTTTTAGCAACACTTTTATGTATTTTTACTAACATTTTCAAAATGTTACAATACATGTTTTTTTGTAACATTTGGGTGTTTTTACTAACATTTTAAAAATGTTACAATAGATACTTTTGTAACATTTTTCAAATGTTACAAAAACATATATATTGCAATATTTTGTAAAATGTTACTAATTTACTATTTTGCAACATTTAAAAAATGTTGCCATTAGTCCTTTTCACAACATTTTAAAAATGTTACTAATTTAAGTGCTGAAATTATAGATGTTTAAGCCTAAATAAGATGTATGTTAAAACCAAATCTTTTTATATTTAACCCAAAAACACAAAAAAAATATCTAACTATCAATTTGTGTTACGGATTTCAAGAATACTTATAACTCTCCAATATAAGAGGCACATCTATATTAAAACCAAATCTTTCTATATTCAACTCAAAGTCACAAAAAATACATCCAAACATTAATTTGGATTGTGAAGTATGTGATGAGTCATCAGCTTAATGAGCAATAAAGTTCAAACATCTTTCACTTGCATTACAAACTAATGAACTAACTTAAATACAAAACAATGTTTTTAAACAAAAAGTGTAAATAATTTTGGCCTAAAGTTTAATCATTTAGCTGTTCAACGCCTAAACTTTTTGGCAAGCTTTTCTTTTGGTGGGCCTGGTGGCCAATGTGGTATATAAGTATAGTTGTAAACTGTATCAATAAAGATTAACTCTTTGACCCAACAAATTCTGAATCGTTTTTGCTTTCATTGGTTATGCAAACCAACCTTTCTTTGTGTTGGCCTTCCCTGACTACATTCAACAAATAGAAATGCCAAGGGGATGGAAAGTTCCTAAGTCTTTGACTAAATTTTTTGGAGATAATGGAGAATCGAAGGTTGAACACATTGCTTGTTATACTATCAAAATAGGGGAGGTAGTAGGTAATGAATATCTTAAGATGAGATGTTTTCCTTTTTCCTTGAGCAAAAATGCTTTTACCTAGTTTTCTAATTTAAGGCCTAACTCTATCTACTCTTGAATGCAATTGGAAAATAGTTTTGTTTGAATGATCTATTTTCTATCTGATGTTTCCCTAATGAATTAGTAGATGATTATCTAGGTAGATTTAGAAACATGAAGAATAGATTCTTTGTTCCTATAGAGACAGAAATAGTGATTAAAATGACTACAAATGGTTTGGATTAAGTGATTAGCAAAAAGTTAGTTAATCAACAATTCTTAGACCAAACTCAACTTGCAGAGAAAGCTAGACAACTGAGCAATTGAGCTAAAAAGGATAGGTTTATGGAGAACTTTAGAAGAGAGAAAATTGCATATGTTGATTGTGTTTAAATAGATGAAGAGGACAACAAGAATGAAGTTTACGTTGCTAAACTTCAATCTGGACCTCTTTATGTATGCGCTTGACTCATGCCTGCTAAATGCAAAGAGAAAATTTCTTCTTCATCTGAAGATTTATTCTTTTGACATAACTAAAGCATATCAAATATTCGACGTTCTGTTGAGAGATAAACAAATAATTATGGCTAAAGGAAGTAAAACGCCTTCTGTCAAATATGTCAAGAATAAGAAATATTGTAGGTTCCATAAAATTGTTGGACATACCGTTAACAATTGTGTGCATTCCAAGGAATTAATTCAGAAAGCTATAAAGGAAGGGAGACTAAAATTTGAAGAGAAAGTGCATACAATGAAAGTCTATTTTAAGCCATTTAACATTGACTCAAACTATTCCGAACCAATTCAAATGCCAATTAACATGATTGGATGTGATGGCAAAGGAGTTGACGAAACCAAAGTTCAGGATGATTTGAGTTTGGATTTCTATGAAACTACTAAAGAAAGAATTTATCCTAAGTCAGAGAAGACTTGCTTGATTTCGTTCAAAAGTAACGAGATAATAATGCCAATGTAGCAATGTGTCCTCATTGCCATGCAGTCTTTGATAGAAAAGCAACAATGGGTTTTGAAAAGCAATGTAAGACCGAATTGGCTAAAGAAAAGTAAAAGCTTGAGAAGAAAATCCCAAAAAAGAAGCTTGCCCAGTTGGTTTGTCCTACCTCTCAACAAATTAGAATTTATAAAAAGGCTTAATTACACTAAAATGCAGTATAGTACAACCAAGGTCATTTCCCTAGAAAGAGTGAATACGACATACAAGAATTTTTACAACCTCATTATTTACATGTGTCATTGGTGTGTCATACAAGATTTAACAAGGACCTATGTCCGACACTTAAACATGACAACAGCGTGTCCATGTTTCATAGGACATTGTTGATAGGATATTTATCTTAATGTGATTTCACTTTCCTGATGCTTTTATTGATTCAGGGAGCTTGGTATTGGAATTGTATCATATAGCCCTCTCGGTCGTGGTTTTTTTGGTGGCAAAGGAGTTTGGAAAATCTACCTCCAAGGACCTTCCTAGTACAATTTATTACCAAGTATATGGTTTTTAATTTCTAGTGCATGCCGTAGATTTGTTTGAGAGCTGATTATTTACTACTGATTATCAGGCTAATCATCCTCGCTACCAAAGACAGAACTTGGAGAAGAACAAGAAAATATATGACCAAATAGAAAACCTTGCTAGGAAGCACCAGTGCATTCTTCCTCAGTTGGCATTGGCATGGATACTCCACCAAGGCAATGATGTTGTGCCTATCCTTGGTGAGTGACAAAATATATGTTTTTTTTATTTAGACTGCTGGAAAATATTATAGAATATAATATTCACAACATCAAGTCAGTAACCTTAGTGTTGTAGGATTATGGTATGCATTGCCTAAATTTATTTTCCAATTTGAACAAGTTATTATGCAATGCATATTTCTATGACTGCATTTGTGCAAGGATCAAATAAGTGAAGAACTATATACTTCTCTATATGTACAATATATTAAATTTTTAGTGTGTTTTTCTTTGTGGTGTTACTTGTGTTTATAAACACTAAAAAGCTTAATATTTTAATATTGATTTTCTCCCTGTTAAAAGGTGTTTTGCTCTATCGATTATGGGGTAAACTTAACTATTGGACTATAATTAGCCTACTTTTAGCCAAATATACTAATAAAAGACATCTTATACTAAGGTATTGGCTGACAGAACGGTTCTTATTAATTGACCCCCCCACACACACACACATACCAACAACAAAAAAACACTACAAAAAAAGCAACAACCAGGGCAATTTTCATTAAGAAATATTAAGTAAAGAAGAACAATGCATGATTGACCACAATTTTCCAATAGTATGAAAAATATATAGAATGAATGAATAACAGCTCCAATGTCTCTGTGTATACTTGAGGTATTTAACCATCATTCAATATTTCATATGATGGTTTGTTATGGGTTAAATGACATTTTTTGAATGCCAAATGTGCATAATTTGCTCTTATAATGCAAATGTTTTTTTTAAAGTGATAGATGGTCTTTCTTTTTCCCAAAGCTCCAAATGGTATTTTTGAATTTTGACTATCTACAAGTTATTAACTTGGTGTAACTTACAGTCTGGAAAATTAAAATTAAAACATGTTTACAACATAAGCATTAAAGGTGAAAATTAAAAATTATGCCATTATCTCTTCTCATTGAAAATAATCTTCCCTCTTTCATCTTTCTACTTCTCACCAACTCAACCAAGGAAAACACATGTTTTGTATTTATCTATGTCACTATGTCAGTCTTTTTGTTATCATAAATTCATAATTCAGAAGTGTATAACTATTTGCTGCAATTTGTCTTCACCTTGATTTGCAGGAACAACTAAGATCAAGAACCTAGATCAAGACCTCAGTTCCTTAACAGTGAAACTTTCAGAAAATGACCTGAGAGAAATTTCTGAGGCAGTTCCTATTCAGGAAGTAGCAGGTAGTCATCACTACAATGAAGCGCATGGAAAATTCACATGGAAGTTTGTTGACACACCACCAAATGGTTCAAGGGTCTCAGCTTAAAGCACTGAAAGGTTTTTTTTCAGTTAGACAACACATAAATTTTATGAATTGAGGAGGACAACTTAGTGGACAAAAAAGGCAATGCATGCTTAATATATAGACATAGAAATTTGTAAGCATGAATAAGTATCAGGAAAATATGCATAACAATAGCCCAGGCCCTGTCTTTATGATTTTGGCTCTTGACTTGGTACATATTTTCTTCCTTTTAGTAAAGCTTGTGATGTAACAAAAATTATGAATAATGGAAGGTTTTGCTCCACATGTTTGAGGGAGTTAAAATGTGCACTCATCTATTTGATTTCATTTAATTATTTATCCCCCACTCTGGTTATGAACGATATTGAAGAAATTATAAAAAAAAAAGCATAAAAAGATAGTAGTTGTTATAAATCAAAGATTTTTATGGATGTTCGTTACTATTTTTTAATTATTGATTATAATCTCATTTATTGACCATTAATATAATATTGTAAATTATTCCATTTCAATTGTATTCAAGGATTTATAAATAGAGACCTATAGTAATATTGCAATTCATCAGTAAAAAGAAAAAGTCTTTCTCATTTTCTGATCACTTCTCCCTTCCTCTACCTATCATTTCATTACACGTTACAATTTTGTGGATGTCTGTTACCATTTTTTAATGATTGATTAGAATCTCATTTATTGTCCGTTAATATACTGTTGTAAATTATTCCATTTCAATTGTATTCAAGGGTCTTTAAATAGAGACCTATATTGATATTGCAATACATAGTAAAAAGAAAAAGTCTCTCTTATTTTCTGATCATCACTTCTCCCTTCCTCTACCTATCATTTCATTACACGATATGTTATTAGTCTGGCAGTAAATAAAAAACTAGATATGTGTCTAATGGATGTAGTTACAGCCTACTTATATAGCTCATTGGATAGCGAAATTTCTTCAATATGGAAATCTCATTTAGTGATATTAACTTATTTTTAAAATAAATTTATATATTCAATTTTATATAAGACATATTTAAATAAATTATTATTTATTTTTTATAATAATTAATAAATTATTTTTTATTATCATCCTATACATCGGATGGATAAAATGACTATATCATTGTATGTCACATGACAACTTTTAACTGGATTAAAAAAATATATCCCTATTAAAATTTATCTATCATTTATCAGTAAATGAACTATCTTTAAGTGTTATGTGACAATCCTTAATTACAATTAAATAAAAATGATTCAATCCATAAATTATACCTATCTATCTATTATATATAAATAAATGGAGTAACTCTAAGTATCACGTGATAGGATGGAAATTTTCTTTACTTTAATGGTATTCCTTTTCCTATCCCCAATCATTCATTAACACATGGATAGATAAAAATAAAAATAATTTTAAAAATTTATAAATTACTGAATATATATAACATATTTATCATGAGTTGATAAATAATTGGGACTGGAAAGAGGACACATTTATTGACAGAAGATTTCAACTACTTTTAATTATAATAATTAAGGAAAAACTATTCCATCACTTTCATTTATGTAATCGAAATAAAAAACCTGAAATCTTTCACATCAAAACTCTTCTTGTGCTCCATGCGCAATTCTACTTCTCTTTTTTTTTTTGGTTTTTTAATTCTCTTTAACATAATTTCAAAGTTGCAATCGAGAAAGTGTGATACATTTCAATACAAAAGCTTATATTAATATTGTAACAAAGAATAACTACATTTTAAAATACAAAAAATATAAATTAAAGGGTCAAAAGAAATTCATAAAATAACAAAAAAAAAATAATTACTCATAATCTATCTATATAATCTATTTCACTAATTTTTATCCATACCAACCACACCCTCAATTAAAAATTATACTCCTTATTTTTCATTCTATAAGTTCAATTTTTTTATAAAATATTTGTCTATTTCTTATATTAAAAATTATTAAATTTTTTATTTTTAATATTACTCTAATATAATTAATTGTATTTATTTTTCAATAACATCATAATTATATATATTTATATTTTAATAGGAATAATATAATCTACTCACATATCTTTTTATCGTTATTACGATATATTTATTATTTTCTTAATTAATTAATTTTTTTATTTTTCGACGGATAGAATGAAATTAAAAGCACTGAATAAGTCTCCTCTCGCCCCTATGCTTTAATGATTATGTCCATTATTAATAGATAATATCAAGATATTGGTAAGATATATAAATTAAAAATAGGCACGTTGACCAGTATTCAGCAGAAGCAAATAAAAACTAGAGTTAAAAAATAAAAAAAGTCAACAACCGTAAAGCTTGGCCACTGCCACTAGGATGGTGACATACTGAGTGACGAAAACAATACAATTTTATCACACTCAGCGACGCGAGCAATATATATATAGAGACTAGTTGTAATCAAGCTACAGCATCAGCGTCAACAAATCAAAGGAAGAACCAAAAATGGCTGAAGTGCAGGTTCCTCGTGTGAAACTTGGAAATCAAGGCCTTGAGGTATTAACTCTGTTCTCTTATCTCATGAACACTTCATTTTCTCCTTTTTCTTTAATTTTGCTTCCTGATTCTAATTTGCTACTATTATTATTTGCTTTTTGGTCCAATTTATTATTTTAAAATGGCTATTATAACCAAGTCCTCAAAAGAGTCAAACCCAAAATATTAGTTGATTGGATGAGAGTGTTTCATAATTCTAATAACATATTGAATTTCTCTACCAACAAATAAATAAATAAATAAATAGCATATTGAGGTTGTTTATATGCTTAATACCAGACTCATAGCATTGTTGCTACTTGTGTTTACGGTGACTTCTCTCTGTTAATATTGATTTAGAGGTAGTTCAGTTTTGCCTCTTGGAGAGTGTGGAGACTTCATTGATCCATCAATAATTTAACACACGATTCTTATTATCGCACATAATATAATTAACCTTTTTTCAGATTCTCAATAGAAGTTGTTATGAAATAATTAAACAACTTCATAGCTTTAAGTACTCCTAAGTTGGGTTTGCCTATTTGGTCAAAATATTATGCTCATAACATAACATCGCTCTCTTCATTTTGTAAGCACTTTTTTTATTTTTATATAAATATGTAGGTTTCAAAGTTGGGATTTGGGTGTATGAACCTCACTGGAGCCTCTAATAATCCTGTTTCCGAAGAGGATGACATATTTATTATTAAGCATGCATTCAGCAAAGGAGTCACCTTTTTTGATACGTCTGATAGTTATGGAGCCAAAAATGCTAACGAAATTTTGGTTGGAAAGGTATGTATAATATTTTTTGCACCCTTGAATACTTATTATCTAGAAACATACTTGAAAAAATGAAAAATAATCCTCTGTAAGGGATACTCTGTTGCAGTGCTGGACAAAGAAGATTTTGAAAGAAAAAAAAACCAACAAGGCCCAACTCGTACTAGCATTTGGAATTTAGACCCTAAATCCTGAAACATGTTAAACTAAAAGTTTTGAAATGTCAGTTCTTATTGTTAAAAAAGACATTTCTTTAGCTTTTCTAAAGGCATTGAGTGTATAATTTTTTATGTTCTGCTATTTATCAGGCTTTAAAACAGTTGCCTAGAGAAAAGATTCAAATAGCTACAAAATTTGGCATTGAAAAGTTAGATCTTACTACTTTTCATATGAAGATCAATGGCACACCCGAGTATGTGCGGTCATGTTGTGAAGCTAGTTTGAAACGCCTAGTGGATTACATTGATCTCTATTATCAACAGAGTGGACACAACGGTACCTATAGAGGACACAGTTAAGGAATTCTTCCTTTCATAGATTTGTAAATATTTGGAGCATATGATATACATGTGACTTTTCATTAATATTCTGGCATTTTTTGCTACTTAGACTAGGTATATTATTAACAAGTTTGTTGCATTATAGATTGGTGAACTTAAGAAATTGGTGGAAGAAGGCAAAGTCAAGTATATTGGATTATCTGAAGCTAGCGCAGACACAATTAGGAGGGCACATGCAGTTCATCCAATCTCAACTGTACAAATAGAGTGGTCTCTATGGACTCGTGATGTTGAGGAGGAGTTCCTCTTTCAGGTTAATTTAAGTTGTCCAATTTCATTGAAGTGCAACTCTTATGACTTTTTTCCTCATAAAAAATTAATGGACAAATTACACTAATCTTCCCTGAAATTTGGTAAGATTCACTCTAACTCTCCTCTATTTGTGAGATTTACTCATAAAGCAAGTTCCTGAGTTTATAAATACATCCTTCTCATTAGTTAGCGAAATAATTGCACCATTTTCCCGTCCATTGCATATTATGCCGTGTAAGTTTGTTATGTCTAAGGGAGATCAGTGTTATCCAAACAAATAGAAGGAAGCCAAGGTGAATTTCAACAAATCTACAAGAAAGTTAGTATAATTTGCCCAAAATTAACTGAACAATCTCTACTTATGAGTTACTTGAGAAGAGGAGAGTGAAAATAACCAAGACTTAGTTATTGCTTATGAAGCAAAGGCACTGACAAGAACACACGACACAACAGGACACGAGGGACACACCAAAGTTTAGAACCTCTAGGACACGGACATGACATATATACAAAACTAAAAATTTATAAAAAGATGTTACATTATTCAAAATGTCATTTATATAAGCTTCATGCATTATTTCCTTTTTATAGCCTTATTTATATTGTGTTTATCTATGTTAGAGTAAGAAAAAAAAATTTAAAATTAAATATATGCAAACATGTGTCATTGGTGTGTCATACAAGATCCGATAAGGACGCATGTCCAACACGTAAGCACCACACCCAAATGGCATGTCCGTGTTTCATAGGACGTTGTTAATAATAATATTTATCTTAATGTGATTTCACTTTGCTAATGCATTTATTGATTCAGGGAGCTTGGTATTGGAATTGTACCATATAGCCCTCTTGGTCGTGGCTTTTTGGTGGCAAAGGAGTTCGGGAAAATCTACCTCCAAGTAGCTTACTGGTACAGTTTATTACCAATTATATGGTTTTTTAATTTCTAGTGCATACCATAGATTTGTTTGGAGAACTGATTATTTTACTATTGATTCTCAGGCTCATCATCCTCGCTACCAAGAACAGAACTTGAGAAGAACAAGAAAATATATGATCGAATAGAAAACCTTGCAACGAAGCATCAATGCGTTCCTCCTCAGTTGGCATTAGCATGGGTACTCCAACAAGGCAATGGTGTTGTGCCTATCCCTGGTGAGTGACATAATATATGTTTTTTTTTATTTAGAATGCGGCAAAATATCATAGAATATAATATTCACAACATCAAATCAGTAACCTTAGTGTAGTAGGATTATGGTATGCATTGCCTAAATTTATTTTCCAATTTGAACTAGTTATTATGCAGTGCATATTTCTATGACTGCATTTGTGCAAGGACCAAATAAGTGAAGAACTATATACTTCTCTATATGTACAATATATTAACTTTTTAGTGTGTTTTTCTTTGTGGCGTTAACTTGTGTTTATAAACACTAGAAAGCTTAATATTTTAATATTGATTTTCTCCCCATTGAAAGGTGTTTTGTTGTATCAATTACCATTCGACTATAATTAGCCTTTTTTTAGCCAAATATAGTAATATGAGATCTCTTTTACTAAGGTTATTGGCTGCCAGAACAGTTCTTATTAATTGACCCCCCCAACCAACAAAAAAAGCAGCAAGTAGGGCAATTTTCATTAAAAAATATTAAGTAAAGAAGAACAATGCATGGTTGATCCCAATTTTCCAATGGTATGAAAAATATATAGAATGAATAACAGCTCCAAGGTCTCTGTGCATACTTGAGGTATTCAACCATCATTCAATATTTCATATGAAGGTTTGTTATGGGTTAAATGACATGTTTTGAATGCCAAATGTGCATAATTTGCTCTAATAATGAAAATGGTTTTTTTTTGGTTAAAGTGATAGATGGTCTTTCCTTTTCCCAAAAGCTCCAAATGGCATTTTTGAATTTTGACTATTTACAAGTTATTAACTTGGTGTAACTTACAGTCTAGAAAATTAAAATGAAAACATGTTTACAACATAAGCATTGAAGGTGAAAATTAAAAATTATGTCATTATCTCTTCTCATTGAAAATAATCTTCCCTCTTTCATCTTTCTACTTCTCACCAACTCAACCAAGGAAAACACATGTTTTGTATTTATTTATGTCACTATGTCAGTATTTTAGTTATCATAAATTCATAATTCAGAAGTGTATAACTATTTGCCACAATTTGTCTTCACCTTGATTTACAGGAACAACTAAGATCAAGAACCTGGATCAAAACCTCGGTGCCTTAACAGTGAAACTTTCAGAAAATGACCTGAGAGAAATTTCTAAGGCAGTTCCTGTTCAGGAAGTAGCAGGTGCTCGTCACTACAATGAATCGTATGAAAAAGCTACATGGAAGTTTGCTAACACACCACCAAAAGGTTCAAGGGTCTCAGCTTGAAGCACTGAAAAGTTCTTTTCAGTTGGACAACACACAAATTTTATGAATTGAAGAACTTCATATATAGACATAGAAATTTGTAGGCATGAATAAGTATAAGGAAAATATGCATAACAATAGCCCAGGCCATGTCTTGATGATTTTGGCTCTTGGCTAGGTACATATTTTCTTCCTTAGGCTATGTTTGGTTGAGGAATAAAAATAAGGGCAAATTCTCCATTATTAAGTTTTATGTGTAATTTTACACATAAAATTCAATTAAGAAAAACTTACCTTCATTTTCACTTTCCAACCAAATATACTCTTATAGTAAAGTTTGTGATGTAACAAAATTTTGAATAATGGAAGGTTTTGCTCCACATGTTTGGGAGTTAAAATGTGCACTCATCTATTTGATTTTGTCTAATTATCTATCCCCCACTCCGATTATGATTTAGTATGGCCTGATTTATATTACAAAACAAAGTTTGATTAAGGTTTTTCAAAATTTTTTTTTTAGCTAAATAGGTCATGCTATTAAAAATTGTAGCTTGGCATGTAGTGTTATGCAGCTTGGTATGGCTGGTACCCTTGGTTGACTTGAAGGTCTTGTCACACCATATTCATGTGATGATCTGAAGATGCTTGTGGGACTAGGTTGGAGAATGAGAATGATCTGAAGATAGAGGCACTAGCAGTGGACAACAATAATGAGGTAGAGGCAGAGTGGTGGGTGAAAAATATAAAAGTGAAAAAGATAATAAAAAAAGGTAAATTATATAAAACTATTTTATAAACACATTAAAATATAAATATAAATTACGAGTTTAAATTTTATACATTGATAATAAGTCAATAAAATTTTACCAAATTGACAAATTATAGTTGGTGATTATGATAGTAGGTAATTATTTTATATGATTTATCATTTTGATAAAATTTGACTCGTTGCAATGTGAAGGTATTTTATACTATCAATAAATAGAAATCAGATTCATAAATTATTATGAAATTATGTTTTATATAAATTTTTATTTAGATTAATTTCTATGTACTGATTGCATAAGTATGTATTTGGATACACCCCAAAATCAATTCTATAAAAGTAGTTGACATTCATATCCATTACTCATCTAATTGAATGACAATATAAAATATTTTTATGCTCACAACATAGCTCTCTTCATTTTATAAGCACTTTTTTAATTTTTAATTTTTATATAAATATGTAGGTTTCAAAGTTGGGATTTGGGTGTATGAACCTCAATGGAGCCTATATTGATCCTGTTTTCGAAGAGGATGGCATATTTATTATTAAGTATGCATTCAGCACCTTTTTGATACGTCTGACATTTATGGAGCCAAAAATGCTAACGAAAGGTTGGTTGGAAAGGTATGTATAATATTTCTTGCACCCTTGAATACTTATTATCTAGAAACATACTTGAAAAAATTAAAAATAATCCTCTGTGAGGGGACTTCTGTCCAATCCTAGACAAAGAAGTTTTTGGAAAAAAACAAAAAGAAAAAGCCAACAAGGCCCAACTTGTGCTTGCATTTGGAATTTATACCCTAAATCCTGAAACATGTTAAACTAAAAGTTTTGAAATGTTATAGATTTCATTATAAACAATGAAAATTCTTTAGCTTTTCTAAAGGCATTGAGGGTATAATTATTTTTTTTTTTGGTTCTGTTTTCAGGCTTTAAAGCTTGCCTAGAGAAAAGATTTAGATAACTACAAAATTTGGTATTGAAAAGTTAGATCTTTCTACTTATCATATTGAGATCAATGGTACACCGAGTATGTGCGGTCATGTTGTGAAACCAACTTGAAACACCTAGGAGTTGATTACATTGATCTCTATTATCAACACAGATTGGACAACAGTACCTATAGAGGACAAGTTAAGGAATTATTCCTTTTATAGATTTGTAAATATTTGGAGCATATGATATCCTGTGACTTTTCATTAATATTCTAGCATTTTTTGCTTCTTATACTAGGTATATTATTAACAAGTTTGTTGCATTGTAGATTGTTGAACTTAAGAAATTGGTGGAAGAAGGAAAAGTCAAGTATATTGGATTATCTGAAGCTAGCGCAAACACAATAAGGAGGGCACATGCAGTTCATCCAATCTAGCTATACAAATAGAGTGGTCTCAATGGACTCGTGATGTTAGGAGGAGATAGTTCCTCTTTGCAGGTTAATTTAAGTTGTCCAATTTCATTGAAGCACAACTCTTATGACTTTTTCCCTCAAAAAAAATTAATGGATAAATTACATTGACTTTCCCTAAAATTTGGCAAGATTCACTCCAACTCTCATCTATTTGTGAGATTTACTCATGAAGAAAGTTCCTGAATTTATAAACACACCCCTCTCATTAGTTAGTGAAATAATTACACCATCCCATCCATTGCACATTATGCGTGTAAGTTTATTATGTCTAAGGGAGATCAATGTTATCAGACAAATAGAAGGAAGTCAGGTGAATTTAACAAATCTAAGAGAAGTAATTTGACCCAAAATTAATTTGAACAATCTCTAGTTATGAGTTACATGAGAAGAAGATAAAGAAAATAACCAAGACTTAGTTGTTGCCTATGAAGCATAGGCATTGACACACACAGGACATGACAGGACATAACATTAAACATAGACATTAGACACAACACGACATGACATAGACAGGGATATACCAAAGTTAAAAACTCTAGGACATAGACACGACATATATAAAACTAAATTTATAAAAAGATGTTATATTATTCAAAATATCATTTATATAAGCTTCATGTATTATTTCCTTTTTATAGCCTTGTTTATGTTGTGTTTATCTATGTTAGAGTAAGAAAAAAATAAATTTTAAATTAAATATATGTAAACATATGTCATTTGTGTGATATACAAGATCGACAAGGACACATGTTCACACGTAAACACAACACCAAACAATGTGTCCGTGTTTCATAGGACATTGTTGATAGGATATTTATCTTAATGTGATTTCACTTCTCTGATGCTTTTATTGATTTAGGGAGCTTGGTATTGGAATTGTACCATATAGCCTTCTTGGTTGGTGGCAAAGGAGTTCAGGAAAATCTACCTCCAAATAGCTTCCTGTAGTTTATTACCAATTATATGGTTTTTAAATTTCTAGTACATACCATAGATTTGTTTAAGAGTTGATTATTTCACTCCTGATTTCGGGCTCATCATCCTCGCTACGAAGAACAAAACTTGGAGAAGAACAAGAATATATATGACGAATAGAAAACCTTGCTAGGAAGCACCAATGCATTCCTCCTCATTGGCATTAGCATGGGTACTCCAACAAGGCAATGATATCGTTCCTATCCCTATTAAGCTTCAATAATGAGTGAAATGAATCATCTAACTTTCATTGAATGCCAAAAATGATATTTATACAAAGGGTCTATGTGAGCTTAATGAGCCTGATAAAACTGAAATAAAACAGAAAGGTTAACTAAGTTAACAACCCATAACTAACTTAATTCATACGTGAATGATAAAACTCCCCCTCAAGTTGGGAGATAAATGTCTTCAACTCCTAACTTGCTCATGAAGGGAGAACTGTGCCAGGGGTAGGGTTTAGTAAGGGGATCCGCAACTTGATGTTCGGAGGACGTGCACAAGCTTGATGAAGCCTTGATTGACTTTCTCACGAGTGAAGTGGCAATCGATTTCCACATGTTTGGACCTTTCATGGAATGCAGGGTTTGTGGCAATATGCATGGCCGCTTGATTATCACGATATACCATGGCTGAAATAACCTGAACCCCAAAGTCTAACAAGAGCTGTTGTAGCCAAGTTAGCTCACTAGTAACACTCGCAAGTGCTCTATATTCTCTTCGCAGAAGCTCTAGACACTATTGGTTGTTTCTTGGACTTCCAAGCTACCTAAGAATCACTAATATATACTAAGAAACCAGTGGTCGATCGCCTAGTATCCACAACTTCCCCATCTGCATGGCATAAACCTTGTAGTCAAATAGAAGAGGAAGAGGGGAAGAGAAGGCCTGAGCCCTGAACCTTTTAAGTACTTTAACAAGTGATGGAAGGCCTGCAAATGTGAGGTTCTAGGTGTAGACATAAATTGGCTCAACCTATTCACAGTATAGGAGATGTTAGGCCTCGAATGGCAGGTATAGCAACCTGCCAATCATTCTTCTATACAAGGAAATGTCCTCTAATGGTGTATTTGCAGCAGGCACTAGTTTGGGTTCCATGGGAAGTGCCTTAGAGCAATCCAAGAAACCTGTCTTCAAGGAGACTCAACAATACTTGTGCTGTGACAAAGGAGTCTAGATGGGATTTAGCTATTTCCAATCCCAAAAAATATTGAGGTTTCCTAGGATTTTCAGCTTGATGAAATTGTCAGGTGGTTTGGACTTGGTTGATGATGTTAGATGAACACTTGCCACTATGATGCCATCCACATAAACTAGGAAGACCACCAAACTATCACGAGACCCTTGAGTGAAAAAGGAGTAATCAATTTGGATTAGCAGGTAACTCCCCAACTTTTATTGTAATTTTTACTGCTTGAAATTACCGAATTACCCTAGGTAACTTTTCATATAATTCAAGACCGAACGATCCTCAATAAAGGAATATAACATTAGAAGAAAGGTTAGGAGCAATTCGTGCGAAAGTTGCAAACCCAAATTTTCTAGTGTAAAATGACCAAAATGCCCCTAAGCTTATTCACTTAGAAAACGGTCATTGGGCCCCACCCATCCTCAAGGGATGTTTTGATGATAATAAGGGATTGTTTGTGTTATGTGTGTTAATAGAGGAGAAGAATCCTAATTTTGCTCTCACGAAATGACCAAAACACCCCAATGTTTTAACTCCATTTGCGTATTCACTTAGCCGAACCTCACTAAAATGTTTTAAAACATGTTTTTAAGTTATGATTGTCCATTGGTTAAGCTTGGTGGCCTCCTAAATTTTGAGCGAAATACCATTTTGTCTGTCTTTGTAGTTTTGCCAATTTTGAAATTTTTGATTTGTCTAATAAAACCTAAGCAATATTAGGCTCAAATTAAAGCTTATTAAATTCTAATTATTAATCTAGAGTCAAAATTATTTATTTATATTGATTAGAACCCAAAATTACTTAAAAACACTCAAATTGCTTATTCACCTAAGCCCTTAATCGTAAATTCTCTAATTGCAGAATACATTCTACACCTATAATACATGGAACACATAAATTTCCTTTTCCATGGGCTGTAATGGATGAAATTATTGGTCCATAATGCATAGAAAATTTGTCAAAGAATGCACAAAAACCAAGGTATGAAAACAAGGAACCATGAAAACATGATTCCATATTTTAAGCCACCAAACAAGATGATTTTTCTTCCTTGTTTCCTCCTCAAATTTGGTCAAAATTTCCTCCTTTTCTTGTCCATTTATGAGCTTCAAAATCTTCTATAAATAGGCATACTTGAGGAGTGTTAGAAGCCTTGAATCACGTTGAGGCTTTTACCTGGAGCTGAACTTGATCTTGCTAACTTCGCTCGTATATCAAAGAATATATTTCCCCTCTGGAGTGTTATTAGTAGGTGTCATTGATGGATATTTTTCCATCCATATACTATTTATGTATTATTCGATTAACTAGACCTAGCCCAACTCTATTGGTGGGCATAATATCTATTTGTTGTGTATTTTGATATCTAATGTGGAATGAATACCGTTTATGTTATAATTATATGTGATGATGTGATTATTCATGTTATTGTTGTGCAAACAAGTGATTAGTTTTTATTTCACGTAAGAAGGATGATGGTTTTACTTAGTATGTGTAGCTCATGTTTTATTTTCAAAGTTTTAAAAAAAAAAAATTTATCTATTTCATTAAAGCATTTTTAAGAGTTTAGATCAAAGAACGGAAGCAAAAGTAAAGTAAATTTAATCAGATACAGCCTAGGTGTATTGGGTTAATTATTAGGAATTAGGCGGAATCCTATAGTGATAAGAGCATATGAAAACTTAGTGAATCGTCTTGAGGCCTCGCAAACCATAAATGGACTTCTTGAGTTTGCATACCAAGTGCTCCCCCTCACTATGGTAACCAAGAGGTTTGTCCATGTAAACTTCCTCAAACAAGTCCCCATTCAAAAATGCATTATTTATGTCCATTTGTGTGATAACCAAAAAAAAAAAGGTGAGGACTACCGCACCTTAAGTGGTATAAATCACCATAGACTTCTCTCTTTCTTATTTTTTTCGCTTCTCCTTCTCTCCTCCCATGACCCCCTCACTTCTTTTCCTCTTTTCCTCCTTCTTTTCTCTTTTCCCTCCTGCTTCTTTCGTCTTCTTCTGCTTCTTTTTTTTTCTTTTTATCTTCAGAAAAAAAATATATCATCATCACCTCCATAATCATCATCTCCTTCTCCTCTTCATCATTTCTACCATTCCCTTTTTCCTCTACCTCTATTTTCTCTCTAAACTCCATTAGAGAGCTTGAATTTTTTACAAGAAATTAGAGTGATTTTCTTCACTAATTCTACTCTTCAAGTGGTAAATAGGCCTCTACTTTACTTTATTTATTTTTATTAAATTTCCTATTAATTTAGGATTAATTTTAGATTTTTTTTTACCCTGTAAATTAGGAATTTCAATGATTTGGGGTAAATTGTGTAAATTGGTATTATTGTTTGCTTACTAATATTTTATTTATATTGTTTCTAGAGTTATAGAGCAATTGAGCATCAACTATTGGATTGGTGGCACTTGGAAGTTAATATTCAATTCTGAACTAGTTTGTGAGTAGACATTATGTCTATAATTATTTTTAATTATTCTAAATTAGTTAAAAGTATATCTTAGTAAATTAGAGGCTGAGAAATAATTATTTGGCTATGTTATATAAATGTTTGGTGAAAATAGATTTAATGTAAATAGTTTATGTTTTATTTGAAAATTTACACATGAGACAATATGATATAACTTGAAAATTTAATAAAGAAATATTAAATTTCATATATTGAACTAATTAAAAGCTATCGATCCTTGATATGGATTTGAGAAATGATTTATGGATAATGGGCATGACCCATTTTTATTGATTTGTATAAAATAAGTATATGTTTTGGGGAAAATTTTCTGAGAGGATCTAGTTAACGACAGGAGGCGTTAGTCTTGGTGCACCTTGACTATAATTTTAGGACCATACAATGGATCCTTTGTTCTATGGCTACTCGCATGGGTAGGATCTTCTGTTTCAAGATCACACGAAGGAATAGCCGCCTGAGTGTGAATCCTTTTGTTATCTTAATTTGATGATTCCCTATTATTTTATATAAAGTGGAATGTTTTTAAGAATCTTATTTGTAAATAAAAGGATTTGTTGAATTTATATGAACTATGAAGCTATTATTATTCTACTTATGGATTATATATTGTCTCATGTAGGTTATAGACATCCTGTCTACCACTGAGTTGCAAAACTCACTCGTTGTTTCTCTCTTTTCCAGACAGGTATAGTTCCAGGTTCCAATTCTACTCCTTAGTAGCCGATTATCTGAGTGGGTGAGCCATCTTGCGAAGGCCTTCCTGGTTTACTGGACCATGTTTGTTTGAGTTTTATTTTAGAACTGTTATAATGCTCCATATGTCACAGGCAGTGGTTGGACTTATATTATGGTTATGTTTGTAAACTTACTAAGGTTTTATGTTTTCTATTATGTTTAATAATCTGAAAACAAGTTTGGTATTATGGCTTAAATATGCTAAGATATTGCTATATACTGGAAGGGCGCATTTTGAGAATGCTTGATGCCCAAGTGTCTGGATTTAACTGGAATATTGCAGATTGTATTTTATTTGGGTAATGATCGAAAAAGAGGAACTCTATTTGTTTTCCTAGAAAATTTAGTGTGTTAAGGCTTGCTGGAAAAATGTTCCCATGCGCCACGTCATGGCCTAAGCTAGGTCACGACAAAGTTGGTATCAGAGCTTTAGGTTTCCTTGTGTAATATGGAGCAAGTGTCCTTTAGTAGAGTCACGATTGTGTAAATGGTTGCCGGCCCATTTTCACAAAGCGCGACCCTATCAAAGGCCTAATAGGAATGTCTTCTTAAGTCTATTTTTAAGTTGTTTGGTCTTATGTTATTCTTATTCCACAATTTCTATTTGCGTTCTATTTCATGTTCAATCTCTCAGGTGTGATGCCACCTAGGAGGCGTAGACGTAATGTGAGGTTAGGAGACTATAATGCCTTCGATATTGAATCTAATCGAGCACCTAGAGGAAGAGGTCAAGGACGTGGAGGGTTTGGCGAGGGAGGGCCACGAAGAATACCTGACAGGTTCATGCTGGAGGCCAGCGGGGCAACCAATTGATCTTAATGCACGGATGTTGGGTATGCAAAAACCATTGACAATTTGGTGGCTTTTAACCCAACAGTGAGATAGAGCCCAACCACATGTTGAACCTCCCTGGCGCTCAAAGAAATGCCCAGCCTTTTGGAAGTGAAGAAATAACTATTGAAGCATTCTTGAGACTAAACCCACCTACTTTCACAAGGTACTTCAGACGAAGACCCAGGAGTTTTTAGATAGATCAAAGAGAGCACTCAGGGTTCTTCAGATGTGAAGGTGGTAGAGTAGTGGATTTTGTATCTTATAATCTTCAAGGCATCCAGCACATGGTATGAAACTCTATTAGAAGAATGCATAGCTGATATGAGACCACCCCTCAATGGGATGAATTTTCTCAAGCTTTTAGAAACAGGTTCTTTCAGGAAATAAAAGGGAAGAGACTCCTGATGAATTTGAGAGTTGAAACAAGCTCTAGGAATATCAATAACCGAATATGCTACCAAGTTCACCAAGCTGTCCAGATTTGCACCATATCTAATTGCAAATGAAGCAATGAAAGTGCAAAGATTTATCAAAGGGTTAAGGGAACCATTATGTACTAACCTACTTTCTAAAGTTGGAAAAATGTCTTTTGCTCAAGTAGTGGATGTTGCCTCTGCTATGGAGATAACAAGAGAAAAAAATAGAGCTATAAGGGATTTTGGGAAAAAGCCCAAAATGAAAGGACAATTTTTTGGAGGGTTTCTAGGATCAGGCTATCAGGGTTATCAGCACCATCGTGGTCAACAATGTGAAGCAAGCACCATCAGGTGGAGCCGTGTCATCTGGACCCACTTCGACGAGTGTCTCAGATTCAAGATCACATCCTGGAAGTGTATCTCATCCAAGTACTCATGGTTTAGGGCAACTAAGCTATGTTAAACCATTTTGCCATGCAGAAATTATCACAGGAAGCTGTCAGGGCTACTGGAGCCTATTTTAGTTGTGGGCAATATGGCCATATGAGGAGAGATTGTCCCCATGTCTAGGGAGGTTTTGGGAAGTTCAATGTGCAGCACCAGGACCATCCTTTCCAATTTTATCACCAGGAGTCCTGCCCTCTAACAAGGGAAGGCAGAGGAGTAGGTGGTAGAGGTTCGGACAATCAAGGTTCAAGCCAATCAGGCAGAGGCCAAGCAAGGGTACATGCTATGACACGCAGGATGCTCAAGCATCCAATTCAGGAGTTGCAGGTACCCTTCAAATTTTTCTTTTGATGCACAAGTGTTGTTTGATCCAGGTTCCACACATTCATATGTGTCTTCATATTTTGCATCTCGCTTTGGTGAGCAACCAGGGTTCTTGGAAAGCCCGTTCTGGGTTGGTACTCCAATGGGAGAATTTTTGTGGGTTCAGTTAGTGTTTCGATCTCGCGTCATCAGTGTGAATGCGGTTGACACTCTAGCTGATTTGATACCTCTAGAGATGGTTGACTTTGATGCCATCCTAGGCATGGATTGGTTAACTCCTTATCATGCCAATGTTGATTACTATTCTAAGATAGTGAGGTTTAACATTCCAGATGGTCCATCGTTCGTGTTTAAAGGGGATGCTTATCTCACCCAGCTAGTCTGATCTCATCCATGAGTGCTTTGCACTTGATGAATAAAGGCAATTAAGCCTTCCTCGCTGGTCAGAGATGTTGAGGCTAAAGTGCCTAGCATTGACCAAATTCCCGTGGTTAAAGAATTTCCAGACGTGTTTCTAGATGAATTACCAGGATTGCCTCCTGAGAGGGAGGTAGAGTTTAGCATAGATTTGGCCCCAAAAGTTCAACCCTATCCATTCCTCCTTACCACATGGCTCCTTCCAATGCAGGAGTTAAAAGATCATTACAAGATATGCTAAAGAAAGGTTTTATCCGCCCAAGCACATCCCCATGGGGAGCCCCATAGTTCTTTGTGAGGAAGAAAGATGGTTCAATGTGACTATGTGTGGACTACCGGCAACTTAATAAACTCACTGTGAGTAATAAGTATCCGTTACCAAGAATTGATGACTTTTCGATCAGCTTCAAGGAGCTTCTTGTTTCTCTAAAATTGATCTTCGTTCTGTATCATCAACTGAAAATTAAAGATGAAGATATTCCTAAGACCGCCTTTCATACCCGTTATGGACATTATGAATTCTTGGTGATATCCTTTGGCTTGACAAATGCCCCAGTCTTTATGGATTTAATGAATCATGTGTTCAAACCTTTCCTAGATCACTTTGTGATCGTCTTTATTGATGATATCTTGGTATATTCCAAGAATGTAAAAGATCATGAATACCATCTAAGGATTGTACTGCAAACTTTGAGAGATCACAAGCTTTATGCCAAGTTCCCCAAATGTGAATTTTGGCTTGATTAGGTGGCTTTTCTTGGTCACATCATATCCAAGGATGGAATTATGGTAGACCCCAAAAATTAAAGCTATCCAGCAATGGCCACGACCCACACAGCGATCAAAAATTCAGTTTCTAGGATTGGGCTATTATTCTCGGTTTATAAAAGATTTTTCAAGAATTTCTGCGCCATTGACTAAGTTGACTCAAAAGAATGTGAAATTTCAGTGGTCAGATGCATGTGAGGAAAGCTTTCAAATGCTCAAAGCTTGCCTAACCTTACACCTGTCTTGTCTTACCTTCTAGATCTGGAGGTTTCTAGATTACCGTGATGCTTCTCGAATAGGATTTGGTTGTGTTTTGATGCAACACGGTCGAGTCATTGCTTATGCTTCACGGAATTAAAGAAGCATGAACAAAACTATCCCACTCATGATTTAAAGATGGCAATAATATCTTTGCTTTGAAAATTTGGAGGCATTATCTTTATGGCGAGACATGTGAGATTTACATCTACCATAAGAGTCTAAAATACATATTCCAATAGCGAGACTTGAACTTGAGGCAACGAAGGTGGATGGAGTTGCTTAAGGATTATGATTGCACTATCTTGTACCATCCTGGAAAGGCTAATGTTCGTAGCAGATGCCTTGAGTAGGAAGTATATGGGTAGTTTGGCTCATATTGCTCTTGTAAGGAGACCATTAGTGGAGGAAGTTCACAAGCTTGAGGCTGGTATTCGATTTGACTTGGGGGAGTCTGGGTACTCTTGGCTCATGTAAGAGCCCAGTCATCCCTCGTAGAGCAAATTAAGGCGCTTCAATCGAAGATCCTAAATTGCTTAAGTTGTGGGATGATGTTAGAAGTGGGGCAACCTCTAAATTTATAATAGACCAAGAGGGGGTGCTTCGATTTCATAACCGTTTATGTGTACCTGATGTTGAAAATCTTAGAAAGACCATTATGGAGGAGTCTCATAATTCTCAGGACTCTATACATCCTGGCTAGCTACGATGTACAGGATTTATGGCAATTATATTGGTGGGAAGACATGAAAAAGGATATTGGTGATTTTGTGTCTCGTTGTTTGGTGTGTCAACAAGTTAAAGTCATTAGAGACCCGCAGGATTGCTTCAACAGAATACAAATACCTGAATGAAAATGGGAACGGATCACTATGGACCTTGATGCTATCCCGCACTATTAAAGGGTTTGACTCTATATGGGTCATAGTAGATCGTATGACTAAGTCGGCTCATTTTCTTCCTGAAAGACCACTATCGAGCCCATCAGGATGTTAGTTGTATATTGATGAGATTGTTAAACTTCATTGGATTCCAATTTCTATTATATCCAATTGAGGAGCTCAGTTATAGCTCGGTTTTGGAGAGCTTTTCAGAAGCCCTTAGAACTCGACTTGATCTAAGCACAACTTTCCATCCTTAAACGGATGGGCAATCAAAGAACCATTCAGATTTTGGAAGATATGCTAGGTCATGTGTTTTGGATTTTGGAAGAAATTGGAATAATTACCTGTCTCTTATAGAGTTTTTATATAACAATAGTTATCAAGCCAATATTCAGATGGCACCTTTTAAGGCTTTGTATGGGAGGCGTTGCAGATCTCCTTCGGGTGGTTTGAAGTTGGCGAACCTAAGACGTTAGGTCTGACCCTGTACAAGAATCTCTTGATAAGGTTCGTTTAATCGAGAGCGACTTTTGGCTGCCAAGTAGATAAAAATCCTATGCAGATCATAGAAGACGTGACTTGGAGTTCTACAGGAGAACATGTCTTTCTTCGAATTTCCCCAATGAAAGGAGTTATAAGTTTTGGTAAGCGAGGAAAGCTCAACCCTTATTACATTGGCCCTTTTGAAGTTTGGATAGGGTTAGTGCAGTGGTATATCATCTAGCATTACCCCCTTAACTATCCATGGTTCATCCTGTTTCATGTCTCTATGCTTCGAAAGTATATTCCTAATTGTCTCACATAATTTCTCCTCAAGTGATTTAACTTGATGAGAAATTGTCGTATTAGGAGGAGCCCTGGCCATTGTTGACCGCCAGGTGAAAAGCTTCGATCAAAGGAGGTAGTGTCAGTGAAGGTGGTTTGGAATAATCATTATAGAGATGAAGCAACTTGGAAACGGAAGAGGTATGCAAGCCAGATATCCGCATCTATTTGATTCTTGAGGTATGTGTTTTATTTCCAGTTGTTGGAAATTCGGACCGAATTCTTAAGGGGAAGATGTGAAAAAAAAAAAGGGAACCATCGTGCACCTTAAGTGGTATAGACCACCATAGATTTTCCTCTTTCTTTATTTTTTTTCTCTTCTCCTTCTCTCCTCTACCTTCTCTTTTCCTCCTTTCCTCCTTCTTTCATCTTCGTCTCCTTATGCCGCTTCTTTCTTCTTCTACTTTTTTTTTTTCTTTTTATCTTCTATATATATATATATATATATATATATATATATATATATATATATTATCACCTCCATAATCATCATCTCCTCCTTCTTTTCATCATTTCTACCGTTCCCTTTCTCCTTTACCTCTATTTTCTCTCTAAACTCCATTAGAGAGCTTGAAGTTTTACAAGAAATTGGAGTGATTTTTTTCACTAATTCTACTCTTCAAGTGGTAAATAGGCCTCTACTTTACTTTATTTTTTTTAATTAAATTTCCTATTAATTTAGGATTAATTTTAGATTTTTTTTTACCCTGTAAATTAGGAATTTTAATGATTTGGGGTAAATTGTGTAAATTGGTATTATTGTTTGCTTACTAATATTTTATTTATATTGTTTCTAGAGTTATAGAGCAATTGAGCATCAACTGTTGGATTGATGGCACTTGGAAGTTGATATTCAATTCTGAACTAGTTTGTGAGTAGACATTATGTCTATAATTATTTTTAATTATTCTAAATTAGTTAAAAATATATTTTAGTAAATTAGAAGTTAAGAAATAATTATTTGGCTATGTTATATAAACGTTTGGTGAAAATAGATTTAATGTAAATAGTTTATATTTTATTCAAAAATTTACACGAGACAATATGATATAACTTGGAAATTTAATAAAGAAATATTAAATTTCATAGATTGAACTAATTGAAAGCTATCGACCCCTGATATGGATTTGAGAAATGATTTATGGATAGTGGGCATGACCCCTTTTTATTGATTTGTATAAAATAGGTATATGTTTTGGGGAAGAATTTCTCATAGGATCTGTAGCTAACGCAGGAGGCATTAGCCTTGGTGCACCTTGACTATAATTTTAGGACCATACAGTGGATTATTTTGTTCTATGGCTACTCGCATGGGTAGAACCGCTTTATTTTAGGATCACACGAAGGAATGGCCTCCCGAGTGTGAATCCTTCTGTTTATCTAATTTGATGATTCCCTATTATTTTATATAAAGTGGAATGTTTTAAGAATCTTATTTGTAAATAAAAGGATTTGTCGAATTTATATGAACTATGAAGCTATTATTATTCTACTTATGGATTATATATTGTCTCATGTGGGTTATAGACATCATGTCTACCATTAGTTGCAAAACTCACTCCATTGTTTTCTCTTTCCAATAAGGTACAGTTTCAAGGTTCCAATTATGCGGCTCCTAGCCGATTGTTGAGTGTGGTGTGAGCCTCTTGAGAAGGCCTTCCTGGATTACTAGACCATGTTTGTTTGAGTTTTATTATGTTAGAACTGTTATAATGCTCCATATGTCACAATCTTTGGACTTATATTATGGTTATGTTTGTAAACTTACTAAGGTTTTATGTTTTCTATTATGTTTAATAGAATTGAAAAACAAGTTTGGTATTATGGCTGAAATATGCTAAGATATTGCTATATACTGGAAGGGCGCATTCTGAGATGCTTGATGCCCAAGTGTCTGATTTAACCTGGAATATTGCAGATTTTATTTTATTTGGGAATGATTGAAAACAGAGGAACTCTGTCTATTTTCCTATAAAATTTGGTGTGTTAAGGCTTGCTGGAAAGTGTTCCCATGCACCTCATGGCCTAAGCTGGTTTGACAATTTACAAAAACTTTCAGCCCTTAATTGCAGCCAAGGAAAGAAGAACCCGAACTGTGGTTAACTTAGCTGGGGAGAAAGTGTCTTGAAAATCAATACCTGCCTGATGAGTATATCCTTTAGCAACCAGCGCTCTTTGTATGTATCTGTCCCATTAGCCTTATATTTGACCTTATAAATCCATCTACAACCCACAATGTGTTTACCAGGGGTAAAGGAACCAACTCCCATGTTTGATTATCTTCCATTGCTTGAATTTCTCCAGCTATAGTATTGACAACCTGATGGAAGAAGGTAGGTTCAGGTATGACATCCACATGTAAGACAAACTGTTAGTAAGGTGTGGTTTCTCATAGTTGAAGTAGGACTTTATTGGAAATTCAGAAGTGGTAGTACCACAGAAATACTCTTGCAATAAGCTGGAGGCCTAGAAACTCTATCAGATCTCTTGAGACTAGGTGTTAAAGGTGGTAAGGTGTTCAACAATGACTACACTGTCAATGGGGTTGCGGCCAGCATTAGCATCAGGAGAAGTATGGTTGAGGGAAGCATCGAAAATGTCAAGTTGCGGATTTGGGTCAGGCAAAAATCTTGTTCAGTTTGAGGCAAAAGGTGAAAAGGGAAAGTGTCTTCATAAAACTGAACATCTCTAGAAATGAATATTCTGTTGGTCAGAAGATTGTAAAGTTTGTATCCCTTGTAGCCTGGGATAACCTAAAAATACTGAGGGAATAGCTCTAGGTGAAAATTTTGTTCTATGAGAGGATAGGGGAGGCGACACAGAGGCAACCAAATACTCTCAGGAACCATAGTCTGGTAATTTTTTAAATAGGACTTGGTGAAGGGATTGATGTTTTATGATGGGAGCAGGCAGTCTATTTATGAGAAAAGTTGTTGTGCTGATGCATTCACCCCAAAATGAATGGGAACTCTGGACTGAAAGTATAATGCTCTTGCTACATTGAGTAAATGCTGGTGTTTTCGTTACTACAGCATTTTGTTGTGGTCTCTCATAAGAGAATTAGTGAGCTATTCCTTTATATTGTAGAAAAGTGGTGAGAGCTAGTTCTTTGACATTATCACTACGTATTTTCTTGATAACTTTGCCAAATTATGTCTCAATGAACAGAATGAACTTCTGCAAAATCTCAGTGGCACCTTTGATGGATAACAGATAAGTCCAGGTGAACCGAGAACAGTCATCTACAATTGTCAGAAAGTACTTTTCTCCTTTGTATGTTGGTGTGTGATAGGGTCCCCATATATCATAGTGTACCAAGTCAAAAGGATTTAAAGACAAATGATTATGACATTGAAATGATAGCTTTCTCATTTTAGCTAAAGGACAAATATGGCAAGGAAAATTAAAATTGCTAAGGGAATTGGGTAAATGCAAAGAACCAGCAATTTTATTGAGAACTTTATGTGAAGAGTGCCCAAGGCGGGCATGCCAAGTATCAGTGGCTACAAGATTTATGAAGTTCTGAGAAGTATCAACATCAACATTACAAGGAGTAGCTGTGACAGATTTATTACATGCACTAATGTTCTGTGGTGAATCAGAACTACAATTATTTGTGGGTAATAACAGTCTTTGGGATTAGGGAGCAGCTGCATTGAAGACATAAAGCCCTCTAAGCACTCTACCGCTTCCAATCACCTTCGAACTGTTGTGATCCTGAATGGAAAAGGAATCACGATGAAGTGTTACAGATAATGGTAATGATTTCAGAAGAGCACTCACAGATATTAAATTCAACTTGAAAGCAGGGATGTATAGAACATTGGATAGGCACAAAGATTCAGTGAGTTTACTAGTTCCAATTGACTGAACAGAGACTTTTTCATTTGTTGGTAATGTGACAAAAGAATTTTTCAGATTAAACTCGGTAACAAAGTTGTCTGAAGTGCATGTAATATGACAAGTTGCGCCTGAATCTGAGATCCAGATTTTGGAAGAGATGTCAGGATGCAAGTCAAGAACAGAGAACACATCACCAATAGGAGAAGGAGGAGATGGATCGGTTGAAAGTCCTGAGGGTTCAGCACACAATCTTTACTGTTGATACTGCTGAGTGGTGAATTGGACAGATGAATTTCCAGACTGACCAGCCACAAGATCTGTCATAACATTGTTCGCAGAACCAGTGAGAAAACGCGATCCAAAGGAGGAATTGGATCCATCAGAAGGATCTGGCCTCGAGTTTGGGAATAAGTTTCATTCAATCCCATGAGAAAGGCCATAACGAATTCAGTTTGAAAGAACTGATCTAGGGTTTGAATTCCACCACAAGTGCAAGGAATCAAAGGACGATACTCATTCAATTCTTCCCACACAGCAGTGACTTTGGTGAAGTATTGGTGTTTTATTGTACAGATTATGGGGAAAACTTAACCATTCAACTATAATTATTAGCCTATTTTTAGCCAAAAATACTAATATGAGATCTCTTGTACTGAGGTTATTGGCTGACAGAACAGCTCCTATTAATTGACTTTCCCCCAGGCTCCAAGCAGGGCAATTTTCGTTAAAAGATATTAATTAAAGAAGAACAATGCATGATTGACCACATTTTTTCAATGGTATGAAAAATATACAGAATGAATAACTGCTCCAAGTTCTCTGTGCATACTTGAGGTATTCAACCATCATTTAATGATTTCATAAGATGGCTTGTTGTGGGTTAAATAACAAATTCTGAATGCCAATTGTGCATAATTTGCTCTTATACTGCAAATGGTCTTTCTTTTTCCCCGAAGCTCCAAGCTGATTTTCTTGAAATGTTTCCCTTTATGAGGAGGTATATAGCATGTTTGAATTTTGACTATTTACAAGTTATTAACTTGGTATAACTTACAGTCTGGGAAATTAAAATGAAAACTTGTTTACAACATAAGCATTGAACGTGAAAATCAAAATGTATGCCGTTATATCTTTTCATTGAAAACAATCTTCCCTCTTTCATCTTTCTATTTCTCACCAACTCAATCGAGGTACATATGTTTTTCTATTAATGTAAGTTGTTTAATCATCACAATTCACAAGTGCATAACTGTTTGCCACAATTTGTCTTCACCTTAATGTATAGGAACAACTAAGATCAAGAACCTGGATCAAAACCTTGGTGCCTTAACAGTGAAACTTGATGAAAATGAACTGAGAGAAATTTTTGAGGCAGTTCCTATTCAGGAAGTAGCAGGTACTCGTCACTTCCATGAAACACATGAAAAATTCACATGGAAGTTTGCTAACACACCACCAAAAGGTTCAAGGGTCTCAGCTTGAAGCACTGAAAAGTTCTTTTCAGTTGGACAACACACAAATTTTATGAATTAAGGAGCTTCATATATAGACATAGAAATTTGTAAGCATGAATAAGTGTAGGGAAAATATGCATAACAATAGCCCAGGTCATGTCTTGATGATTTTGGCTCTTGGCTGGGTACAAATTTTCTTCCTTAGAGTAAAGTTTGCGACATAACAAAAATTTTAAATAATGCAAGGTTTTACTCCGCATGTTTGAGGGAGTTAAAATGTGCACTCATCTATTTGATTTTATTTAATTATTTATCCCCCACTCCGGTTATGATTTAGTATGGCCAGGTTTGTATTAGGGAATGAGTTTGATTAAGGTTTTTTAAGATGTTATTTTTTTTAACTCAAAAGGCCATGCTATTTTTTATTTTACTCACATAATATAGATATCATATTAATCATTCTTATCTAACGTTGAATGAGAATGAGTTCAAATGAGTGAAATCTATACCCAATTCAATAATAGATAGAATGTTTTGGCATAATATTTCACAAATAATACGTACAAATGACATTTCTGTGTTAAAAATTGTAGCTTGACATACAGTGTTATGCAACTTGGTGTGGCTGGTACCCTTGGTTGACTTGAGGGTCTTGTCACACCATATTCATTGAATGACTCGTGGGACCGGGTTGGAGAATGAGAATGATCTGAAAATAGAGGCAGCAGCAGGGGATAACGATGAGCTAGAGGAAGAGTGGTGGGTGAAAAATATAAAAGAGAAAAAAGATAAAAAAATATGTAAATTATATAAAATTATTTTTATAAACATATTAAAATATAAATATAAATTACAAGTTTAATTTTCATATATTGAAAATAACTCAATAAAATTTTATCAAAATGAAATCATAGTCGATGGTTATGATAATAGGTAATTATATTATATGATTTATCAATTTGATAAAATTTGACTCATCACAATGTGAAGGTATTTTATACAATCACTGAATAGAAATCAAGTTTATAAATTATTATGAAATTATGTCTTATATAAATTTTTGTTGAGATTAATTTTTTTGTGCTGATCGTATAAGTATGTATTTGGATACACTAATGTGTATCCCAAAATAATTCTGCAAAAGTAGTTGACATTCATATTCACTACTCGTCTAATTGATGACAATATAAAATATTTTTATGCTAATATTAAATCAAAATCAAATCTTTCATTTAAATATTATCTAAATAAATAAAATTTTAAACTAATAAAAGTATATTTTAATAATTGAAAATAATCTATTTATAATACTTAAGTAAATTTTAATTTTAAAAGAATATTTTCTTCATCGAAAAATTTTAATTGCAATAAAATTATTTTTATTATTATATTATATTTTTAACGTTAATTTATTCTTTATTTAAATAAATGAAATAAATTATCTATTTAAATTGTTGAATAAAATTACAATAATTTAATATGGAGAAAACTATATATATTAGTGATTTTTATCAACATATCCAAATAATATTTTCTATGCACTTTTCAAGTAAAGGTATTGAAGCATAAATTACTTCACTTTGAAATTATTTTTAACTAAATCGATCTAACAATATATTTTCTATTCACTTTTCAAGTATTGAAAACATTATCAAAAAAAAAAAAAAACAAAGGTATTGAAACATAAATCACTTGAATTGATTGATATTGGCAATGACAGTATAGGAGGATGTCTAGATGATGAATCAGATGATGAAATTCTAGAAGATTAACTGATCAGTGAATCTACCAATCTACTCTCTCATTTAGTTGATTTTGCTTATCCAGAATTCTTCATCAACAAGTCAAACTTCATTATTTTTTTTGAACAAGGACTTGACTTTTAGACATTTCTTAAATATGTAACCCGAGGATAAGGAATTTTTTGTTTTTTGATCCCACCCAGGACAAGGACTTATCCCTTAAATATATGTTTTTTTTTAAAAAAATCAAACTTTATTTGGTACTCAAGCACACTTCGAATGACTTTTCTGTGGTGAGCTATAAACTATGTAGATTGTATTTTAAGGGATTTAAATTTTCATATGGATATACTAAAAGATACAATGGAGTTCGTAAGATAAAAAAATACACCCTTTTCAAACCAAAATAAGATAAGATGCAGAGAATGAAAGAATTTTTATCTAAAATAACACAAAACAACATGCTTTGTATTATTCATTTTGTATATAATAACGTGTTTAGAAATGTAGTTTGATTAGGATCATCAGACAATATTTTTTTAGTATGATTTATGGATAATTTGTTTCGTTGATTAAATCAATTTGACATGAACATCTATTATTTCACGATTGATATTATAGTAGGCAAGTTTGATATTAAAGATTACTAATATAGTCATGAACCATTAAATATGGTCATGAATCGTTCAGTAATTGCTCCAAAAGAAAAAAACAATGAATTCGCAATAGACAAGGTTGTAGAGTTTATCAACCATATAACACACTTTCTATTCATGTAGTGTAATTTTGCTGGCTAAACATTTTTTCAATGTAACATTTTTATTTTAAAAAAAGGGTCAACAATCAATTAATATTCATCTTCATATGAGAAATAAAAGTTGTGTAAAAGATATAAATTATTTCAAAATACATTAAATAGACCTGTAAAGAGACAAACTAAAATAAAAGAAAAAAAATACATGTTCAAATTTAAATATAATAAGAGTAAAAATCAAAGTTTTATTTTTAAATAAACCGCGCGTAGCACGGGTTTCCACTATCAAGTCAACAAACGTAAATGAATCACGCTAGGATATAGTCCGTGGTGACATACTGAGTGACCAAAACAACGCCAACTTTATCAGACTAGTAATCAAGCAGCATCAGCATCAACTAATCAAGGGAAGAACCAAAAATGGTGAAATGTTCGAATTTGTGCCAATACAAGAATTTTTTATTGATTCCGATCCATAAAATTTCAACTTGTCTCATTTAGGGCTAATAATATGAGATCAAGGTCAATAAAATATACGGACAAAAGTATAAATGCTCATATAATTATTAAAGAATTTTCAAAATTGTTACGCATATGCACCCACGCTCACTAACCTGCATCCGCCGCCTGGGTTTGGCTGCTAAGAAGATTAGGCATATTGACCAATTAATATAAAAATGGAGAAAACAGAAAGAAAACCAAGCCAGGTGACATACCGAGCGATGAAAGCAACGCCAATTTAACACACTGAACGACGTCAGCAAAGACTAATTGTTGGAGGAAATAATTGTAACTTGAAATTAGTTGCAGTTAGTTTAGTTAGATATTAATTAGTAGTTTGTTATGCTCTTTACTTTATATAAGGATGCTTATACTTGTATTACCATATCTTTTGATTATTAATTACTAAAATTTCATCTCAATCTCACTCAATTATTTCTCTCTTTTCTCTGATCACCATGGAACTGGCTTGGTTTTCACACCGACAAATGATTTTTGTTGCAATGAGCATTGTGGAGACGTCAAAGATGGACTAGGCACCACTGCCGTTTGCTTGACACATTTGGATTTTCCTCCTTTGACGAGTGCTGTGAGAGTTGAGTTAAATCAGGCATCACCACCGTTGCTTTCATCCTATATTGTTAATTTGATTATATTATATTTTTTTCAATTTTCAATTTTTCATTCACAAATTTTGAAAAATTGAAAAATTAAAAATGAAAGCTAAAAACTAAAAATTTAAACCAAACAGACCCTTAATTATTGATGAAGAAGGGAAGACATAGTCATCAACTAGAAATGTGGTTTTTAAAGAAGTATTGCATAACATCTGACGGTAGATGTTAGCAAATATACATTTTATAATTACATTTTATATTCAATAGAATATGATTTAAAGCATGCTTAAATTTTTTTTAATATATCATCATTTTTCTTCTTTATTTCAAGTACAAAATATTGATTTTTTTTTATTAATTACCATATTATATTTGCACTTCAACAGCAATGAGCAATTGATGTTAAAGATATTGACAACAACTAATAAAATAATTTTGTATAATGTAAAAATGTAAGACTGACAAGAATGTTGAAAACCTTTATTAAACCTCAATACTTTTTTTTTTGTATGAACCACTTTTTTTTTTCAATACATTATAAGTTAATTATGTTTAAGTGAAGTAGCACGTGAGAGTTTGAGTGACTGATTCTAAGCCGTGGATGTTTTTGTAAAATCAATTATCAAGATTTGGTGTAACTTTATTAGAGTTATACTAGTGTAATTTGAACCCAACCCAAATAATTATAGACACTAGAAAGCTTAATATTTTAGTATTGACTTTCTCCTTTTGAAAGGTGTTTTATTGTATAGATTATGGAGAAATCTTAACCATTCGACTATAATTGTTAGCCTATTTTTAGTCAAATATACTAATATGAGATCTCTTGTACTAAGTTTATTGGGTGACATAACAGCTCTTATTAATTGACTTTCCCCCCAGGCTGCAAGTGGGGCAATTTTTGTTAAAAAATATTAATTAAAGAAGAACAATGCATGATTGACCACATTTTTCCAATGGTATGAAAAATATATAGAATGAATAACTGCTCCAAGTTATTGAAAACATTATCAAAAAAAAAGAAAAAGAAAAAGAAAAAGCAAAGGTATTGAAACATAAATCACTTGAATTGATTGATATTGGCAATGACAGTATAGGAGGATGTCTAGATGATAAATCAGATGATGAAATTCTAGAAGATTGACTGATCAGTGGATCTACCAATCTACTCTCTCATTTAGTTGATTTTACTTATCCAGAATTCTTCATCAACATGTCAAACTTCATTTCTTTTTGAACAAGGACTTGACTTTTAGACATTTCTTAAATATGTAACCCGAGGATAAGGATTGTTTTTTTTATCCCACCGAGGCCAAGGACTTATCCCTTAAATATATGTTTTTCTTTTTAAAAAATCAAACTTTATTTGGTACTCAAGCACCCTTCGAATGACTTTTCTATGGTGAGCTATAAACTATGTACATTGTATTTTAAGGGATTTAAATTTTCATATGCATATACTAAAAGATACAATGGAGTCCGTAAGATAAAAAAATACACCCCCTCCAAACCAAAATAAGATAAGACGCAGAGAATGAAAGAATTTTTATCTAAAATAACACAAAACAGCATGCTTTGTGTTATTCATTTTGTACATAATAAAGTGTTTAGAAATGTAGTTTGATTAGGATCATCAGACAATATTTTTTTAGTATGATTTATGGATAATTTGTTTCGTTGATTAAATCAATTTGACATGAACATCTATTATTTCACGATTGATATTATAGTAGGCAAGTTTGATATTAAAGATTACTAATATAGACATGAACCGTTAAATATGGTCATGAATCGTTCAGTAATTGCTCCTAAAGAAAAAAAATGAATTCACAATAGACAAGGTTGTAGAGTTTATCAACCATATAACACACTTTCTATTCATGTGGTGTAATTTTGCTGGTTAAACATTTTTTCAATGTAACATTTTTATTTTAAAAAAAAGTCAACAATCAATTAATATTCATCTTGATATGAGAAATAAAAGTTGTGTAAAAGATGCAAATTATTTCAAAATACATTAAATAGACCTGTAAAGAGACAAACTAAAATAAAAAAAAAATATATGTTCAAATTTAAATATAATAAGAATAAAAATGAACAGTTTTATTTTTAAATAAACCGCGCTTAGCACGGGTTTCGACTAGCAAGTCAACAAACGTAAAGCAGAAGCAAATTCTAGCTAGTCCGTGGTGACCAAAACAACGCCAACTTTATCAGACTAGTAGTCAAGCAGCATCAGCATTATCTAATGAAGGGAAGAACCAAAAATGGTGAAATGTTCGAATTTGTGTCAATACAAGAATTTTTTATTGATTCCGATCCATAAAATTTCAACTTGTCTCATTTAGGGCTAATAATATGAGATCAAGGTCAATAACATATACGGACAAAAGTATAAGTGCTTATATAATTACTAAAGAATTTTCAAAATTGTTGCGCATATGCACCCACCCTCACTAACCTGCATCCGCCACCTGGGTTTGGCTGCTAAGAAGAGTAGGCATATTGACCAATTAATATAAAAATGGAGAAAACAGAAAGAAAACCAAGACAGCTGATATACCGAACGATGAAAACAACGCCAATTTAACACACTGAACGACGTGAGCAAAGACTAATTGTTGGAGGAAATAATTATAATTTGAAATTAGTTGGAGTTAGTTTTGTTAGTTAGATATTAATTAGTAGTTTATTATGCTCCTTACTTTATATAAGGATGCTTATACTTATATTACCATATCTTTTGATTATTAATTACTAAAATTTCATCTCAATCTCACTCACTTATTATTCTCTTTTCTCTGATCACCATGGAACTGGCTTGGTTTTTACACCAACGAATGATTTTTGTTGTAATGAGCGTCGTGGAGATGTCAAAGATGGATTAGGCACACCACCGTTTGCTTGATACATTTGGATTTTCCTCCTTGACGAGTGTTGTGGAGAGTTGAGTTAGAACTATGCATCACCACCATTGCTTTCATCCGATATTGTTAATTTGATTATATTGTATTTTTTGTTTTTACTTTTTTTATTACATTGTATTTTTCCATTTTAGTTGTATTACACTTTCATCTCAAGCTGGATACATGAAAAGTATGTATCTTCCAGCTTGCAGGGAGGTGTTAGAGGATATAATTGTAATTTGAAAATATTTGGAGTTAGTTTAGTTAGTTAAATATTAATTAGTAATTTGTTATGCTCTTTACTCTATATAAGGATACTTACACTTGTATTACCATACCTTTTGATTATTAATTAGTAAAATCTCATCTCAGTCTCACTCAATTATTACTCTATTTTCTCTTATCACCATGAATTTCAACACTCATGGAGAAGAAAGAAAACGCCTATATATAGCTACTTGCGTTGCAACTACAAGCCAAACAAGAGCAAGCATACACATACAGACTAATTGTAATCAAGCCGCAGCATCAGCATCAATTAATCAGGGAAGAACCAAAAATGGCGGAAGTTCAGGGTCCTCGTGTGAAACTTGGAAACCAAGGCCTTGAGGTATTAACTCCGTTCTCTTATCTCATGAACACTTCATTTTCTCTTTTTTCTTTTGCTTCCTGATACTAATTTGTTACTGTAATTATTTGTTTTTTGGTCCAAGTTATTATTTTACAATGGCTATTATAACCAAGTCCTCCAAAAGAGTCAAACCCAAAATATTAGTTGATTGGATGAGAGTGTTTCATAATTCTATTAACATATTGAATAAATAAATAAAATAGCATATTGAGGTTGTTTATGTGCTTAATACCAAACTTATAGCATTGCTGCTACTTATGTTTACGGTGACTTCTCTTTGTTAATATTGATATAGTGGTAGTTCAGTTTTGCCTCTTGGAGAGTATGGAGACTTCATTGATCTATCAATAATTTGGCACAGGATTCTTATTATCGCACATAATCTAGGTTATAATTTACCTTTTTTTAGCTCAATTCTCAATAAAAGTTGTTATGAAAGAATTAAACAACTTCATAGTTGAAGTACTCCGAAGTTGGGTTTGCCTATTTGGTCAATATTATGCTCATAACATAACATCGCTCTCTTCATTTTATAAGCACTTTTTTTACTTTTTATTTTTGTATAAATATGTAGGTTTCAAAGTTGGGATTTGGATGTATGACCCTCAGTGGATACTACAATGATCCTGTTTCCGAAGAGGACGGCATATCTATTATTAAGCATGCATTCAGCAAAGGAGTCACCTTGTTTGATACATCTGATTTTTATGGAAAAAATGCTAACGAAATTATGGTTGGAAAGGTATGTATAATATCTTTTGCACCCTTGAATACTTATCATCTAGAAACATACTTGAAAAAATGAAAAATAATCCTCTGTGAGGGGACACTCTGTTGCAATGCTGGACAAAGAAGATTTTGAAAAAAAAAAAGAGCCAACAAGGCCCAACTTGTACTTGCATTTGGAATTTAGATCCTAAATCCTGAAACATGTTAAACTAAAAGTTTTGAAATGTTACAGTTGTTATTATAAAAAAAATGACATTTCTTTAGCTTTTCTATAGGCATTGAGTGTATAATTTTTTTTTTTTTTGGTTCTGTTTATCAGGCTATAAAGCAGTTGCCAAGAGAAAAGATTCAGATAGCTACAAAATTTGGTGTTGAAAATATAGACTTTGTTATACAGATCGTATCGATATCAATGGTACACCTGAGTATGTGCGGTCATGTTGTGAAGCTAGCTTGAAACGCCTAGGAGTTGATTACATTGATCTCTATACTTAGATAGGGTGGACAAACAGGACCTATAGAGGACACAGTTAAGGATTTCTTCCTTTTATGGATTTGTAAATATTTGGAGCATATGATATACCTATGACTTTTCATTAATAGTCTAGCATTTTTTTGCTTATCTTATACTAGGTATATTATTAACAAGTTTGTTGCATTGTAGGTTGGTGAACTTAAGAAATTGGTGGAAGAAGGCAAAGTCAAGTATATTGGATTATCTGAAGCTAGTGTGGACACAATAAGGAGGGCACATGCAGTTCATCCATCTCAACTGGACAAATAGAGTGGTCTTTATGGACTCGTGATGTTGAGGAGGAGATAGTTCCTCTTTAGGTTAATTTAAGTTGTCCAATTTCATTGAAGTGCAACTCTTCTGACTTTTTTCCTCATAAAAAATTAATGGACAAATTACACTGAATTTCCTTGAAATTTGGCAAGATTCACTCAAACTCTCCTCTGTTTGAGATTTTCTCATGAAGCAAGTTCCTAAATTTATAAATACACCCCTCTCATTAGTTAGTGAAATAATTACGCCATCTTCCTCCCATTGCACATTACGCGTGTAAGTTTATTATGTCTAAGGGAGATCAATGTTATCCAAACAAATGGAAGGAAGTCATGGTAAATTTCAACAAATCTAAGAGAAAGCTAGTATAATTTGCCCAAAATTAATCTAAACAATCTCTAGTTATGAGTTACTTGAGAAGAGGATAAAGAAATAAACTAGACTTAGTTGTTGCCTATGAAGCATAGGCCTTGACATCTACACAGGACGCTACATGACAAGGACACAGGGACACATTAAAGTTAAAAAACTCTAGGACATGGACACAACATATATAAAACTAAAAATTTATAAAAAGATGTTATATTATTCAAAATGTCATTTATATAAGCTTCATGCATTATTTCCTTTTAATAGCCTTGTTTATATTGTGTTTATCAATGTTAAAGTAATAAAAAATAAATTTTAAATTAAATATATGCAACCATGTGTCATTGGTGTGTCAATACAAGATCCACAAGGACATGTGTCCAACACATAAACATGACAAACGGTGTGTCCATGTTTCATATGATGTTGTTGATAGGATATTTATCTTAACGTGATTTCACTTTCCTGATGGTTTTATTGATTTAGGGAGCTTGGTATTGGAATTGTATCATATAGCCCTCTCGGTCGTGGTTTTTTTGGTGGCAAAGGAGTTTGGAAAATCTACCTCCAAGTAGCTTCCTGGTAAGCTTATTACCAATTATATGGTTTTTAAATTTCTAGTGCATACCATAGATTTGTTTGAGAGCTTATTATTTTATTACTGATTATCAGGCTAATCATCCTCGCTACCAAGGACAAAACTTGGAGAAGAACAAGAAATATATGACCGAATAGAAAACCTTGCTAGGAAGCACCAATGCATTCCTCCTCAGTTAGCATTAGCATGGATACTCCACCAAGGCAATGATGTTGTGCCTATCCCTGGTGAGTGACAATACATGTTTTTTCATTTAGACTGCTAGAAAATATCATAGAATATAATATTCACAACATCAAATCAGTAACCTTAGTGTTGTAGGATTATGGTATGCATTGCCTAAATTTATTTTCCAATTTGAACAAGTTATTATGCAGTGCATATTTCTATGACTGCATTTGTGCAATCAAATAAGTGAAGAACTATATACTTCTCTACATGTACAATATATTAAATTTGTGTGTTTTTCTTTGTGGTGTTACTTGTGTTTATAAACACTAAAATGCTTAATATTTTAATATTGATTTTTTCTTTGTTGAAAGGTGTTTTGCTCTATCGATTATGGGGTAAACTTAAAATATTAATTAAAGAAGAACAATGCATGATTGACCACAATTTTCCAATGGTATGAAAAATATATAGAATGAATAACAGCTCCAATGTCTCTATGCATACTTGAGGCATTCAAGCATCATTCAATATTTCATATGATGGTTTGTTATGGGTTAAATGACATTTTTTGACTGCCAAATGTGCATAATTTGCTCTTATAATGCAAATGCTTGTTTTTTTAAGTGATAGATGGTCTTTCTTTTTCCCAAAGCTCCAAATGGTATTTTTGAATTTTGACTATTTACAAGTTATTAACTTGGTGTAACTTACAATCTGGAAAATTAAAATGAAAACATGTTTACAACATAAGCATTGAAGGTGAAAATTAAAAAATATGCCATTATCTCTTCTCATTGAAAATAATCTTCCCTTTTCCCTCTTTCTACTTCTCATCAACTCAACCAAGGAAAACACATGTTTTGTATTTATCTATGTCACTATGTCAGTCTTTTAGTTATCATAAATTCATAATTCAGAAGTGTCTAACTATTTGCCACAATTTGTCTTCACCTTGATTTACAGGAACAACTAAGATCAAGAACCTGGATCAAGACCTCGGTTCCTTAACAGTGAAACTTTCAAAAAATAACCTGAGAGAAATTTCTGAGGCAGTTCCTATTCAGGAAGTAGCAGGTAGTCATCACTACAATGAAGCGCATGGAAAATTCACATGGAAGTTTGCTGACACACCACCAAAAGGTTCAAGGGTCTCAGCTTGAAGCACTGAAAGGTTTTTTTCAGTTGGACAACACATAAATTTTATGAATTGAGGAGGACAACTCAGTGGGCAAAAAAGGCAATGCATGCTTCATATATAGACATAGAAATTATTAAGCATGAATAAGTATAGGGAAAATATGCATAACAATAGCCCAGGCCATGTCTTTATGATTTTGGCTCTTGGCTTGGTACATATTTTCTTCCTTTTAGTAAAGTTTGTGATGTAACAAAAATTATGAATAATGGAAGGTTTTGCTCCACATGTTTGAGGGAGTTAAAATGTGCACTCATCTATTTGATTTCATTTAATTATTTATCCCCCACTCTGGTTATGACTTAGTATGGCCTGATTTATATTATATTAGGGAACAAGTTTGATTAAGGTTTTCATTTTTTTTTTTTTTGTAACTATAGAGGTCATGCTATTTAAAATTGTAGCTTGGCATGCAATGTTATGCAGCTTGGTATGGCTGGTACCCTTGGTTGAATTGAGGGTCTTGTCACACGATATTCATGTGATGATTTGAAGATGCTCGGGGGACTGGGTTGGAGAATGAGAGTGATCTGAAGATAGAGGCATTAGCAGGGGACAACGGTGAGGTAGAGGCTGAGTGGTGGGTGAAAAATATAAAAGTCAAAATGATAAAAAAGAGTAGGTAAATTATATAAAACTATTTTTATAAACACATTAAAATATAAATATAAATTACAAGTTTAATTTTTATACATGATAATAAGTCAACAAAATTTTACCAAAATAACAAATTATAGTTGGTGGTTATGATAGTAAGTAATTATTTTATATGATTAATTATTTTGATAAAATTTGACTGGTCGCAATAATGTGAAGGTATTGTGTACTATCAAGTAAAGGCATTGAAAACATTATCAAAAAAAGAAAAAAGAAAAAAGAAAAACAGCATAGGTATTGAAGCATAAATCACTTTACTTGATTGATATTGGCAATGACAATATTGGAGGAAGTCTAGATGATGAATCAAATGTTGAAATTTCAGAAGATCTTAGTTTGGATACATGTCATGCTGATCAAAATGATGATATTCATGTTGAATGGTTCACAGCAGAATTTCTCAATGATATCAAATGTTAAGGTATTCCCAATCACAAGTTGGTTTTGAAAGTAGGCGTACCAATCATGCTTTTGAGGAATATTGATCAGACAAATGAATTGTGCAATGGTACAAGATTAATTATCAATGAGTTTCAGAAAAATGTTGTCGGTGCAACAGTTGTGACGGCTAGACATATTAAGGATAAAGTTTGCATCCCACGCATGAATTTAATTCCTTCAGATTCTAGTTTGCCTTTTAGATGTCAAAGAAGACAATTCTCATTAGTTGTTTGTTTTGCAATGACAATAAATAAAAGTTAAGGTCAATCACTTTCTCACGTTGGACTTTACCTTCCAAGATCAATATTCATTCTTGGACAACTATATATTACTTTATCTAGAGTAAAACCTAAAAATGACTTGAAAATCTTAATTCTTGATGAAGAAGGGAAGACACAATCATCAACTACAACTGTAATTTTTAAAGAAGTATTTCATAACACTAACAGCAGATGTTCGCAAGTATGCATTTTATAATTACATTTTATATTCAATAGAATATGATTTAAATTTTATTTCCTCAACATATACTTAAATTTTTTTAATATATCATCATTCTTCTTCTTTATTTCAAGTACAAAATATTGATTTTTTTTTCTAATTACCGGATTATATTTGCACATCAACAAGAAGGAGCAATTGATGTTGAAGATATTGACAACAACTAATAAAATAATTTTGTATAATGTAAGGATGTAAAACGGACAAGAATGTTGAAAAACTTCATCAAACCTCAATATTTTATTTTTGTTTTGTATGAACCACTTTTTTTTCATTACATTATAAGTTAATTATCTTTTTCTTAATTATATTTGTCATTTATATATAATTTATTGATTATTTTACCGCCATATTGCACTATCCAACATTAGTTTAGATACATATTAGTGTCTCCCAAAATCATTTATGCAAAAGTAATTGACATTCATATTCACTACTCATCTAATTGGTTGACAATATAAAATAAAGAAAATTACACAAACTTCCTTAAGATCCTTTTATAATATAATTATCCCTGTCTAGTTTTTAATACTACATATACCTTCCTTAATAGTTTATAAATCATTACAATTATATCTCTTGTAAATTTAAAATAACTAATGTGTCCTTATCCTATATCCTCCATCACCATCACTCCCCCACCATCACTCACCATCACCACCACCTCTTTTTAAACAGCAGAACAAGCAAAACTGCAAAAGATTAACACACATAAATACTATTGGAGAATACATCCCCTACTAATTCAAAAGTTATTCTCCACTAGTTACTCCAACCATTCCCTGTAGTGCACCAAAATGACAGCCACGAACTAAACAAGTATATACCACAACGAGTCTCACATTTTATCCATGATGCACATAGCTATGACCCTTTCAAAACATACAGCCACTAGAACAACCAGCACCGCTAATCATTAAGAGACCTAGTATAAGGACGAGCAACATATTGGGGTGTATTAGATATGGATTAAAAAATTATGGGAAATAGGCAAAAAGTTTGGAGTCTTCTCTTAGGATTTTCTTCTCTTTTCTTATTATCTTCTTGATTCCTTCTCCCCCTATTTCACCAATCTTTGACGATCTCGTTTCTCCATTTGAACCACCCCAAATTAGTCATACTATCCCTTCTTCGAACCCTTGGTGTTGCTAATGTTAAATCAAAATCAAATCTATCATTTAAATATTATTTAAATAAATAAAATTTTAAACTCATAAAATTATATTTTAATTGAAAATAATCTATTTATAATACTTAAGTGAATTTTAATTTTAAAAGAGTATTTTCTTTGTCAACAAATATTAATTGCAATAACATTGGTTTTTATTATTATAATACATTTTTAACGTTAGTTTATTCTTTATTTAAATAAATGAAATAAATTCATTATTGAATTGTTGAATGAAATTATAATAATTTAATATGGACAAAACTATATATATTAGTGATTTTTATTAACACTATTCAAATAATATTTTCTACTCACTTTTCAAGTAAAGATATCGAAACATAAATCACTTTATTTTAAAATCATTTTTTAACTAAAATCGATCAAACAAAATATAATTCATCCATAATTAAATTTGCAAACGTCTAAAACGAAACACACACGAAAATAATGTTACATTGTAGGTCAGTAAGAATTCAAAGAAGAGTCAAATTACAATAAATAATTATCAATTATCCTGATGGATAATTACTTATTATAATTTAACATTTTTAAAATTTCTATTAAATAACGTGAATACATAAAAATTAATCGCAACCATAAATTATTTTTTTTAACTAAGATTTAATAGTTTATTTAAATGAGAGGAGACAGTAAAAAAATATGAAGCCAAAAAAAAAAAAAAATTTACATTTTCTATTCTACTGTTTAATAGAAAAATAAGAAAAAACTTTTATATGGCTTTTACAATAAAGTTTTCTCTTCTTCGTTAAACCATACACGAGAAAAGTTATCTGACGTCCTCTCCTCTTCGTTTTTGTCTATTTCTCATCCACTCTAACAAAGGTTTAGATGATGTTCGAGAAGATTAATATTAGAAAATGATTTAATTTGATTTAAAATAATATGAATTGATTTTAATTTTTAAGTTAAATCTTATATTTAAAATAATTAAATAAAATAGAAAATAAATTGATTTAGAAATCTATTTTTATATCTGAAATATAATAGATTGTCTTTGAAATGATTAAAATAGAAAATGAATTGATTTAGTTTGTGTGTAAATTTTAAAATCAATTCATTTTTCTCAAAATTCTATAAAAAAAAATAAAGGATTTAAAAATTAAAAGAATAGAATTTGTTGATATCACAAATCAATTTATTTTTCAATTTTTTTAACTCCAAAGAAATTATTTGATTAAATCCAATCAAATCAAAATAGAGTAAACCCAATGTCCTGACAATTTTAGCGTCGGCCAAGTTGGTCTTCAACAAATAGAAAGTGTCAACTCAGTCCCCACAATGTTAATTTTCGAACACCATCTGGTCCCTAACGAAAACCTTGACGCGTGATGAGGAGGCACTATACTACATCGTTTTAGTTATACCATTTGAAATCAACAAACCTAAACCTCCAATTAATCAAAGAAAATCCAATTACAACACCAATTAGGCAAATAAACCCAAATTAATACTCCCTCCCCCCAATTCACCCACTGTGAACCTTAAAACGTATATAACATTGAACCCATTGTGAACCCAAATTTCATCCTCCGCGAAAGTTGTCCCCTCACCTCTGAAGCTGTAAGCCCTCACCTTACATTGTCATCATTATTGATTCGCCCAAACAATCTGTGACGTGTTGGTCATTGTGTGAGTGAAACGCCACTAAACTGTTCATTGTGTAACATGGGTGAAGGATTTACTAACACTGTAAGCACACCTTTCCCTCATTTCAAAATATTCTATCTTTCTTTGTATTGTCCCAAGAGCTCTCTTGAAGTCTAATCCGTGAATGTGGGTAGTGCGTGTAAAATATGGTTAAAATATTATTTCTGTGCGTGTTGTGTCTATGTAAAATAGTGTTGCGTAGTTCCTTTGTGTATAAAATAATGTGGGTGTGGTCCTTTGTGTACAAAAGAGTGGTGTGTTCCCTGAAGTGTATTTGCATTAAATATAAGTGGTTGATGAATTTTTATGTTATCTAGATGACCCAATATATTAGGCTTACCTTTCACCATTGGGTTGCTTTAAAAGAATATCTAATAATGTGTTGGAGTATGTTGATGGGTTGGTTCATCATTTTCTTAAAATTGATGTAGACCTAATGAATCTATTTGATATAGAAAAATTGTTCAAAGATATGGGATATGTTGACTATAAGTGTATTTGGTGGTTAAAGCCTAGTAGTGAAACCTTGACATAGATTTGAGACCATTAACAGGATGCTGGCATTCTTGACACGTGTAAAGCTGTCTAAAAGCTAAGGAGGAAGAGGCCCACTTGTTCTTTGAACACCTGATTAATGAGCTAGTTTTTGCTGACGATAATGATGAAGACGAGGATAGTTCCAGCTGGATGGGGCTGTTGTAAGTAGGCAACTGAAGAAGTAGTTAAAGAAGCTGATGTGGTTAATCCCTTAGGGAAGAACCTGCGCAATGAATGAAGGGCATGAGGAGGGTAGTGACGACTATGAAGTAGATGATGCACTTTATAAACCAGATCCTAGAGAGGCACAATCAAAATTAGACTCAGATTCAAGTGAGGAAGTTAAGGTCAATGTTCAAAGGAAAAGAAGGGGAAGGTTGAACATAAAGGGAAGGGAAGATTGAAAAGAAAAAGAAAGGGAAGGCTAAAGAGAAGGGGAAGACTACTAGAGTTTGATGGTGATGAGAACAAGAAGAAAAAAGTTGTTAGAAAAACCAAGGGAAACCAAAGAAGGTGCTATAGGTTAAGGACCTAAGTAAGGATGATGAAATTTTTGCTCAGAGTGATCTAAACTATGCATATTATTCTGAAGATCTTTACTCCCCTTTACCATCTAATGATGAGAGCAACAGACCTGTGCATCCTAGATTCAATGAGGGTGATGTATGGGCATGTTCAATTTCAAAAGGGATGGAGTTTGTAAATCTTGAGCAGTTCAAGAATGCTATGAAAGATTACAACTTCCACTTAGGTAGGCCATTTAAATGGAATAAGAATGATAAGGTTAGGGCAAGGACGTATGTGATAGTCTTGGATGCAAGTGGCTAATATATTGTGCATGGAATTCAAAATTAAGAACTTTCCAAGTGAAGACTTATATAGAGAAGCACAACTGTTGTAGGATTTTTCATAATAGAAAGGCTGATAGAAATTGGGTGATAAAGAAGCTTGTAAAGAGGCTTAGGACACATCCTGGGTTGAGGCATGCAAAGGCCTTTTACCACATGAAGGAGGACTATAATGTCCACTATACTGATAAGAAAATATATAGGGCACTTAAAAAGGCAAGAGAATTAGTTGAAGGGAATGAAAAAGAGCAATATGGTAGGTTATTGGACTATTTGCATGAGCTGATTAGAAGTAATCCCCATAGCACTGCCAAGATGGAAGTTATTCCACATCCTGGAGCACCACCTCGATTCCAAAAGATGTATATTTGCTAGGAAGAATGCAAACAAAGCTTTAAAGCTGGTTGTAGGCCATTCATTGGTCTAGATGGGTGCTTTTTGAAAGGATATTATGGAGATCAACTGCTATTTACAATTGTACAAGATGCCAATAATCACTTTTATGATACTGCATATACAGTGGTTGATAGTGAAACAAGGGCAACTTGGAGGTGGTTCTTGACTCTTCTCCATCAAGACTTGGGAGACTATCAAAGGAATGGGTAGAACTTTGTCTCTAATCAACAAAAGGTGTGCTACTTACTGCTTTATGTGAATTCGCATGTTATTCCTGCTAAGTAGATAGTTAGACACAATGGTCCCTGACAATTTAAAACTAACTCACATTGGTCCTTGATAATGTAAAACTAACTTACATTGGTCCTTGTCAATATAAAACCAACTCACTTTTGTATTTTATGTAACAGGGTTTACTCCCAAGCCCTACAAGAGGTCATGTTAGGGGTGATTCAGATGCGTGTCATGCATATATGGAAGAACTTTATCAATAGATGGAAAAATAAAGAGACAAGGGGGATTGTATGGGAATGTGCAAAGTCCTTGACTGAACCTTAGTTCAAGGCAAGCATGGAGAACCTTAAGAGGTTGAATGTCAAAGCTTGGGAGTACTTGGAGAAGCTTGATCCTAGACCATGGGTGAAAGTCTACTATAATCCTTGGCAAAAGGTTGATAACATCACCAACAACAACTGTGAAGCCTAGAATGTAAAGATTCTCAAGTATAGGAACAAGCCCATGGTGACCATCTATGAGGAGTGATGCGAGCTGTTGCGACTCACAACAAATTAAAAATTTATAAAGTGCCAAGTTGCACAAAAAATGTAGTAAAGGGCACAACTAGTCGTCTCACAAGGAAGTGTTACTAGCTAATTAGAAATTTGGGGTTTTTGAGATTATAGCAAGTAATTTAAATTTAAGGATAATAGCAACAATAGAAAAGGCACTAGTGCAAGGTATTCCTAGGATTGGAAATTAATTATCATTGACCAAATATTAAACCCATTAGTGGCTATTGGTAATAAATTACCAGCAATTCTACTAGTGATCAATCGATCTCTAGAATTTGATCAATGCCAATAACTAATAAATGACAATCGCCAATTTATTTAGAAATCACATCAATTTAATGAGCCAATTGCTATAGCCTAACTGCCAATCGGAAAGTTAATTCTAATGTTCTCCCTCAAATATAAATCAATAGATCTATCAATTTATGCCCAAAGGGTTTCCCTAAACGATGATCGCCAATTTAGTTATCTCAATAAAGATTATAGCAATCACCACAATAATTAAAGGAATAGAAACTCAGAACATTAAGAAAATCAATGCATTCAATATAAACAAAGGGTTTCAAATGTCATCCCAATCCATCCAGGAAATCCCTACACTAGTAAAGAAATCTACTCCTCTATCTCTTGAGGATTACAACAATGAAGATAAGAGAGAACCTGAAAATAATAGCAACAGTCGTTGTTACAATCCCCAAGATAAGGCACCTTCACCAATGGAACCCTTAGAGAGAGAAGAGAAGAGAGAAGAAAAAGAGATGTAGAGAGAGAATGTGTTTTTCTAGAGAGGGAATGAGAAGAGAGTCTCGTGAAAACCTAAAAAATTAAATTGAAATTGGGCTCTGTCATGAAAATCGTGATTCGCTGACGCTGGCAACATACTAATGACCGCCTGGGTGGTCTTTGACCGCTTGGGCGATCTCCATGAGAATCCGCGTAATGATTCCTCGTCCACCGCCTGGGCGGTGAACAGAACACTTCCAAGCTATTTTAAGGTCCAAAACATTCGAATTAGCTCTTTGGCATAGAAATAGCACTTGTAGCCCTTTGAATAAGCTTTCCAACGCCGCAAGAATCACCTCAATCGGACATCTGTAGCTCCAGATATTAGCAAAATACTAATTGAAGGTCAACAACAGGCATTAGAATTCAGGTGTTCCTAAGTTCTCTTCTACTCTAATGCACTAACCTAGAAGTCCCTATTATCAAACAATACTCCCACAAAGAGGTTAAAAGTACAAAGCACTTCCAATAAATGATTATGCACCAAAAATAATGTTTATAGCTATGAAATTAACCAATGATGCATATTGAGGACAAAGTGCAAATTCACTAATTTAACATCAATTGAGTACAATTCAAATGCAAAATGTCCAGAGTTAGGACAAGAATGAGTGCATAAATACAACTCATCAAACTCCCCCACACTTAAACAATTGCATGTCCTCATGCAAGAGATTCAGATGGATGCGGCAAAGCGACTGGACTCCTAACTCTAAAAATGCATGATGCATGGAAAATAACAATACACCAATCCAATGGATCTAGAGATACAAGCAATGAGCTTTCACACTAACAATCAAAGAGAATTGTAACAAGCCAGGCATGAACAGGAACATAGCACTAGAGTAGAATTCACATATGATGCATGGATCAAGTACAAAAATCCTCCCAAGATCAGTGTTTTCCACTCATTCACTCAAGTGTTTTGTGTTATGATGCACACTCAATCACCTCAATTGAAAATGCATTACCATAAGCTTGCTATGGGTCTCATTCTCCATTTTGTCACATACACATGCATATGAATCAAGAAGACTTACCTTTGGTTGTAATGGGGCTTAGGTGAAGGTGGATAAATATATAGGCCAATGGGCTAAACCTCAAGTTAAAGGAAAGCAAATGTATACACTAAGAGCACAAATGTCAAAGGATATACTTTGTCCAAATTAATACAATTATAGGCATTTCTTTTGCAATATGGCACACCTTCAACCAAACTTTTCAGAATTTTTTTTTAATCACCTTGCTTTTTTTTCTTATGCCACTTGCTGAATTTTGAGTACACATTATTCCTCCCCCACACTTAAATTGGGGCATGTCCTCATGCTCTCCCCACACTTATGCTCAAACACAAATAAGAATTTGCACAAATGCTCTCCTAAGCCTAAAAGGTTGGGAATTTTCATGGTTTTTCACTTTTGGCTAAGGATGTGCTAAAACAAAAGAATGGGCAATAAGGCTCAAGGGGTTAAACAATGGTAATATGCAAAGGTTGGCTATATGGACAAGTGGCTAAAAACAAGAAAAATGCCTCAATCATATTCAAACATGCACATGAAAAACAAATTTCAAACAAGACCCTAAGCAAGTTCTAGAATACAAATCCAAAGAGGAAGCACACATGAACAAATAAGCATGGTACATGATAGTCCAATCAAAGAGGCTCAAAATCTCACAGGTACAAGTGCATGTACTCAATCCAAATATCACAGTGAATCCACCAAGCATGCAATACAAAATAAAGTCAATGCCAAGTAAGTCAATAAAGTGCATGTGGTGTGAGTATGCATGTAACCTCTAAGGTACCAAAAGAATGGTGGAAAATATAAACAAAAATAAATATGATGCAAAATGCAAAACTAAAATAAATAAAATGCGAAAAATGAAAAGGAAGGGTAAGGAAAAACCAGTGGGTTGTCTCCCACCTAGCACTTTGCTTTAACGTCCCTAAGTTGGACGTCAGAACCTCATGGAGGCTTATGCTTGAATTGATCCAAGAATTCCCACCAAGGCTTGTGTCTTTTCACTTCACCTGGATCTCATAGTATACGAATCATGCCACGGGCCTTGAAACTATTAGGTTTCCTAGGCCCAAGTGTTGAAGAGGATGATGCATTCTTAAAAGCCTTAAAGCTCTTCCCAAGCCTCAAATTCGGAAAACAAACCACTTCTAATGGGGAGGAATGTGTTTTCCCAAAAGAAGTGTTCCACTGTGACATGTTGCCACCAATTTCCCTATAAGTTCCAGTTAGCTCATCATACATGCACATAAAACTTAGAGCTTGGCATCAGTCTCCAAAATGGCATACTCATTCCGCTCTAGAAGGTGCTCATGGCGAGGAGATTCCAATGTCAATAAAAGTGGTTGGCTCTTAAGAAGTGTTGGTTGGGCACATGATACGACCTTTGTAGCCAACATCTCAACCAAAGAATCTTTCTTTGCAGTATCAACAACATTGTTGACATCAACACTGTCTATGCCTTTACCACAATCAGGGTCATCAGAACTGGCAAATGGAATGCAAGGAACATCAAATGTCCCCTCAACCAATTCCTCTTGTGGTATTTCATCCATATGATTCGTGTCTTGTTGAGATGTATCACTACTCTGCTGAAAACTTGGCACCACATCTGGAATCTGAGATGAACTCAATTGGTGGAATCTGAGTTATGCAACTTAGTTATATCATTCATCATCTCCAGCAAAGCATCATTGGTTCTCTTTTGACTCTCCATTATCATGCCCATCATTTCTTGCCATGGAGATTCAGATGTCAGGAAGGAGACAATGTTGGAGGCTGCGATATTGCTGTTGGAAATAGAGGTGTTGAGATGGCTCAACACCCCCATATCCCTGATCCATACAATCATACCAATCTGATTGGGACCTGCAGAGTAACCATCATATCCATGTTGTGATGGCTGAGCATGGCTCCTCATGGCATATTGCTCCAATATATACTGCATCTCATCCAACCGACACTCCATTTGTTGGTATGGGTTATTATCAACAACCTGTGTACCTCATTGGAAGAACCATATGGCTTGGAGCTAAAATATGTGTTAGTAAACATGAAAATATAAAATAAAAATATTTACAAAAAAAAAATCTGAACTTTTTTTTTGAAAGCTAAAATAAAAATAAAAAAAATAAAATAGAATAGAGAAATTGAAAGAAAAATTATTTACAAAAATCAACTAGTATCACTTCCCAGCAACGCGCCAAAATTTGATGCGAGCTATCGCGACTCACAACAAATTAAAAATTTATAAAGTGTCAAGTTGCACCAAAAATGTAGTAAAGGGCACAACTAGGTCGTCTCACAAGGAAGTGTTACTAGCTAATTAGAAATTTGGGGTTTTTGAGATTAGAGTAAGTAATTTAAATTTAAGGATAATAGCAACAATAGAAAAGGCACTAGTGCAAGGTATTCCTAGGATTGGAAATTAATTATCATTGACCAACTATTAAACTCATTAGTAGCTATTGGTAATAAATTACGGCAATTCTACTAGTGATCAATCGATCTCTAGAATTTGATTAATGTCAATAACTAATAAACGACAATTGCCAATTTATTTAGAAATCACATCAATTTAATGAGCCAATTGCTATAGCCTAACTGCCAATCGGAAAGTTAATTCTAATGTTCTCCCTCAAATATAAATCAATAGATCTATCAATTTATGCCCAAAGGGTTTTCCTAAACAACGATCGCCAATTTAGTTATCCCAATAAAGATTATAGCAATCACCACAATAATTAAAGGAATAGAAATTAGAACATTAAGAAAACCAATGCATTCAATATAAATAAAGGGTCTCAAATGTCATCCCAATCCATCCAGGAAATCCTACACTAGTAAAGAAATCTGCTCCTCCATCTTGGAGGATTACAACAATGAAGATAAGAGAGAACCTGAAAATAATAGCAACGTCGTTGTTACAATCCCAAGATGAGGCACCTTCACCAATGGAACCCTTAGAGAGAGAAGAGAGAAGAGAGAGAAGAAAGAGATGTAGAGAGAGAATGTGTTTTTCTAGAGAGAGGAATGAGAAGAGAGTCTCGTGAAAACCTAAAAAATTAAATTGAAATTGGGCTCGTTCACGAAATCGCGATTCGCTGACGCTGGCAACATACTAATGACCGCCTGGGCGGTCTCGAGTGAGAAATTCGCGTAATTAATTCCTCTGTTCACCGCCTGGGCGGTTTTACGCCTGGGCGGTGAACAAAACACTTCCAAGCTATTTTGAGGTCCAAAACATTCGAATTAGCTCTTCGGCCTAGAAATAGCACTTGTAGCCCTTTGAATAAGCTTTCCAACACCACAAGAATCACCTCAATCAGACGTCTATAGCTCCAGATATTAGCAAAATATTAATTGAGCGTCAAACTAGATAGCACAGAATATCGCAGTGTTCCTGAGCTTCTCTCTAATGCACTAACCTAGAAGTCTCTATTATCAAACAACACTCCCACAAAGAGGTTAAAAGCACAAAGCACTTCCAAGAAATGATTATGCACCAAAAACAATGTTTATAGCTATGAAATTAACCAATGATGCATATTGAGGACAAAGTGCAAATTCACTAATTTAACATCAATTGAATACAATTCAAATGCAAAATGTCAGAGTTAGGACAGAGAATGAGTGCATAAATGCAACTCATCAAGGAGTTAAGGTGCTATATAATGAGGAAACATGCTAGACATAAGAAAGCATTTGAGAACTACGCTGGAAGATAGCTCATGTACAAATGCAAAGATTGGAGAGGTTGAAGGAACACATCAATATGTGGACTCCTCAATGGTCAAGGGACAAGCATGGAACAATTTACAAAGTGTCTAGATATGGGAACAAAGTGAAGGTGGATTTATCCCTAAAATATTGTTCCTGCAACTTCTGGGCTTATAGGACTACCTTGTCAACATGCCATTTCTGCATTGGCTCACAAAAACCAACTGCGAAGACCTTGTCCACCCTTGCTTACTATGGATGCCTTCAATGCAACTTATGACCACAGCATACAACTAGTGAATAGTCAACAATATTGGATACAAACTAAGCACCCTCATCCAGTTCCACCAAAAATCAAGAGAGCAATTGGCCGTCCAAAAAAGCATAGGAAGAAGGATGCTACAAAAGAAGTTCCTCCTGAGAGCCACAAGTTGAAGAGGACATACGAGGTGACATGTTGGAAGTGTGGGCAAATTGGACATGATCCCAAGACATGCAAAGGACCACCACTTCCTAATGCAAAGCCAAGATGGCCTAAGAGGAAGAAGAAAGATCAAGATCAAGATGAAATTTCCCAAACACAGTCACATCCCAAGAGATTGATTATCTGGTACAATTCCGTATTTCATTATTTATTAATAGAATGTCAGGTTATTGTAATTTTGTGAGCGGGGCAACAAGGTGATGAAGCCCATCGTTGGAGCCCACTAGGTGAAACAGGTGCAGAAGTGCGACAACCTACAACTCCACCCCATCTACTAGTGGACCAACTAGACCCAAAAAAAAAAAGAAAAAAAAAAATAGAGGACACAAATGAGGTGCATGTTAGTAATATGTTCCTTATTTGTAATGGTTTTCCTTTCTTGTCTTTGTTTAGCAGCCCAAATGGTTTAAAAACTAACATTTTAAGCACATTTATGTTTTACACTCAGCCTACAATAGTAAGTTCACCCTCTGCCCTATATTCACTTTCACAATCTGCAACCCAAATGTTTGATTCAGGCCTATTTCACAGCATGATGACTATGTGAGCCTTTTTAGTAAATGCCTTATTTATTTTTTATGTTTACATTCAAATTGTTCACAATCTATAGCCCAAATGTGTGATGTTTTCAATCCTTTTCTTTCAGGTCCCTCCCCCAATTAGGCCAACCCTAATAAGGCCCAAGATGCTACCCCAACAAAGCCATAGTCATCCAGGCAGGTGTGTTGGCCCACCACCAGGCTTTAGGCCCTACTTGTTAGGCCTCCACTTGCTAGGCCTCCACTTAATCGATCAACTAACAACTTAAGTGGAGGAGGAGCCTCTCAGAAGCTACTGCTATAATAGGCCTAGGGACAAGCATAGGGAACTTGAAGTTCATGCTAACTCCAGGGCTCAACATACCCTATGCAAGTAAGAAATGAGCTCTAGAAGATGTGTTTTTTGTTTTGGATTTTTTTTATTATCAAGTTGTAATATCCTTATGTGCTTAGGAATTTCTTTTGTAACCACTTGGTTCACATATGAAACTAGTGGGTTTCTAACCGGTTGATTTGGTTGACATATGGACCTGGATGCAACTTTGGTTGGTCATCAAAACTATAGTTGTAACTAGTGGGTATTGAACCAGTCTATTATTTTTGTAACCACTTGGTTGACATATGAACTTGGATGTAACTTTGGTTAGTCATCAAAACTATGGTTGTAACTACTAGGCATCCAACTAGTTGATTTGCTTTTGTAACCAGTTGGTTGAAATTGGTTGTAAGTATAATATCAGTTTGTATGACATTATGTATTTTGACTTGATCAATAGAAAAGTTTGACTATGAATAACGATAAATAGCTCCTTATCGTATTGTTGTATTTTTCTAATTGACAATTTTCATATATGCAATATTGTATTAGTAGAACAATCATTTTGATTAGGAAATACTTGCTGTTGAATATTTTCCATATAACTTGTAAATCCAAAATTACAATAGCGTGACTTCCAGGTACAACTACATTGATAATTGCAGTCATTATAAAAAACAACCCCAACTCCTAACATCTAATCATTCCATATTCTAGTCCACTAATTTGTTACTTCAATATGTACAAATATCCCATTATTCCAACTGAGATAACCATATACAGACCTAAACTAATCACTAAAACCCTAAACAATCTATCCAGCCTAGCAAACTCCTAATTCATCTTCTTCTCAGCTCATTGAACTTGTCCTTTTCAAATTCATCCAACAAAGAGGCTACAATATGGTTGATTCTCCTCACAAATTCCAGTTTATCGTAGAGGAATACGACAAAGGTAATTTGGGAGAAATGAAAAAATGTAAGAAACTAATCTTAACTCTGGAATATGGGCACCCGAGAAATGGTCTGTTGTATTCCTTCAAGTCTTTGAAATATAGACAACGACATTCCTCCCACATTGACATGTCATACCAAAGAACGGTCTTTGAGAAATGGTGCCACTTGAAGCACTCGTCACAACTACCATCTCCAACCGTGCTTTCGATTACAATGCGCGACCTAGTAGCACTCATTTTTCCTAATCAATTTGAAGAAGGAATTTTCAATTTGGGTTTGTATGTTTTCAAAATGAGGATGAAGGACATGGAGAAGGAGATGAAGACAATAGAGAGTTTGGGGCTTTGCGGTTTAGAAATGAAGAAAAGAGAGCAATGGAGAAGACAAAACGACATCGTCCACGTTAATAGGTTGGTTCAAAATGTCACCTCATCACCACCGTCATGGTTTCTATCAAGGGACCAGGTGGTGTCTAAAATTGACATTGTGGAGGATTGAGTTGACGCTTTTTGTTTGTCAATAACCAACTTGACCCATGCTAAAATTGTTAACGACCAAGTTGGGTTTACTCAATCAAATTATTTCCTTTTTTTCTCACTTGTGACGTCAATTGCTAACTTATTCCTCTGAGCTCGCCAAGTTATGTTTGATAATAGCTCAATTGTGTGCATCATTCATTTTCCCTTACAAATAAGTTTAGACATTTTTTTAATAAATTTTTTTGTGTTTTTTTTATATATTTGAGTAATTATTATTTAAGTAAAAATAAAATTATTAAATATGAAAAAAAAATCTTTTTTGAGAATTAGAATTTTTCATCTTCCGAAAATTTCTTTTTATAACATAAAAAAATTTAATAATAAATAAATACTTTTAATATTATATCTAAATATAAATTAACATTTTGTCCTTGGGACCAAAACTCATTGCTCTTCTTCTTATTCCACTTGGTTCATATCAAGTCAACTAGTAGGAGGAATAAATGGAGATGTAGAATTATTTACAAGATACAGATCTCACATACACCAAATGGTTAGATGACATATGTATGATTTGCATGATAGTGAGTTTAAAATATGGTTTAACTAGTTGTGTGAACCGTGCGTTGCACGCTGATAATAAAAAATAATTTATTGACCATTAAGGAAAATAAATAATAATTTATTTAAATATATCTTATAGAAAATTGAATATATAAATTTATTTTGAAAATAAGTTAATAATTAAATAATTAAACAAATGGGAAAAAAATATAAATGTACCATTCTATTTTATATCTCATTTCAAATATCATGTTTATAAAGCTAAAAAATCATGTATGATCTATAACTAATAATAAAGAGCCCTTTATGAATATTTTGCACATTTCAAAGTTAAAATTGTTAAAATATGAAAAGAGAATAAATGGATAATTCAACTATATCATAAGTCATTTATAGGAATGACAATGGTTATTCATGAGAAGGAGACATGTTTCACGTCTCCATCTTGATTTGGAATTTTGCTTCAATCCCATCCCCATTCTTGTCATTGTAGAATTTGAATCCTATAGGTATTTATGGGTTTATTAAAAAATTTTAAAAAGAGAAAAATAAAATTATTTTGAAATTCAAAACATAAATATCCATAGAAATAAATACTACTACTGCAACATAATCTAAATTAAAATTAAAAATGCATACATAATGTAAATCTAACAAAGATAATTGAACAAATGAGGGTGTGTTATCCTAGTTCCTGTTCTATTTAATAAATAGGAACTTGTCCCCGTAATCATCCTAAGAAGACAAAATGGTCCTTATTCTAGTCCTATTATTGGTAATCCCTGTGTGTATCCATTTTCATTGTTTTTTTTTTTTGTTATAGCCATTTACAACTTTGTAGTAAATTAAAGTATTTAATTTATAAAACATAAAAATATATTTTATAATTAATAAAAATTAATGAATATATTTAATTTATGTGATTTCAATTACACATTCTCTCCTTATACATCCTTTTACTAAATTAAAATATCAATTTTAAAATATATATTATAATTAATATGTTATAACTAGTAAACAATCATATATAATCCTAATTTATGTTATCTCAATTATTGAAGTAGTATATCAATAACATAATTATTTTTAATTAAAAAGTATTGTAATTATTTATTTTTTAAAAAAATTAGTATCATTATAAAGAAGTATAAAGTATAAATTGTGGAACTAATTTTTTTAAAAATATTTTAATTTTGAAAAATTGAAGTTTTTTTTCAAAAAAAAAATGAAACAATTGTAGAATTGATAAATTGAAATGTTTAAGTTTCAAAAAATTAAATATGGCATAATGATATATATATATATATATATATATATATATATATGATTTTCAAAAGCTCTAAATTTGATGTTAGAAACTTTTATCCCAACCCTCCTCATTTAGAATTTTCCTCTCATTCTCATCCTCATCCAAAGGTCCCCATTTCTCATTTCTTGGTAGATTTGAATCCCTATGTGTATTCATAGATTTCATTAAAAAAATTTCAAAAAGAAAAATTTTAAAAATGGTAACAAAAGGATAATAATACTATTAGTATGTATACATTATTGATTAATATGGATATCAGTATCAATTAAAGGTTATAATATTAGGCTTATAAAAAAAGGTAATAATATTATTTATTATTAATTTTTGCTATGGTTCAATTTTTTTGGGGTGTAATACTAGCCTTTTTGAATTAGAAAATGAAATTTATCACTTAAATAGTTAGGTGGGGATTTGGAAAATAAAATCAGTAATATATCAATAATTATATTTTTCTAAATAAAATAATATATTAATAATGATTATACCTTAAAAAAGCAAAACCAAATAAATATGGATTGTATATAGTTACAAAAATAATATTTTAAGTTTAATTAAAAGTTTTAGCATGAGAAAAGAAAAGGGAACAATAAATGCATATATTGGAAGAAAAATCAATCAATAGCTATGCATATATTAGTATATTTGATTCACATAAAAAAAAAAAAGAATAATACTTAATAATTAATTTGTACAACGTTAATGCACAATGAAAATTTTAAATAAAAATATAATTTTGTTCCAAAATATTATTCATTCTCCATAATTAGTGTTTGTAAATGGAATTGAAATTATAATTCAATGACTATGTATATATTGAATTCAATGTTTAAGCCTTACAAAATAATGAAGAAAAAATAAATTGAAGAAGGTTGGCATAAACAAATTCCAATAGAAATTAGCTGCATTTTGTCTAATATTGCAATTGAAAATCAACTAGCTTGGTTATGTACCGAAGAACTCAAAATGTTGCTCTCAACACAACAACAATTCCCTCTCATATAAATATTTTGCCAAAAAATCAAAGATAAAAATAGAACAAAATCAAAGACAAAAATAGAAGTAAAACCAAACACAATATTTAATTATTCTTAGTCATTAATCTTTACTACCTTAAGTTTAGTAAAATGACCAAGGAAGATAGTCCATCAATAGTATCTCCTTTACTTAATTGTGGCTTTAAATTCTGAAAAGAAAAAATTATAAAATCATTAATACTCGTTTATACAATAATAAAATTAATCTCAAATTCAATAAAATGTTTGTTAAATTATTTATGAAAAATACAATTACTTTTGCCACAAAGGATTAAACAATATGTGGTTGAGCCTATAGCCTAGTGATTGTCTCATAAAACATAAAAAAAGACCATTAAGATATATACACAAAGTAAAAGATTAAATAAATATAGAAAAATCTTTATACAAAACGAAAAAAATCACAAAGAAGAAATGTTGAAATAAATTGGATATAAACAACAAAAATGAAAAGGATAAATAAATTGGTTTATTTTAAGAGAACTTAAAAAAATCAAATCTTTATTTCATTGAGAAAACATTTAAATGTATAATATATATACATATTAAAAATACTAAAAAACATAAAAAAATATTGTACAAAAAGAAAAAGAAATCTCACAAAGAAGAAAAGAGCTTCAATGAAGAATAGTGGAACATTTGAATTTTCTAACCTACAAATTCTTATTCTTTAATATAAACCATGAAGAAGAAAATTAAAAATAAAGTAAATTAATATTTTTGAGAGAACTAATAGATAATGAACGAGAGAAATGAAAAATATGAAAGGAAGAATGAAAAAAAAGAAAATTGTGGAATAGAGAGGAGAAATGAAATAAGGTGTTAGCATTTCACACTAAAGCTTTAAACCTATAGAGTAGAATTAACAAACCAATATTGCAAATTTTAGAGAAGTTAAGGGTTTTTATTTCGATTAGTATAAGTGGTCATCTTTTGTAACAATGAAGATGCTACAGATTTATTGAGTAATTTAACTGTTTATATTTCGATTATAGTAGAACCTTTCTTGGTGGTAATAGTTTTTGTTTCCATTTTGTTCTTGCACTAATCCTGATTGGATTTGGTTTATTGTGGAATAGAAATTAAGTAGTTTATTGAATCCAAAATTCAAAATATCAAGGTGAATTCAAAATTTAAAATTTTGTAATTAATATGGAAAAACACGTGTTTAATTGAAAAAAATAAAAAAATATTATAAAGAAAATAGAAAATGATATGTATCACGTGAATATATATTTTAATATTAAATAATTTAGATTGACACATTTTAATCAGTTATACTATTTAAATTAAGAATTATAATAGTTTGAAATCTAATATTTAATGTAAAATATTTATGTTGTATTGATGAAATAGATATGAAAGTGATTTTTATAACAAAATAATTAATAATTAAGGTTATAAAAATTTTGGGCTAGAAGTTGCTCTATGAGTAACACTGTAAAATTTTTCCTAGAATGAGTCTGAAATATTAGTATTTTAGATTATAAAAGTCCAATTAGGTTAAACTTAAAATTAAAATTAAAATTAAAATTTTAGTATGTGACCTAAAAAATCCTAATAATGTGAGTAATTCATCCTCTCCTCGCCGCCATCTTCCCTATTGGTGTCGTCACAAATCTCCTAAAATCCCAACCCACCACTATTGCCCCAACTTGACCCATACAAGGCCTACTCCAAACCCTCCCCAAATGTCCCTCTTTCTTCTCTATCGATGCAGTTGACTGCAATCTAGAGATAGCGCAGAAATCATGGATAAAATTATGGTTCTGAAAACCTGCTAAGCTTGGGCAATCGTGGAACTAAGAATGACTAGGTGTAGGACCGGCTGGTGCTTAAATTTGTGGAAGAAAACCACTTTTAATCGCTGTGAACTTGTCGGGAACCGTGAATGTACGAACCAGCGCTTGCGGCCTGGTGGTTTTTTGGAAAGGAACATTTTTGAACGTAACAAGGTGTCATTTTGATTCAAAAGAAAAGAAAAGAAAAGAAAAGAAAGAAAAACATGGCCATGTGATGTTCGTTTGTTCACTTCACACATAGCCCCCATATGGGTTTTCTAACTTCACACAGCCTATGAGAGACTAGGGATACAGAAGCGCTGCCCATCGCGCCGTTCATTGCCCGAGCGCCCCATTTTGCTTTTGCGCGTTGGTAGCACCCTTGTTCTACTTTAGCCTTCAAGCATTCTGCTCATCCCCGCATTCCTTCTTCCGCGAAAACATTGAGCTAGGTGTAATTTGGGTAGGTTCTTTATTTTTTATTCTAGAATTTTTTACTTTTAAGGTTATTTGGGCTAGTTGAATTTTAGGCCCATTTAAATTAAAACAACAAAATCTTTTCAGTTGAAACTAAAAACTAAAGCCCATTCTTTTATTTTTTTAATAGTTAATAGAAAAATCCTTTTATATATACATGAAATATAAATATAAATAGACTACAATAAAAAAAAATATAACAATAAATTTCAAAGCAATTTTTCAATTTACCTTATGATAAAGAAATTTTAAGGCACCTATTATGGTTGCATACTTGGCCTAATTGGTTTCTACATGTGTTTAATTTTGATGATTTAATTGAGTTTTTCATAATTGGGCTTCATTGGATTTAATTGTCAAAACTTGGTTAATCTCGGATTTTACACTCACTATGACCTTTCCATGTTGCATAGATCATTTTGGGCTCTATAGACATTGGATTTTTGTGCTTTTGGTGTCTTCTGAAAGCTAAGACCGAGATCTACAATTTTGGGTTTCACAAGCTTCATCAAATTCGGCCCGATTCATGGTCTAATTGGGCTGCAAAGTTGCGGAGCTCGTGCTGACGCGGGTCCAAGACCTTTCCTCACATAATTGGGCATATCTCACTCATTCTGGTCCAAATGAGTCATATAATATGTCTATGGAAAGCTTATCCAGAGAGGATTATCTTATCCAGATCAGATTTCGAAAATCTGGAATTATTTTGATAGATAACATCTGGATAAAATGTAATCCGAGGGGACACTTTTGATTGGAAGGAAATCCTTCTTTTTAGATTTTTCAAGCTTTATCTTATCTTTTCATTTTCTATTTAAGCCTAAGTTGTTCATTCAAAGAACACACATCAGAATCTATCATCTCTCTCTACTTGTCTTCTTATTTTTCATTTGTATCTAAGGTGTTCATACAGAAAGCTTTCAATGGAGATATCCATGGAAGGCTAAACTCTTTCAATCCTGGACATCATAGATAATTGGTTTGAATTTGGAAGTTTCTTTTGTAATTTTCCATTTTCGTATGTATGCTTTCCTTTCTCAACTTCAATTTCAAATATGAATTCAGTTATTGAACATGATTATGTTTGAATTATATCTAATTAGACATAGGACCGAATTCGTTGTTGAAATCAAGTAAGGCTGAGTAACCGATTAGTTATCCAGGTTAATCAAACTGCATGTAATTCAACATTCATTTAAAATTACGATTGTGATTTAAAGGTTGTTGAATGATAACTATATGATTATATAGTAAATTTGGGTTAAGAGTAGCATCCCCATTTGGACTCTTTTAAACCATGATGAATTCTGCCAATAATCGTGATGTCTGGGATTGATTCTTTGATCAATAGCATTTCATTCTATTTCTGTCATTTTTACATTTTAAAATCACAAACCCCTCCCCCACTTTGTTGTATTTAGCAATTTTCAGTTTGATAACATAACATGTGTGTCCTTGATGTATGACTTAAGTTACCTTATACTACAAATAGGGGCTTAGACTATTTTTGATAGGTGACGCGCAAGCTATCACCTTATTAATAGTATTATTATTTAGACCTTGTATAAATAATCACATACATTTATATATTCATATAAATATATATTTACTTCCCTAACCTTTAATGTCTAATGTAATCTATAGTTATTTTTTCATATGTATTTTATTTTATATATTATATAAATATATATTTTACTATATATTGATAATATTTTGATTGAATCTTGAATTGGTACTTCATCCCATTTGATGCTCGGTCCATTTTCCGAACATTGGATAGAATAGCCACTATCCACAAGCCAAAGCTGGGAGCTGAGGTTACGCTTCTAACCCACTTCTCTTCCCATACTCCGCTCACCACCTCTTGGATGGCATTCAAGATGCCATTCCTCCTCGCGGGGAGGAATGTCTCCGTGGCAACGATGGCTTAATGTGGAGCTTTGGAGTTATAAAGGTGTCCCTCGAGTTTTTTAAGAAGGGCCCGGGGCACCAGTGTTGAGGGGTTCACTATTGCATTGTCAACGTTTCAACAGGGGTTCGTGGTTTTGATTGAATAGAGCTCTCATCTATCTGGAGGATAAGGGATAAAACTAACCCAATTACCCGATCTTGCATGATGAAGAAAGCGCAGGCTGTCAAGGGGAAAATCTAGACAGGCTTTCTTCTTCGATGGCGACAATGAGGTTGGCGATGGAAAAGTGTCACAATGTCCCTGAAGATGCGGAAGGTGTTATAATAAAAATTTATTCCTACAAAAGGGTAAATTTGAAAAATGGAGAGTTAAATTTTAATTATGAAAAAATTGAAAAACCTTTGATTTGATCAAAAACTAGTCTTTTGAAAAGATTTAAGTCCGAAGGATTATGGAAGTGCGACTTAATTTCACTGCACTTAATACACCTGTATAAATATGGTTACTCTAAGCTCATTATGCAAATTTATTTATAACTTTAAAACTATTTATTTTTCCCCACGAAAGAAAATCACAATTATGTAAAAACAAAAATAGAATAAAAATCAAAGGAAAAATAAAAATAAGAACAAAATTTAAAGAAAAATTTAATTTTGCGGGTTCCTATTTCAATCCGTGTTGGACCGATCATATACCAATAATCAGGTCTTCAGTCTAACTGGTGGGAACCCTCTATTCATTGAACGAAGGTTGCTTGGATCTCATGCGATAGTTGTTGGTATCCAAATATTTTCTAGTGCAATGAGGAATTTAAAACCACATCATTCTTGTAGAAAATAGGTGTGCCTGGATTGATTTTAATTAAAGAAAAAGAAAATTTCACTTTTGCTCAGGACTTAGGATAACACAAATATACAATAAATCCTTATACTCTTATGAAACTTGATGATGATAATTTATACATCAACATTATTGCATGGAATAAAAAGTATGCAGGGATTTTATTTATGAAAATAGTGTTTATAAAAATTAAAACCCACTTTTACACATCATTTAAGAGAGTGTGAACTACGCAATAAATTCTCACATTTCCCAACCTTTGAGGGTGGTTAAGCTATACATCAATGTCACATATGGTTGCATGGATTAAAAGATTATTTTTGTAAGACATTTTTCTTCTTTAACCCATTGAAATCTAAGACCCAATAAAAAAAAATCAGCCCAGACAAAAAAACCACAACCAAAATAAGGGAGAAAACAGATGGACCTAGCCCAACCAAATGAAAAAATAAAGGCTAGACCAAAATCAAGAAAAGACCCTTGACCCAAAATTAAACTCCCTAATCATAAACCCAATTCCCAATCCTAATCGGTGGCTGCACTCAACTCCAGACGAAAAAAAAATTGGAAGCAACAGAGTAGAGGCGACGCAAGGGCGGTGGCAGTGAAGGTGGCTTCGCCGCTCACAGTGGTAGAGGAAGAGCACCAACGGGGAGTCTGCACGGCGGCGCTCTGGCGGGACCCCGAGACGCGATGACTCAGCTGGACCGAGGAGCTGGCGCGGGCTGAGGAAGCGCGGCGCGGCCGGGTTTCGCGGCGCTGCTGCTGGGACGATTTCTGACGATGGAGTGGTTGGTAACGATGGCGCTGGGAGGAGCGGTGATGAAGGGGGTGGAGGCCCTTGTGTTCTTCCCTTTCTTTTTGTGTTTATTTTCTGATGTTGAGATTTGATTCTGGTGTATGGTTTTGTTGGTTAGTGGTTTGGCTATGGTTCTGATTAGGGTGTGATGGGGTTGAGTACAGTGGGGTAAGAAGAAGGGAGAAATTGTTTGATGCGCAGCTGGTGCTGAGTCTGTGTGACGATGCTGAAAAGGTGAGGATGCTGTGAGTGAATTGTGAAAAGTATAGTATTGCATTTCTTTCGCTTTTGAAAACTTTTAGAGAACCCTCCAAAATATTATTAAGTAATTTAAAATTGGATAAATTGATTTTTAAGAAAAAAAAATCAGTCATTCACCTTTTTAAAATTGAGTAAAATTTAAAATAAAAATAGACAAATCAGTATTTTATTTTTAAAAATGAACAATAATCTTTTGTCAAATTTTCTATTACTACACCCTAAAAAAGGGGAATGTATTGATATAAAAATATTAAGGTTAGAAAATAAAAGGATTATTTGTTTTTAAGGTAGGATTTAATTACTGTTTTTATTTATAAATTTTTGTTTTTGAAGGTTATATATTTCCGTTTTTATTCCTTAAGAAATTTAATTTTTAAATTCCTTATGACTATTTGGGGTTTATTCAAACTTTTAATAAGATAAAATCGAATTGAATTTTTACATTTAAAATAGGCTTAATAAATAAATTTAATTATTTTTATTATTTTATTCTTTATTAATAGTTCAAGATGAAAACATTATATTAAAATTATTTTGATATTTTTATTTGTTGAAATTTAATTTTCATACTAAATCATATTTCTTATAACTGATTTCAACTCCTTAATTTCTAGGATTTTATTTTTCATGAGAGTTTAATTTCTTTACCATGACAAACGCCCGGTTAATCCAGATTGAGTCAGTACATGTAATCAAGCAAGCAAACCCAAGAAGGAAAGAAAGAATCAAACATGACAACGATACGCAGGTTCTGCTGCAACGTTCTCCTTCGCTTTGCCTCCGTTGACCTCGACTTTCTCACTGAGACCGTAACCTCTCTCTTCCATTCAACTCCCATCACAACACATAATACAATGCAATTATGATTATTATTATTGTTTTCTCGCTTTTACTGACTAGTTTTAGTTGTTTCTTGTTCATCAGTTCGACATTTCCTTCTACATGACCTATCTTGCCAGATGGCCCGGTTATTTCCACGTTGCCCAAGGCCCTGGAAACCGAATCATGGGTTACAGTAAGTTATTCAAGATACACTCTTCCATTTTTTAATCTTTTTCATCATTGTCGTCAACTTCTTCTTCTTCTTGGAGTGGAATGGGATATTAAATAACGCAAGTATAATGTTATGATTATATGTAGTTATGGGTAAAGTAGAGGGGGAAGGAGAATCTTGGCATGGTCATGTAACTTCTATAACTGTTGCTCCCGAGTATCGGCGACAGCAATTGGCCAAGAAACTGATGAATTTGCTGGAACACGTCACTGACAATATGTAAGAGAATAATGCTATTTGAATATCACCCAAACCACATATACTTTATCATCCGTGATGGAAAAGTGGATGTCCCGTCTCACAAGATCTTGAAAACATTTCCTTTCATGTTGGAATGAGAAAACTGCCAATTTGGTCAAATATCAAATAATATCAAACTGCCAATTTTTTAGTCATGACAAATTAGCTATTTTGCATATTTCAATGGACTTATTTGCTATATATGTTTTTTGTCATGGACCAATTTAAATTACTGTTATAAATTATTAGGAATTAATTTGTCATATTTTAATCATGAGTGACCAAAAATGATAATTATTTTTCCGAGGAACCAATTTGTCCGAAATTATTTTTATGGAGGACCAAACATGGATTTATTATGTTGGAATTCTAGTAAACGCTTCAATTTATTAAATATTTCAGTTTTTGTAACTTTTATTTTTTTATTTTTTAAAGTAAATCCCTGAAGTGGTCGCTGATGAAAATTATTGCTAGACAAATCCCTTTTTTGAGAAATGAAAATCTCAAATATAGTCCATCATGACTAAAAATGTAGGTAAGTTCTCTATTAGACAATTAATTCTTGAAAAAAGGTCTTCCATCAGATATATTTGTCTGATAAAAGGACTAATTTGATGCAATTTTTTGGATAAAATGCATTTTAAAACGTGTATTGTGAAATCCTAAACTTTTAAATAGTGCAAAACAATTTTAATTAAGTTGACATTCATTTACCGTTAATAGTCATGTGCATGTCATATGTATAATTAAACGAATAAAATACCCTCATTTTAATTAAATTTCCTAACTATAAACCCTCACCCTCTAAAAAACGGACAAAAATACACTTTAGATGCCAGAGTTTGATTGAAACAAAGGATATTTTTGTCCATTTTTAAGGGAAGTAGGTTTAAAGTTGAAATTTGATTAAAAGAAGAGTATTTTGGTTTAATTGCACGTGACATGTATTTCACTATTAACGGAGGAAATAAATATCAACTTAACAGAAGAGGATGTTTTGCACTATTGGAAAGTTTTGGGTGTAGTGATGAACGTTTTGAAAAATTAGGTGTATTGTACATGACCTAAAGTTTGACATTTTACCCAAATTTTTTTATGATTCTCAAGTACTATATTGGGGGTTTTAATTTATTATTGACGAATTTGTCCTGTGAAAATCTGTAGTGAAACCAATCAGCAGCCTAATGAATTTGTATTTGTGTGGATGACTTATTACAAGTAAGAATGTCAATTCTTGCAGTGACAAGGCTTACTTTGTTGATCTTTTGGTGAGAGCATCCAATGCACCAGCCATCAATTTGTACGAAAACGTAATGGTTCTGTGCTTTTCATTTCTTCTTAGGTTTTTCCCTTGCTTCCTTGTGGGTTTATGCACGTGGTTGTTTTAAAGGGTTTTTATTTGTTAGATATACAGAAGAATTGGGAAGCTCTCTCAAGCTGTTATTTATTTTTTTTATTTGTTTCCTTGTTTTAAGTGATGGATCCCCGTGTTCTGTATATCTCTTTTCTTCCAATAATTTATCCTTTTTATCAGTTAGACAGTAAAAGCATATAAGGAAGAATAAAGGGTATAAAGAAAAGAGTTTATTTTCAAAACTGACAGTGTAAAACTTTTTTATATTATTATCTAATCATGTATTGCCATATTAGCAAAAAGTGGTTAAGTCTCACATATGCAAATGGGGTGATTTGATTAGATAGCAGTGTAAAAAAAGTTTTCTTAGGAAGTGCATAGAAATTAAACTTCGAAGAAAATGGATATCTTGTATAAATCAAGCCATTGTAAACTGTTATTTCATATCATCTAATGTAGGACAGATTCAGTAACCTTTATAAAACCCTATAATTTCACCAATTGACAACACTTGTGGTCTTCTGCTCCATGCGTTCATGTATTGTTTCCTTGTTAATTGTGTTCCCTAATGCTGCTGGAACAGCTCTTAGGCTTGTACTCAATGGTAATATGCTAATGAATCATAAGCTGTTTTGCAAGAATTTTGACAAAATCTAAACTTTTCTGAGACGATTTTTGGAAAATCAACGGTATTGGCTGTTTTAACTACTCCAGAATCATTGTTGCATGTGATAATTGAAGCTGGAACATGGTGGAAAGTTGATCCAACTCAACATAAATCTTGTTGAGCCCTTCAGTTTAAAAAACTTGAGTAGGGATAGGGATATGTGTTTGCCAATTTTTTCCATTTTTATTTTTCACGGTTTACTGGGATATGTGGTTGGCAATTTATTTACTGTCAATCATTGACTTTTATTGTATTGATTATTTTGTGCAGAGGATTATTGATACACATTTTCTCACAAGTCAAGGGTTTTGGCATGAATACCAATGATGCATGATTTTCAGATTTTTTTTCTTGGTTATTTTGTTCTACACTTGTCTGGCAATAATGTTGTACAAGGGGATGATATTTATGATTATGTTTATTAAGGTATAATGTCATATGTAAATTGGGTATTAGAGTTTGTTGTTGGAGATTTACAGATTAGTTATCAATAGTAAAGGAATTTCGTGTTTAGGTCTTGGGATATCCATATGTTGGATCAATGGATTGGGATTTATTTTCTTAGTTCAGGAATTCCGTAGTCTAAAGTTGGAATTGCCAATTAATGAGTTCTGTTCTCTTTCATAATTGACATCTAGCTTGGCTATGTGATTTATCGACGAGTGCTACGCTACTATTATGGGGAAGAAGATGGATTAGGTATGCTTCCGTGTTCTTGTACTTAGTAGTCTTTTGTTAAGAAAGGTCATGATGCTAGTATCTATAATCATTTTATGCTCTATTTTCAGATATGAGGAAGGCATTGTCTCGTGATGTTGAAAAGAAGTCCATCATCCCTCTTGAATGGCCAGTCACACCAGATGAATTAGAGTATGACTAAATCTGCGTTTAAAACTACCACATTGCATGAGCTTGTTTTGTGATTTAAAAAGCAATATGTTAGTCAGGTATGATATGGTAACTAAGTCAAATTTGTCCAGCTGTTGGAGTTTCCAAATTCCAACCAATCAATATTTAAAGATTTGCAGCAGTGGGATGTTCTCTTTTGGAAATTGTTCTGTACTTCTTGAATCCTGACATGTGCATTTTTTTTTGCTTTAATATAGAAGTAACCCAGATGATACTTGGTATGTTGTTAACTTGAAACAAATGTGTTGGAATGGCTAGAAAGTGAAAACAATGGCCCTAAGACCATCTTGTTCAAAACATGAATTGGGTTTTAAGTCAAGACGTGATCTTTTGATTGTCATGATTTGCCCTCCATTAGTTCCATTTGTTTTAGGGTGCCCTTGGGACACTCGTTAAGCAATAAAATATATTAAGTTTTTAAGTTTTTTAATGCATCCATTGTCTTGAAAACTTAAAATGCTCATCCTTTAATATAAAACTTGCTATCTTTGATTATTTAATGAGTGCCCTTATTTTATTATTTGGGACACTTGTTTGAGAAGCCCTTTATTTTATTATCACCATCACCATTATCATCATCATCATCTTGGAAAATGACATTTGCAATCTGCTTATATTTCATGAGACACACTTTCTGCTTGTTTCCTATCCAATGTGTTATCATTAAATATTGCTTGTATTTATCATTTTAATACACTAAATAAAAGGTTGTACTAACTAATGAGCAAAAGAGAAATGATTTTCTTGTGGTTTCTTTTCACTTGAGAAATTTCTGGTCATGTGGTCTTCTGGTTTTTCCATGTGTAATGGCCTTAATTCAAGGTACCTTTAGGCAGAGCATTTTCTGAAGATAAATTGATGTATGATCTTTGCATTATCTGTGGATATTGGGTAGTCTCGCTTATCCTTGTTTTCAAAGTGAAATTGTTGTTATGACCTTAGTGTGTGTCTTTTTTTTTTTTTTTGGTGTGCAAGAGGGCCGAAGCCTAAAACAAAACAAAGAGACTAGCTCATAGGACGGGTATGGGGGCCCTTGATACATCAGAAAGTAAAATTACATCAAGAGATGAGGGAGGTATATTCCAGGTGATATTGTGGTAGCTATTCCCCGTGTGGAGTCTTCCCAACTTATCAGCGACTTTGTTGGCTTCTCTTGAGATGTGTTGTATTCGGAGATCCCATTCGTAATGTAGGTACGTGACTATCCGAGAAAGAAGGATGGCATGGTTAGGCGATAAGACCTCCCCTTTATAAGCTCTACTGCGTTTTTGCAGTCTGATTCAACTATGACTCTCCTGCATCCCAAGGTCCATGCCGTTTGTATTGCAACAAGAATGCCCCATAGTTCTGCTGAAGTTACATCAGTTTTGCCTAGCCTGCGAGTAACACCCATAATCCATTGACCCAGTGAGTTTTGAATCACCCCGACACAATAAGCCATTCCGAGGTCACCTGTAAGGGTAGTATCTGTATTGACTTTGACCTAATCCTTCGGAGGCGCTCTCCAAGCCGTTTTAGCTCTCTGTTTGTTGCACCCTTATGATCTATTCTGTTTGCGAGGTAATGCACCCATGATGGACTTGACATAGTCGAGAATTATCAAGTGCGCGCTATTAGGCCGCGTGAAATTGGCCTCAAACAGCTCTTTGTTTCTCCAGTTCCAAAATTTCCAGCATGTCACCATAAAAACGTCAATCCACAGGTAGTTCTCATTATATCCCCATTGGCTTTGAAGATTGGATTCAATCCATAGTTCCAATGGAAGAGTAAGAATTGAGAGACAATGTCCGATTTGATTAGGTGAATCCAAATTCTCGATGCAGTTGGGCAATCGCAAAGGACATGTAGAATATCTTCTACTCTATTTGGGCATAGGTGGCAGACTGGGGATGTTCCAAGCCATTGATTTCGCTTGGCTACTGTCATTATTCGCTTGTGCATAGTAATCCAGGTGAAGACTTTGATTCTTTGGGTCCTTTCCACCCAAATTCTACTCCACGGTCCATGATGATTATCAGTTGTTACAGATAGAGCTTCGTAGGCACTTTTGGTGGTGAAAAAACCATTCTTTGATAGGTTCCAGTGAATAGAGTCAGGGGGATCATTGGGGTTAGGAGGAGAGATTGGCATTAATTCATCAATGATATCTTCTGGGAGAAAAGATGCAAGTTCTTGGATCTTCCATTCTTGATTCAAGTCGACATAGTCAGCTACCTTTTGGTTAATTCTCTCAGGGGGCACAGTGTTTTGTGTCAGCATTCTAAGGGGACCATTCCTTTGAAGCCATGAATCAGTCCAAAAACAAACAGAGCTTCCATTCCCACAGGAGTATGAGGTGTGTTGGAATATAAATTCCTAGCATTCTACATCCACAGTACAAAGTCTCCATTGGCTGAAGTGATTGCATTGTTTTCCATGATTCTGCCACCATATTTACTACATATCACTCTTGCCCATAAACTTTCTAGTTCGACTTAAGATGCCAACCTACTTTTGAATAAATGTTTTATTTATGCATTCCAGTCTTTTAAATCCCAGACCACCTTGAGATTTTGGTTTACAGAGTGTTTTCCAGTTCACAAGATGTGGTTTCCTCATACATTAGACGATCCCCACACAAAACATCTCTGAGCTTTTTCGATTTGGTTACAGATACCTTTTGGGAACCTTTGTGCATTCCATTAGGTAGTTTGCTGCTGGAGTTAGAACTGATTGATCAAGCGTAATATGGCCTACCATAGACAAACAGTGCGACTTCCATCCCTGCAACTTGTTCTGGACATTTGTAAGGATTTGGGCATAGGATCTTTTTGAGTTCCTACCATTGATGAGTTGCACTCCCAAGTATCTGCCTATTTCCTTCATTTCTTTGTATCCTCCCACAGAATTGATAGTGCTGCAACGCTGGCTGGGGACTTTGGAGGAATAAGTTATGAAGGTTTTCTGCGGATTCACCTTTTGTCCCGAAGCTCCACAGAAGAGATCCAATCAATCTCCATTATGGTCATTTGATCCGTTGCTTCCCCAAATAGAATAAGGTCATCCACAAGCATCAAATGTGAGATTTTCACTCTAGAACGGCCAATGCTTAATGGCTTCCAGATTCCTTTTAAAGCTCTTTCTTCAACTAAATGCGAAATGTCCATGCAAATCACAATGAGATAAGGAGAGATTATTCTCCTTGTCTTAATCCTCTGGAAGGGTTAAAAGTTTTCGTTTTCAACCCATTCCAGGATCTGAAGGAGACCGATGTTGATAGGATCATAATGATAAAATCAGCGTCGATGTTTTGGAAATTTCAATAAGACACCAATGTTTAAAATCCCATCGTAGGCGGTCACGTGCCTTTTCAAGATCGATTTTTATAGCCATAAAGCCATTACCTTTCCTTATCTTCTTCATGGAGTGAATAGTTTCTTGAGCAACAATGATGTTGTCATGGATTCTTCGTCCAGAAATAAAAGACTGCTGTGGGGATATTTGTGATTGAGATGAGTTTTTAATCTTTCAACTATGACCTTTGTGAGAACCTTATAGGAAGTATTGCATAAAGAGATTGGGCGGAACTGGTTTATGAACTCTTGCTTGTCAACCTTGGGTATAAGGGCAATGAGAGTGTTCTTGACACCTTTTGCGGATCATTCCATATGGCAGTGATGAATTCATGGAGTGAGTCTTTTATCGTTTCTCAATTGGTTTTGTAACATAAAGCTGGGAAGCCATCGTCTTCCTGGGATTTTAGAGAGCCTATATTAAACACTGCTCTTTGGATCTCTTGAGCTGAGGGAATTTCTTTTAGACTCTCACTACCATTTGTGTCATCATACGGGTAGTTGATATCTGATATCAGATTAGACCCAGCTACCTCCTCCACTCTGAAGAGTGACCTTAGTGTATCTCTACCTAATCCTTTTGATATTTTGTGCTGAGTATCTCCATTCTGGCCTTATCACTTGGGTTATGATTTTGGGCTTTTAGCTTTTGCAGATAGTGAAGATAGAATTTAAAGAGTACTATATTAAGAAGTCAAGGAACTTCAACAGGCAATAATCATAGTTGTGGTCATAATTTTCTAGTGCCAGCTCCTTTCGTTGCATCTCACCTAAAAGGACAGGTAAAAACGGAATACATACGGTACATATGTTGCAACTTGCAAGCTATGTTGTATGGAGTATCCGGTACAATATAGGTATGATATGGAGATATTATAAATTAAATTAAAATATACAATATTATTTAAAGTACCGTATTTGTATCCACGATACGTATTCAATATTGTGAACGTTATTTTTGAAGGATTGTTGCATTGTACTATGCAAGTTGAGTTGCTTAACCTAGTTGTTCGGCCTGATATGTATGAATTCCAGTACTTGTATTAATGGGTTCACTATTTCTATGCTGTTTGTGAACTATATGAAAGGAATGAGATACATATTTTTGAATCCATTGGAATTTGAAGGAAATATCAACATTAAATGGTACATCTTCATAAGCATATTTGTGAAGTACAAGCAAACTTGTTCTTATATATTAAATGAATTTTGATAAAGGTAAAAAATTGCTTAAGTGGATAAGATTGTCTTATTAAATAATAAATAAACCTTGATTATGATATTCTTGAAAAATAAAAATATTTATTGACACAATTAATTAGACTAAAGGTGGTATTGGAAAAAGAAAATTTAATGCTCTCTTGATATTACAAATGGTTAGATATTTTGAAATAAAAATATTAAAAAAATTAACAAATAGACTGAAAGGAGTGAATAATTTCTAACACTGTTCTTAAATAATTATTTAATGTTAGATACATCTATCAGTGAAATAATTGAAAAATTGAAAAAATATGATGAATAAAATAACTATTGGTGGAAAGAAGGGGTTGGGCATAGCTAAGCATAAAATAATTAATGCTATTAATTTAATCTGCTTAAATAAAATAACCAATGCTATTTTTTTTTGAGTTTATATTTCTTCAACATTTTTCTTTCTTCATTTGCAATCACTGTCATTATTGTATTATTGTATCTAATAAATCAGACACCGAAATCACAAATTTTATTTTTAGTCTACCTCATTTTTTGAGAACAATAGAAAACAAAATATTAGAAATGAGGAAGAAATAAACGCCCAAGATCATCAAATAAGATTATTATACTAATCTCTGACAGAGAGTGCTCCGTATGCTTAGTTACGCAGAGAAATATGATTTCATTTCTTCATTTCCACAAAATCATCATCTGTATTTCCTTCACATTACACGTGCATGAGATATATTGACAGACCAGTGTCGACGTAGCAAAGTTTTAATGTTTGAAATGAAAGATCTACAAGCATGAACTCATGTGTCATACTCATGCAGGGCTAGAATGGAAATAGAGTAAAACCCAATTTGATCTTATAATGTAGGATAAATTAGGCTTTTAGGGTATGTCTTTGAGTTTGAATTTTAGGGATTGAGGAGGACTTGTAGTATAAAATTATCCCCTCCTCCCCTTCCCCTCCAAAACCCAAACTCACAGACCCTTGCAAGATGGATTTAGAGGGAAGGAAGGAAGGAAAGACTTTGAAGGATTAGATTGTGTTTGTGGGTTTTGTTTATTGAGGAAGGAGGTGTTGAAGGATTTTTAAATCCCCTAATCCTCCATTCACTCCCATTTGAGTTCTCCCTTTTTGGAGGGTTTTTTAGTGAGATGTGAATTGAAAATACCATTTTATTTTTATTAGTTTTAGTCAATTTAAAAAATAACTACACCATACATCTCTCTCTCACACACAGACACACACGAGAATCACATCATGGAACCTTCATTTGCAAATGATACTTGAACCCTAATCCCAATTTTCTCTAACCCTAATCCCAATCTTCTTCCATTCGATTCCATCTATTACGTTGACAAGGATGAATCGATGAGGACGACCATCTTGTTACATTGATTTCGCCATTTCAAGCTTCAAATCTCTATTTCTTCACCTTCGCTTATAGCTTCAAGCTTCTACATTTTCAAATTGCGTTTTCGTTTTCATTTTCGGACGAATTGTATTGAATCACTTACAACTTCAGCTTCTGCATTTTCAGATCGTGTTGCTGCGTTGACGTCATTGGCATCTTCCTGGGCTTCAGCTTCAAGGGCACCGTTGGCGTCACCAACAGCTGACGCAATTCCACCCCTCTCTCTCTATGGATCTATCTTCTTCATTTAATAATTAACTGATTAAGTAATCAATTAGTTTGCAATACAATTCACTACTCTTCGTCTCTATTCATGTCTAGTGTTTAATTTAGTTATTATTTGCTTCAAGGCTAAAGTGGAGTTTGGGTTGTGTGCAAATCCTCTAATCATCACAACATTGATATTATCTTGTTAACCTAGTTCTTTCTTATGTTGTGTTGTTTTTCATTTGTTTATGAGAAATCGTGTTTTTTTTTGTTTTATTTTAAATTGAATATCCATTGTTGAAGTACATGAATTGCATTGTGTTACTGTAGAGTTGACTTGTATGTAAAATGCGAATACAAATTGTTTCTGTTTTTCTTCATGTTCTTGAGAAAAGGAGGTAGAATTATCACATAAAGTGCCAAATAAATTATCGCTTCAGCTTCTGTTTCTCTTCACCTTCCTTCAGCTTCAACATCTAACAAGTTGAGTATTACAATTTCATCATCTTGTATGCCCCATCAATGGAAGGTCATATATCCATCAATATATTGCTGTCAAAAGTTTTCCTATGGTTGCTATTTTAACTTTTAATGAATCTGAATGGATGGAATTACATTAAGTGCTAAAGAGTTGTAAAATATTTTTAGTTTACCATGTTGCAGGGTTAAAATTTTTGGCGTTTCCATCATTCTATCAATTGTTGTCATCCCCTCTTCCCATTCAAGTGAGTTTGCTGTAAAATATTTAGCTTTGCTCTACTTGGTTAGTTTGAGTATCTTGATAGGACTTGGTTTAGCTTGGCTTGATTGTATATGCAATATTTAATTGTGCTTGCAGTTTGTATGTGATAATTTATTGATTGAACAAATTTGTTTCTTGATAATTTATAGATGGATGATCAAGGAGGAAACAAAAACCTTACACTGTTAAGTTGGAGACAAAAATATAGGATGATTGTTGTCCAAGTTGTATGTCTTGTAGTTTATTATTATATAATTAGAAAACGTTCTCAAGATAATATGATTGAGCGTTCTTTAACCTTAGAGAAGGAGAGGGTACGAGCAAACATAATGAAATAAATTGCTAGTAGTGAAGGTCGTAAAATAATAAGAATGGGTCCCAAAGATTTTTTAGACTTGTGTGATATCTTAAAATGAGAAGGTGGTCTCCAACCAACACAACGGGTAACCTTAGAGGAATAGTTGCCAAAACACTCTAAATTCTAACACATAATGTTAGAAATTGAGAGGTCTAGTTCTGTTTCGATGCTCTGGGGAATCCACGTCGTCATCTTCATTGTGTGCTTCGATCAATAATTGAGCTAGAAGATAAATATCTCAAACAACCTGATGGCTTGCAAATTCCTATGAAAATTTTGAAGAGCAACCGATTTAACCCATTCTTTAAGGTAAATTTATTTTAATTCATAATTCAAAAACACTATAAAAGAAATGATATTAATAAAAAAAAACTATGCTAGGATTATGTTGGGGCAATTGACTATACACACGTTCGTGTAAAAGTGCCATCAGCTGAAGCTTCAAAGTATCAAGGTAGGAAAGATTTTCCAACACAAAATGTGTTGGTTGCATGCTCCTTTGACCTTAAATTTACTTGTGTGCTACCTGGATGGGAAGGCACCGCATCTGACTCAAGGATACTAAAAAATGCATTACATAGAACAAACAATCTTGGAATACCTAGAGGTAATTAATATAATTGTTCTTGATGTTCCTTTTTGTTCTATTAGATATATCATAGTAATGGAATTTTTTCCTTTTATTAGGTAAACATTATGTCCTTGATGTTGGATTCATGTTGAGAAAGGGATTAATTACACCCTATAGAACAATATGTTATCATTTGAAAGAATTCTCCCTTAGAAATCCACCTTGAACGCCTCAAGAATTATTCAACCACTGGCATTCATCCTTGCATAATGCCGTTGAAAAGGCTTTTGGAGTTTTTAAAAAAAGATTTCCTATTATTGCAAGTGGAACTGAACCTACCTATGGAATCAAGACTCACAATAGGATCGTTGTTGCTTGTTGTATTTTGTACAATTACTTGATGATGGTAGATCCTGATGAAGATTTGGTTGTTGAGGTAGATGAAGAAATTAGCAATCAAGTGTACCTCATCAACATGTTCATGACCTGGTGGATGATGGGGATGAAGAACATACTCGTTTAGGGGAGAATTTTAGAAATTATATAGTAGAAGCTATGTGGAGAGATTATACTAGTTGATTTCTTTCTTTTAGTATACTTGGTTGAAAGTGAGAAATTTGTGTAGTTGGCCTTAACAGAATTAGCAAGGGTGCATATTTTGAGACTAAGACTTTGTGTTGGGGTATACAAATGGATTTTTGTTCAGTTTTATGTTTAGTGCGACCCTCGAATTTAATTTCTTTGTGATGTGTGTGTTCTTCATTTCTTTGATGATGCATGTTTTAGGATATGCATCCTTTTTAGCAAATATGCAGGTTGCTTGTTTGAAACTTAGACTAATTCACACAAGTTGCTTATTTTTAGTGACACCCCACCCTCTTGTTCACCCCCTTGATAATATGAATGCATGTCTCTTATCCTTATATAATTCTCTTGTTTTCAATCTTGACTTGGGTGACACTAATTGGGAATGTTGCATATTGGTAATCATGTCTAAGTCAAAAGAGAGACATGGCCACAAGAGATGGATAGTGCTCTTGTTAATGCTTTCCTAAATCAACTAAACATAGGAAACAAAGTGGGTGGGATTAGTTGTATGAATGAATTACTTAGAATTATAGCAACAGATTAGTTGCACCTCTATGTGTGTTCATAAGGCATATAAGCACTTAGGCATTTAATCCCTAAAATCCATTTAAGTTAGAAGTTTCCTTCTTGGCCTTTATTGAATTCTGATTTTCTCCTTCAAAGTTAGTAATGCTTAATATCTTTCTAAACTTGAAGTTATTATTGTTGGTTTGATAAACTAAACCTAAAGCTGAAGAGTAGATGAAAAAGCCCATCCCAAATTATGATAAGATGATGATATTGTGTGGTGAAGATAGAGCTTGAAGAGCATGCTGAGACTCCAGGGAGATTAGAAACAAAAGGACGTGTCTAATGAATCAGAGTCCCTTGAAACTAGTGAGTTCAATTTGAATAGCATTCAAGACACTGTAGGTAATGAAGTCTTATCTCCAAAAGTACCTGTATCTCACAGTCAAGGGCCCAAAGATAAAAGGTCTAGAACTTCTAAGGATGAAGCTGAAGTTGAAGGGATAAAGATGGTTCTTCAAGATCTTGTTGGAGCTTTTAGGAAAGCACTGCGTATACAAAAGAGCTAAGCAAAAGGCTCCAATTCCAGAAAGTAAAGTCTGGAATATGCTCGAAGATTTGCAAATTGAGACCACTTGATCAACCATGTATACATGTATCTTCTTGGTCATCTCAAGTGCATTAGAGGAGTAGTCTGTTGTTATCAAGACAAACATAAGAGGTTGTTATTTGAGATTTTGTTTGGTCATGGTAATCGTTCTTGATGTATCTTTTAAATGGATACTGTTTGTGAACCAATGATTTAGTATTTACGTTGATTTAATACTTGACATTGTTGGACTATTTGAGTTTCAATTAATGAAATTTGTTTTATTTGTGTATTGTTATAAAAAAGTTGTCAAAGTGTTGGACCGATAGTATTTGTTATTTTTTTTCTTTTTGCAAGTTGCGATTGTATATCTAATTGATAGTTATAATTTTTTTTGCCCCTTGTTATTTTTTTGTAAATACAAATTTTTTGCATGGTATTATTATTATTTTTTTATAAATATGAATTTTTAAAAAGTTTTATAAAATATTTTTTTAGAATTTTTAAAAATATTGATGAGAAAAGTCATTTTTAGAGATAAAAATAAAGAGATATTTTTTAAAATGATGTGTAGATTTTAAAATTTAAGGAGAAGCAGTTTTTCAATTTTTTTCAAAATAAGTAATTATTTGAAAAATAAAATTATTAAATATATTATTAAGGGATAAAAGTGTAAAAAAAATTAAGAAATTTGCTATTTCTTTTTTTTAGTAGAAATATGCATTTGTAATTAAAATAATTAATTCTATAAAAAAAAATAATTAAATATTGTAAGAATGAGTAAAATTGTAAAATTAGACCAGAAACCTCCCAATTTCATTCTCTCTATATATCTTGCACTCCTAAGGCTTTGTTTGAGAGTTTGGAAGGAAAGGGAAGTAAAGACATTGGAGGCGAAGGAAAGGTGAGGGAAGGAAAGAGTTTAGAGGATTGATCCTCCATATGTTTGGGAGTAAAAGATATATAAAGGGAAGAGAATTGAAGGATTTGTGATTTAGTTTTACAATTTTACCTTTTTCTTATAATATTTAATTGTTTTATTTTTATATAATTAATTATTTTAGTTAAAATACATATTTCTAATAATAAAAAAATAGAAATTTATAATTTTTTTATGCTTTTATCCTTTAATAATATATTTAATTATTTTATTTTTAAATAATTAATTATTTTGAAAATAATTGAAAAACTTCTCCCTCAAATTTTCTACTCTACACAATAGATCATTTAAAAAAATATCTATTAATTTTTTATCTTTTAAAATGACTTTTCTCATCAATATTTTTGAGAAGTCTATCAAAAAATTTTTAAATTTTTTTGAAAATCCATATTTATAAAAAAATAATAATAATAATACCATGCAAAAAATTTGTATTTACAAAAAAAATAACAAAAAGGGACAAAAATAATATAACTATCAATTAGATACATAATCGCAACTTGCAAAAAGAAAAAAAAATAACAAATACTAGTGGTCCAACACTTTGGTAAATTTTTAATAACAATACACAAGGAAAAAATTTCCATTAATTGAAACTCAAATAGTCCAACAATGTCAAGTATTAAATCAATCTAAATACTAAATCAATGGTTCACAAATAGAATCCATTTAAAAGTTACATCAAGGAGGACCACTAGAACCAAACACCATCTCAAATAACAACCTCTTCGTTTGTCCTAAGGACAACTCAATGACCAAGAAGATACATATATACACGGTTGATCAAGTGATCCTCAATTTGCAAATCTTTGAGCATCTTCCTAGACTTCACTTTTGAAACTGAGCCTTCTGCTTAGCTCTTTCCTATGCAGCTCTCCCTAAAAGCTCCAACAAGATCTTGAAAAACCATCTTTATCCCTTCAGCTTCAATTTCATCCCTAGACGTTTTACCTTTGGGCCCTTGGATGCGAGAGGTACTTCCTGGAGATGTGACTTCATTACCTCAATGTCTTGAACGCTATCCAAATTGAACTCACGGTTTCAAGAGACTCTAATTCACTAGACATGCCCTTTTGTTTCTAATCTCCCTGGCAGTCTCAGCATGCTTTCTAGTAGCTCTATCTTCACCACACAATATCATCATCTTATCATAATTTGGGATGGGTTTTTCATCCACTTTTAGCATTAGGTTTAGTTTATCAAACCAACAATAATAACTTTAACTTTAGAAAGATATTAAGCATTAATAACTTTGAAGGATATTTAAATAAGTTAAACACAATAATCAACTGAACTTCAATTTTGTTAAAAGTTAAATTATTACCTCAATTAGCTTTTGCCAAACTTCAGGTTCAGCACACCAATGCTTTGTAACAGGGTCCCAAGCAAACCCACTAAGCCCATTTTTGAATAAGTCGTAACATTTTGAGAAACTTCTCTTAATTAGCTTCCAGCGACTTTTCACCTTTTCCTTTATAAAAGGCCTTTGAAATTTTTCTCGTAGTTCATTTGTTATTGTTTCGTAGGCTTTTGAGGTGAAACTCACATCCACTTTGTTTCCCATGTTTAGCGATTTAGGAAAGCATTAACAAGATCATTATCCATCTCTTGTGTCCATGTCTCTCTTTCTGACTTAGATATAATTACCTCAATCTGCAACATTCCCAATTAGTGTCACCCAAGTCAAGATTGAAAACAAGAATTATGTAAGGATAAGAGATATGCATTCATGTTATGCAAGGGGGTGAACATGAGGGGTGGGGAGTCACTAAAAATAACCAGGAGAAACATGTAGCATTATGACACAAAAGAACCATCAACACACCACATTCACCCATCAAACTTTATATGGATAAACCTTTGTTTATTTGTCATAATCAGCCTTGCGAATGAAGGAATTGTGCATCGTTTTGTAGAGCATATTTTGATTTCTATTTATACTTCCCTAGTTTCCTGCTCCCTTGTCTCAGGCATTGTTGGAGAACTACTTAGTTCTTGCTACTTTTTATTTTATTTTCTGAAAAATACAATCTAGATACTCTGCTACTTGTGCTGAAAAATAAAAAGAATTATGCATTCTTAAGATAAGAATAAAGAGAGGCAGGAAGCAACTTTGGTGCACTGTTTTTAGAAGTTGAAATATGGCAAGAACTATTTATTGGGTTAGATTTAACATTATTAGATGTTTTAATAATATAGGTGTTTGCAACAAGAAGCAACTAGGAGTATTTATAACAATTGAGAATTTTATATAATGCGCTAGTATATCAACCAAGAAAAAGAAATCAGCTAGTATAATCTCTCCACATAGCTTCTGCTATAGAATTTCTAAAATTCTCCCTAAACGATTATGTTCTTCATCCTCATCATCTACCGGGTCATGAACATGTTGATGAGGTGCAGCTTGATTGTTAATTTCTTCATCCACCTCAGCAACCAAATCTTCATTAGGATCTACCATCATCAAGTAATTGTGCAAAATAAAACAAGCAACAATGATCCTATTCTGAGTCTTGATTCCATAGGTAGGTTCAGTTCCACTTGCAATAATAGGGAATCTTTTTTTCAAAACTCCAAAAGCCCTTTCAACAGCATTACGCAAGGATGAATGCCAGTTGAATAATTCTTGAGGCGTTCGAGGTGGATTTCTAAGGGAGAATTCTTTCAAATGATAACATGTTGTTCTATAGGGTGTAATTAATCCCTTTCTCAACATGAATCCAGCATCAAGGACATAGTATTTACCTAATAAAAGGAAAATATTCCATTACTAGGATATATCTAATAAAAAGGAAAATGAAGAACGATTATATTAATTACCTCTAGGTATTCTAAGATTGTCTGTCTATGTAAAGCATTTTTTAGTATCCTTGAGTAATGCTGCCTTCCATCCAGGTAGAATATAAGTTTTGGTCAAAGGAGCATGCAACCAACACATTTTGTGTTGGAAAATCTTTATCTCGATACTTTGAAAGTTTTACTGACGGCACTTTTACATGAACATGTGTACAATCAATTGCCCCAACACAATCCTAGCATAGATTTTTTTTTATTAATATCATTTCTTTTATAATGTTTTTGAATTATGAATTAAAATAAATTTACCTTAAAGAATGGGTTAAATCGGTTGCTCCTCAAAATTTTCATAGGAATTTGCGAGCCATTAGGTTGTTTGAGATATTTATCTTCTAGCTCAATTATTGATCGAAGCACACGATGAAGATGATGACTAGTGAATTCCCAGCATCGAAACTAGAACTGGACCTCTCGATTTCTAACATTATGTGTTAGAATGTAGAGTGTTTTGGCAACTTGTTCCTCTAAGGTTACCCGTTGTGTTGGTTGAAGACCACCTCATTTTAAGATATCACACAAGTCTAAAAAAGCTTTGGGACCCATTCTTATTATTTACGACCTTCACTACTAGCAATTTGTTTCATTATGTTTGCTCGTACCCTCTCCTTCTCTAAGGTTAAAGAACGCTCAATCATATTATCTTAAAACGTTTTTTAATTATATAATAATAAACTACAAGACATACAACTTGGACAGCAATCATCCTATATTTTTGTCTCCAACTTAACAGTGTAAGGTTTATGTTTCCTCCTTGATCATCCATCTATAAATTATCAAGAAACAAATTTGTGCAAGTCAATAAATTATCATATACAAACTGCAACCACAATTAAATATTGCATATACAATCAAGCCAAGCCTAGGCCAATTGAGATACTCAAACTAATCAAGTACAGCAAAACTAAATATTTTAGCAAACTCACCTGAATGGGAAAAGGGGATGACAACAATTGATAGAATGATGTAACCGCACAAAATATTTGACCCCTGCAAAATGGTAAACAAAAAAATATTTTACAACTCTTTAGCACTTAATGTAATTCCATCTCATTGGATTCTATGTCTGCCCAGCTGAGTAGTAATACATTCTGAAACTGAATTGGCAACAAACTAGAACCCCCAAATTTTCAATTTTCAAAGGGAAAAAGGCACAAGATTCTAAGAGCTATTACAAGCAATACAAAACCAAATACCATAAGGAATTGATGAGGTTATAGAAACTTACATAGTTGACTATCCCTGATGAACAATTCATAAAAAGGATGACAACAAAGGTACAAGAGTAGCTAGATTGTATAAATAGCACAAACCGTTTAATCTTTGAAGTCCTGATCAACCGTTAATACAAAGTACTAGATTGTATTTTTCAGAAAAGATTTTTTTCAAACTAAATTAGCACACTGTCAATATAAATTGCATATTGTTTGAAACATTAACACCAGCAAGCAAAGGCAAAGCAAGTGAACTTCAGGTTTCATTAGTTGCTTAATCCAAGTGAAAAGTAAAAAGCATTGTCATATGAAAAATACATACACTAAACAATCTATTGGGTTGGTTTAGCTTATGCTTACAGATGGAACACCTGTATTTTTCAATACAAGTTAGGAAACATTTATTTCCAATTGTGGGAGAAATAAGCTTTCTTGAACTTGAATTAAAAAGAGAAAAGAAAAACTCTCAAATCTAAGTTATAATAACCAATGATTAACATATTTTACTCATTAAAACAAGCGAATTAAAGATCCATTTGAATCAGACTTGTTTCTAGAACCTCATCATATTGTGATTTTGGCAAGATTACACTTCAAACAGCACAATCATGTCAAACTTACACAAAGCATATGTTATCATTAGCTCAGAAAATCAATGAACTTCAATCCACAAGTTTTTAAAATTCATTTCTAGTTGACTGACATATATATCATTCATATATGTAAACAACACAGTAAATCATCAAATAAGTCATAGATTCCAAATCCATCACAAATAGAGAAAGTGAAAATTTGTTTTCAATTTTGCAAATCAAACACAAACATAATAATTAGAAGATCTGAAGAAAGAAACTAGAAGCTAGAAATCACGAAACCTTTGTAGAGGAAGGAGAGGACCAGCTGCGATGGTGGTTGCGGAGGGTAGTGAGCGACGATCACGAGGTGAGCTGGCAATGGCGAGCAAACGGTGAGATGCGATGCGAGCGAGCGCGAGCGATGATGTAGGCGGCGACACGAGCGACAATGCAGCGGCGGTGAATGGCGATGCGCACGCGACAACGATAGATGAAGAAGATTGGGATTAGGGTTCTTCCTGAGAGGCAAGAGATGAGATACGATGGTGTGATTTTGTTGTGTAATGGCTAATTTGGAATTTGGAAAATGAGTAAGGGTAAAACGTAATTTCATTCCATATCCCATTGAAAATTCCCCAAATTGGGGGAACTAAAAAGGGGAGTATGGGGGATTTAGGAGGATTTTAAAACACCCTCAAACTCCTCCTTCCATCACTCTTAAAATTCACAAACATAGATTAATCCCCCATTGCCTTCCCCTTCCTTCCTTTTCCCCAAACCCCAGCTAAAACAGAGCCTAAACAAATAGAGGATCAATCTTCTAAACTTTTTCCTTCTCTTACCTTTCCTTCCCCTTGTCTTTGAACTTTTTCCTTCCCTTTCTCTCCCAATTCACAAACACAAATTTAAAAAATAAATTTTTTTATTTTTTTTATTTTTTATGAATTAAAAATATAGAATAAATTAATTTTGAATATTTTAATTGACTTATTTGTTCTATTTGTATTTTTATCAAGGATCAATTTAACCTATTTTTTTAATAATCCATTAGGGATCAGTTTATTCTATTTTAATTATGAGAGACTAAAAATAATATTTCTTTTTTTTATGAACTAATTTATTCGATATTATTTTTATGGAGGACTAAATTGGGATTTGCTCTGATTATAACTTGCAAGTCAAGTAAGAAAAAAGCTAGAAAGTTATAATCATGCTTATGTACTCTTGAATAAGTGATTTATATTTTTCGATGTTACTCAACAATTATCCTTCAAATTTAATTTTTATGTATTAATAATATAAAATTTTTTATATAATTATTCTGATCATGTATTTCATAATTAGTTATACAAGTTGACTTTTCCATTCACTCTTAAAAATTATATAAAAAAATATTTTAATTGGATGAAAATATAAAAATATTTTACACTATCAGTGTATCAAAATTAAACTCTTATGCTTATTATGAATATGATGCTAAACAAATAATAAAAATTCAATGTGACTTTTAAATCACTAGACTCTTTAGCTAATAACATAGTCTTACAAGTTAAACTCTATTTATTAGTTTTAATAATAATTTCATGTATTTTTTTTTATTTTGTAGCATTACTCTTAAAGTATTTTGACTATAAGGTTTTGCGAGAATAAAACTTCTTCAAAAGTTAAGGAATTAAATACTTTTTGAATGTTATACCAAAAAGAAAATAAATGCATCGCAAGCTCCATTAAAATAGCCTGTGCTGTACCAAGTTCCCACATAAAAAAGACTTTACCAAGATTAAATTAGAAAACCATAAATACAAATATGAAATTTAAATAGCCCTTACAGGGCACGGATAAGAATTACAATCCGACTGTACAAAATTTAGTAAATTATATTAGAATTTAATTTTGGTATACTAAAATTTAATTAAATTATTTTATTTATATAATCTTTTAAATATTAGATATAGTTATATTTATTAATAATATAATAATATATAATTAAATAATAATATAATTAGCGTTTGTAATTATATCCATTATATTTCACCAGAATAAAGTCATTATTACACTTTTTTTTTTGTTAGTCATTATTACAGTGTTCATATTGTAGTTAGCGTAGTTAGTTTAGCTAGAATAATGGATGGATCCCATTAATTCATCAAAGATTATGTGTAATATTCCCCACTGTGTCATCATTACACTCCAATTCAAATTAATAGACTGAGAACAATTTCTGTTAAAAGAGCAGAGAGAGAGAGAGAGTTGATTAGTAGCCACGAGTTGGCGCGAAAGAGAAGGGAAGGGAAGAAGAAGAAGGTGCCGAAGTTGCAGGGAATGCCTCTCTTGAACTTGAACAATGTCGCTCCCTCACAATCTCGATCCACACTCTTCTTCTTCTTCTTCCCTTTCTCTCTCTCTCTCCTTTCACTTTCACTCTCTTCTCTTTCTCTTTCAATTTCAGTTTCAGTTTCAGTTTTTTCTCTTCCAAACACGATGTTGCCGTTTCCCTTTCGTCGTCTTCACCTCTTCCCGCATTCCTAACACGTTTCCCTTCCCACCTCATAGTACAACAAAACAAGAGCGATTTGATACCTAACTCATTCCATTATATTCTCTTCATGAACAACGCGCTCCTCCCAAAGCTTCCATTTTAGACCTCAATCATGGTACGTTCCGTAATTTCGATTTCCCATTGCGTTTTGGTTTCTCTTCTACTTCCAACATTTTGTAAGTGATTATGTGTGCATTAACTATCATTATAAATTAACTTTCAATCCTATCATTCATTTATGATAATACGACCCAGATTAACCACTCCTCGTACGTCATCCAATTGGGTATTGCCACATCAGCCATCATAGCTGATTCTTTCACCCACCACATGAAAAGTCATGCAAATAGAATTATATATATGTATTTTAATTTTCGTTCAAGAAATGATAAGAGTGCATTTTGAATTGGAAATTATTATGCAAATGAGAACGGCAATGTTGGAATGGCACTACGAACTGGCCGCTTAAGAAGGTGTTTAAGGGATTTTTGTAATGCAGAAACTGCTTAATGTAGTGATCCTCCAGGCTGCATGATCAAAGCATATTATTTGGAATTGTGGAAGAGTACACGATCAAGCTGTGGTATTCGCATTGAGATCAAGCCGGGAAAATTAGGCAGCAGTGCTGGAGGATAATGATGCCTCCTTTAGGGGAAAAGAAAATAGGGAATAGATATAGTGATGAAATCATTCAATGCAAAGAAGACAAATTCAATTCACGTTTGGTTTTGTACTAAGTGGATGGGCTTGTTATACTGATCTGTTAAGGAAAGGGACAGAGTTAGATTCTTTTAGCTCTTTTATTTTTTTCTAATCTTTTTATCTATTCAAAGATGGTGAGTCTTTGTGCAATGATAAAGTTGCTACCTTATAATCTAGAGGTCACAGTTTCAAATACTGGGCACAACCTTCCTGCTTGTGGGAGTAAGATTGCATATGTCTACCTTCTCCAAATTCCACAATGGGGAAGCCTGGTGGACTGGGGGCGTCCTTTTTTTCATTTTACTTGTAGATTCTGATTCTCTGCAGTTGTACATGATCATTTGCAGCTTTTTATAAGATTCAAGAACTTAAAGGTATATGAGGATGAATTGGGAAAGAAATATGATATTTTGTCATATGGCAACTAGCTCCTCATTTCACTGGCTTCTCTGCACTGGAGTATCCAGTTAGTTATTATGCTAGTATTTGTGAGAACTGTGGCAAAACATCCTGATATGTTTAATATTTTATTTGGATGTTAGTATCACAGGGCTCGTCTAAATTACAAGGAATAAAATTATATCAATACAAAATGTATTTATTTTGGAAGCTATAAATCTTTCTAGATGCCCATCATGGTATAAATATGTGTAAACTTTGTTATCATTTCTTGCACACAAGATGATGTAGAAATATTTATTTAAACCTGAATGACATCTATCATGAATTGTTGTATTAAATAAATTTTTTTTGATGATTTCATACCTCCATGTGCAGGGAACTCCAGTGAATATTATTGTGGGTTCTCATGTCTGGATTGAAGATCCAGAAGTCTGTTGGATTGATGGACAGGTAACAAAAATCAATGGAAAGGATGCTGAAATTGAAACTACCAATGGAAAAAAGGTTCGTAGACTGCCAGTAACTTGGTTCCTTGTTCTATAGTATTGATTTTTTTCCCTTTTTTCTTGATAAATAGATTTTTTCCTTTTTGATATCCGATGAATTTTGAGGATATAATTATTAGATTTACTGCCAATTTTGTTCATTGACAGTTGCTCCCTACCTAGACAAATCAAGCTTGCATTTTGAAATCAACCCAGACTGCATTTGATTGCCAATATTTGACATAGGCTTATTGTATGTGCACTGTTAATAAAAAAGAAAGATAAAATAATAATGACAGGCTTGAGTATCCTCTCCTTCAGGGCTTGTTGCTATGTTGCTGGGAGGAGGCTTGGACCCATCCAATTTTTAAAAATTACTTTTTCTGTCATTTTTAAAAAATATTCATTTGAGCCTGTTGAGTCTCACATCGGCTTTGGATATGGTCATGATAGTCCTTAGAAGCACTAGGGCATCCCTCCCCCATGAGCTAGCTTTTGAGACACAGTTAGGTCCACTATCTTAAAAGGGCCCCTCTAGCTCTGCCTTTGGTGTCCTTTGTGATCATTGTAGGCTTATTTTTGGTGACTTATTCTCTGATGATCAGCAAAAATAGAAAAGCACAGTCAGTTGTATCTAAGCTTCAAGCGGATCATGAAAGGAGTAAAGAAGTGTAATAAAAAATTAAGAGTAACTAGCAAGTAGATCCATTCGTTGACCTACCTAGCTTGGGATTGATTCATCAGTATGATCTATGGAAAATTATTTAACCAATGTTTAACTTTCTGAAAATCAACTGCCAAAATCATTGGAGTCTTGAGCAAATTTAAATTTGTTAGTGTCTGTGTCATATTCCTGATTTTTCTTTACTAAAATAATTATTTATCTACTTCTATATACATTTCAATGCATTCCTTATTGCAGCAATCATGTCTTCCCATTCTCATATTGCTAAATGGAAATGGAAAACTATTTCATTAACTTATCAAGCAAAAGATTACATCTGAACTATTACCTTTGATCCTATTTGGCCTATTTTAAGGTTGGTGCAAATTTATCAAAACTATATCCCAAAGATATGGAAGCTTCTCCTGGTGGAGTGGATGATATGACTAAGCTGTCCTATTTGCATGAGCCTGGAGTCCTGGAGAACTTAAAAATTAGATATGAATTGAATGAAATATATGTAAGGCTTTCTCCCTTAAATGTTATAAGATCCATCAAATTTTATCAATAGAAAATGTTATTATCTATATTCTTAATTGCTAATGCAGACTTATACTGGAAATATTCTGATTGCGATAAATCCATTCCAAAGACTACCTCATATTTATGGTGCGCACATGATGCAACAATACAAGGGAGCACCATTTGGAGAATTAAGCCCTCATGTATTTGCAGTTGCTGATGTTGCTTATAGGTAACCCTACCTTTCTTCTTATGATCTGAATTTCAATCCTACAATTGAAACACATTAAAATGGAGATTTTGGTACTATCAGGGCAATGGTTAACGAAGGAAAAAGCAATTCAATTCTGGTTAGTGGGGAAAGTGGAGCTGGTAAAACTGAAACTACAAAAATGCTTATGCAATACCTTGCTTTCTTAGGTGGTAGGGCTGCTACTGAAGGACGAACAGTTGAACAACAAGTTCTTGAAGTATGATTGATTAATGACCCTCATTTTTGAACTCATACAAAATTTCCATTTCCATTTTTTTTCCTGCTAATGACATTCCATCATCTTTTCTTTTAATCTCATTTGAGACTTCTGTGTTAACTGATCTGAGTGCAGTCAAATCCAGTTCTAGAAGCATTTGGCAATGCTAAAACTGTCAGGAATAACAATTCTAGGTGAGTCTTTCTTATATATGGGCAATAAAGGATTCCTTGGGTTTTGTTTCCCATGTTATTTGATATATGACTAACCTTTTGTGTCAGTCTTCTGACATGCGGGCAATAATAGATTCCTTTTCATTCTCCCTCTTAGTCTGACATTGTAAATTAACATTAATGCTTGTTTAGTTTCATTTCATTTGCTTAATTCCCAGTTATATTGCCACAAGTGAAAATTCGTTTTGATAGTAAAAAGAAAGGTTAATGATTTCCATTTGCAATTTTTTCTTTCCAAAAAGGAAGTATTTTTGCTAACATAGATTGTTATGCAATTCATAACATCGAAGCTCTTACCAAATAGTTGGTTTCAAATTTTCCTTGTTTTAATGGTGCAGTCGTTTCGGTAAATTTGTTGAGATCCAATTTGATAAGAGTGGAAGAATCTCAGGAGCAGCCATCCGAACATACCTTCTAGAGAGATCTCGGGTTTGCCAAGTTAATGATCCTGAACGCAACTACCACTGTTTTTATCTTCTTTGTGCTGCACCGCAGGAGGTAACTTTCTGCCAGAAATCTGCTTATTGCTGATTATTTTAATTATATAACCTCTTTCCAAATTTTGCTAACAGGAAATTGAGAAATACAAATTAGGAAATCCACAAACATTTCACTACCTCAACCAGTCAAAGTGCTATGAACTGGCTGATGTAAGTGATGCTCGTGAATATCTTGCCACCCGGAGAGCTATGGACATTGTTGGAATAAACCAAAAGGATCAGGTATTTCGCCATATGAACTTAGCTTCTTTCTTGCCAGCACATAGAATTATTAGCTTCTTAAGTTTCTGCTTTTCACTATTGTCTTTTTCTCAGGAAGCCATTTTCAGAGTTGTTGCTGCAATTCTTCACCTTGGGAATATTGATTTTGCCAAAGGAAAGGAAGTTGACTCATCAGTTCCAAAAGATGACAAAGCCAAATTCCACCTGAAAACAACTGCTGAGCTTCTCATGTATGGACGCTGTTGTATTATTACTCCCTCCATTCATATGATTTTTAATTGCCTTTAAGATGATTGTCAATATCGGATTCAGGTGTGATGCTGATGCTTTGCAAGATGCACTATGTAAGCGTGTCATGATCACCCCTGAAGAAGTTATAAAACGGAGCCTTGATCCCCAAAGTGCAGCAGTTAGCAGAGATGGACTGGCAAAAACAATTTATTCTCGGCTATTTGACTGGTATGATAGTGAAAAGGAAAACAAATCCATATTTTCCAACCTTTATAATGTTAGTTAGTAACGCAGATACTGAAGGTAAGGATACAGGGTTCTGTTTCTGATTCCTGGGGCATTTATGTGTTTGCTCACAGGTTGGTGGACAAGATTAATAGTTCGATTGGACAAGACCCCAATTCCAAATGTTTGATTGGGGTCCTTGATATCTATGGTTTTGAAAGCTTTAAATCTAACAGGTAATATATTGTTTAGAAGAATACACATGCCTACCTGTACAAGTACTTCCACAAGATTACATTACTGAAGATATTGAAAGCAACTGCCTCTGCTAGTTTCAATATCAATCCTTTGTAACTTATTTTCAACTTGTCATGCTCTGCAGTTTTGAGCAGTTTTGCATTAACTTTACAAATGAGAAGTTGCAGCAACATTTCAATCAGGCAAAGTCTCAGGCCACATTGCGCACTTAAAGTTTTCTTATAACTGTTATTTCCGTATTTAATATGTTTCGATGATGAATTTCAGCACGTTTTTAAAATGGAACAAGAAGAATATACAAAGGAGCAGATTCAGTGGAGCTACATTGAATTTGTTGATAACCAAGATGTTTTGGACCTTATTGAAAAGGTTTTCTTTCTTTTTCTCACTTTGTTTAAGGCATTGAGGATTCTTGGTTCATTCTGGGCTTGAAAGCATTCAACATTGATGTTCCGGAATTTATAGAAACCAAAAGCTAATATGCTTTTGATATGCTCACTGGTGATCTACGATGCTGTCTTGTTCAATTATCCTACTGAAGTTTATCCCAGAGTTTATTTAATTTGACTATACCTTGCCTAAAATAATGAACACCAATTTCTTTCAATCTGCAAAGGTTGGACAAAGAATTATAGAAAAACTGCCTACATTTAGAGAGGAAGAGAAGCTGGGGAATATAAGGTGAGGGTGAAAATGGAATTGGTTGATGTGTTTCTTTGATGCTTCTTTGGAACAGAACCACAAGACCTAGATTATGCAATCTATTACCTTTGGCTTTTAGATGAACATAGTTCACAATTGAGGAAGTGATATTTCTTAGTGATCATCCACTCTGTTATAATTGTGGGCTTATTTTAAGTCCAATTCAATCCCCAATTCAGTATTGGCTTCCCTTTTGTTATGGTCTCCCTCCATTTCTTTTTGTATTATTCTTTAACATTGATTTTCCTTTTGCAGAAACCTGGAGGAATCATTGCTCTCCTAGATGAAGCATGGTAAAACATTGTTATTTTTCATAATGAAGGACTTCCTTTTCATAGCTTGCTAGATGATTTTAACTTTAATATCTTAGGTTGGTAAAATTGGACATGAACTACTTCCTTAATAGCTTGGTAGATCCAGACTTTGTCTGGTTGCTTTGACTCTATTGCTCCTCATTACATAACATATCCTATCTACCATCTTCATTCTAACTTTTACCCCCTTTTCTGCCTTTCAGCATGTTTCCAAAGTCTACACATGAAACGTTTTCAAACAAACTTTATCAAACATTTAAGAATCACAAACGCTTTATCAAGCCAAAATTGTCTCGAACAGATTTCACCGTTGCTCATTATGCTGGAGAGGTATGACTAATTCTCATATCATCAGCTGCTGAAAAATTGAGACATCTTTGCTTAGTTACTTTTACCCTCATAATTCTGCAGGTGACATACCAGTCTGACCAATTTCTAGACAAAAACAAGGATTATGTGGTTCCTGAACATCAAGATTTATTGAGTGCTTCCAAATGTTCTTTTGTATCTGGCCTTTTCCCACCACTTCCAGAAGAGACATCAAAATCTTCCAAATTTTCTTCAATTGGTTCTCGTTTTAAGGTATTATTCTTTTCTAGTCTTCATGGGGGAACTTGTGGACTTCAGCTCCAATAATGATAAATTTATGTACAAGCCCCCATGCATATGAAAATTGAACTGCTTTCTTATCATCAGGAATCTAACAAAATTCTGAATGATGCAGCTACAGCTACAGCAACTAATGGAGACATTAAATTCTACAGAACCCCACTACATTAGATGTGTGAAACCAAACAACCTCCTGAAGCCTGCAATTTTTGAGAATGTCAACATTATGCAACAACTCCGCTGTGGTGTAAGTATACTTTTACTTACTTCCGTTGTTTCATTCTTTGAATGATGTTTATGCAGAAGTATATTTATAGTTACTTCATGTCTTCGATCCTTCTTCAGCTATCCCTAACACTTGCCCCTATAGGGTGTTTTAGAGGCAATCAGAATCAGTTGTGCTGGCTACCCTACTCGCCGTGTTTTTTTGAATTTGTGAACAGATTTGGCCTCCTTGCTCCGGAGGCCACAGAGGCAAAGTAATTACTCTTTAGTATGCCTTTTATGTGTGCATGGAAGAAAATTTTGGTTTGATGCGTTCAAATATTTTGTGCCAAACTTAGGCATTGTGCTAATTTGTCAAGTTACTTCATCTATGAGCAGCTGTGATGAAAAGACTGCTTGCCAAAAGATTCTGGAAAAGATGGGGCTTAAAGGATATCAGGTACTTTGAAATGTTTCACTAGACTAATTATTGCTCATGTTCTAGCTCATAGCTCTATTGTAAAAGATCTTAAATACGTAGCACTAAGTATATCATCACCTTGCACCTTTTTCAATCTCATCTGTAATCATCTTATGTCAACATATATCTAGAATGGTTTTATAATAACATGCATCTATGTATAATACATTCCCCTCTCATATGGTCACAAGATTCATTTGATTGGCTGTCAAATGTTATAGATTGGAAAAACAAAGGTGTTCCTGAGAGCAGGTCAGATGGCTGAACTAGATGCAAGGAGAGCTCAAGTGCTCAGTAATGCAGCAAAAGCTATCCAACGGCGCGTAAGAACTCATCAAGCTCGTAAACATTATCTTGCACTGCGAAAGAAGACCATATATGTGCAGTCTCGGTGGAGAGGTGAAATAGCCTAATTATTTGCTAGGATAGATGCAATCCTAATTTTCATATAATATGGACTTTCCTAATTGGAATAACTTATTTCAGAGCTGTGGGAAATCTCATTGCTTAATTAGTCTCCATTATCTATATTCTTACTGTGTATAATGTATCATCTGTAGGAAGACTTGCACTCAAACTCTATGAGAACATGAGAAGGGAGGCTGCTGCTCTGAAAATTCAAAAGAACACACGCAGATATGAAGCTAGGAAAGCCTATAAGAAACTTCATGTGTCAGCACTGACAGTTCAAACAGCATTAAGGGCAATCTCTGCTCGTAAGGAGTTCAGATTTAGGAAGCAGACTAAAGCTTCCGTTATTATTCAGGTTTTGGTCTAGTGCTATATGATTTAGTTATGCTTTATTCAGTATTCAATTTTTAAAACTCCCTCTCCAAAAATTTCAGGCTCGCTGGTGGTGCCATAAAGCTGCCATATATTATAAGAGGCTCAAGAAAGGTGCAATAGTTACACAATGCAGATGGAGGGGACGTGTGGCCAGGAGAGAACTTAGGAAACTAAAAATGGTAAATTTCTATGTTTACCATGATTCATAGATAATTTTTTTGAAGATCCCATCATTAAATGGAACCTTCAGGAACAGATGACTAAAGATGTATATTAAACCTACATAAGTTAAAGCCCACAAGTTAAAAGATGTTATCTGCTCATTTTGTTTAATTGCAAAATTGAAGCTTCATATCCTACAGGTTTGTACAACCAATACTTGTTTTTCTGTATCATCATCATCATCTTTATCATCATGAATTGTAAAACAATATAAGGAAAAAAAAAATTGTCTTTGAAAAGTTGAAATTGGCTTTAACTTTTCAGTTATGATTACAGAAGCCAAAAGATTTGCTGTCTTTCTGTTTGTTATTTTGATTTATTTAACCATTGTCATATATTTATTGTGGAAAAAGTGAAGTGGATACAAACCTTTGAGGCAAGAGAACCACATTGGCCTGAACTGAAAGGCTTGTAAAATTTTTTAAACTTCCTATCTTATTTTTGCTGGTTTTATGAGAGATCAAATCTGATACTAAACCCACCAAATTAAGCTGCTTCTATATGACTCATTCTGTAATATTCAAGTAGCATGAACCTCGCTTTATTATATTATCCTCTTTTCTTTAGATGTTTCGCTTTTCTCTTGTCTGAGTTGACATCTGGTTCCATTTGCTTTAGGCTGCAAGAGAAACTGGTGCACTTCAAGAAGCAAAAGATAAGCTTGAAAAACGAGTGGAGGAACTCACTTGGCGTCTCCAGCTAGAAAAAGGTTTAAGGGTGAGATATATGTATTGCAGATAGATTTAAATTGGACCGATGTTATTGTTCGGTTCACTTACACAATCATGCATTTTGAAAAATGTTTCTGGCACAATTGGGAAATAAAAGAAGGGTATAAGACCAAGCTTTTCAAGTTCCTAGGTATCTTCTTAATTGGTAAGCCCTAAAGTAAACCATGTGGAATCATGTGCAGACGAATCTAGAAGAATCTAAAGCACAAGAGATAGCAAAACTGCAGAATTCATTGCAGGAGATGCAGAGCAAAGTCGAGGAAACCAATGCTCTGCTCATGAAGGAGCGAGAGAATGCAAGGAAATCAATCGAAGAAGCACCTCCTGTTGTTAAAGAAACTCAGGTTCTTGTTGAAGATACACAGAAGATTGAGACATTGACGGCAGAAGTTGAGCGCCTCAAGGTAATAAAGTTCTGTCTTATTGGATCTAATCCCTTATTTTCAAGGATGCATATCCTTCTGTGCATACTGCTTCTTTTAATACCAAAATATTTTATGACTATATATTGTCAAACTTAGAAAAGATTAGGCCAAAACTGTCTATTCTCTTGATAGAGATTTCTCATATAAATACAAGTTAATTACAAGCTGTCAAGCTGATTTTCAGCCCAATAAATTAGCTAAACTGCCATATATACTTTTACAGCTTATTATCCTAATTAAGAGAATAACTATTACAAATAAATGTACAATCCCATACAATTTGCGTTGCCATTAATTCTGTTGACATCCCCCTCAAATTGATGCCGGTAAATCTACAAGCATCAATTTGCCCAGGAGAAATTGTGTCGCTGACGCGTCAAAGTTTTAGTGAAAATGTAGCTATTTGAACGGAAGTGGAGACATGTGGTAGATTGATGACTCATCGATCATAGGCTTCTCGAATAGAGTGACAATCAACCTCGATGTGTTTCGTCCGTTCATGGTAAACTGGATTGGCTGCAATTTGTATGGCACTGGTGTTGTCAGCATGCAGCGAGTTGGTTGTTCTTGAGAGAATCCAAGCTCTGGAAGAAGGCCACGCAGCCATATTATTTCAGAACAAGCGGCAGACATTGCGCGATATTCTGCTTCAGTGGATGACTTTGAGACTGAATCTTGTTTCTTACATTTCCATGAAATAGGAGCATTCCCTAGGAACATACACCAGCCGGAGTAGATTTCCTGGTGTCTGGACATCCAGCCCAATCAGCATCACTATATGCTTGGAGTTTAATTGATGAATCAGGAAAAAATAAACCACGCTTTGGGGTGCCAAGGAGGTATCTAATGATTCGCTCCGCTGAAAATGGAAATGCCGTGGAGATTGCATGAACTTACTAACTGTACAGCAAAAGAAATATCTGGGCGAGTGATAGTTACATAGATGAGACTACCCACTAGCTTGCGATATTGAGTGGGATCATCAAGAAGGTCACCTTCATCTCTTCTATATTTAACATTAACTTCCATGGGAGTGTCAACGGGGTGGCATTTGTGAGTCCAGCTAGTTGGACCAAGTCTTGAATATACTTTTGTTGATTTAGAAAAATGCCTTGATGATGATAATGCACCTCCAAACCCAAGAAATAAGTGAGATGGCCTAACTCTTTCATATGAAAAGTTGAATGCAGTTGGTGTTTGATTCTAGAAATAGCATCTGATCAGAACCAGTCACCACAATGTCATCCACATAAACAAGAAGCACCACGATGCCTTTAGGAGTTCTTTGTAGGAAAAGAGACGGATCATCCTGACTTTGATTGAATTCAAAACCTAGTAGTGTAGAGCGAAACTTTTCAAACCATACTCTTGGTGCCTGGTTCAATCCATATAAAGAGCATTTTAGTTTGTAAACAGGATTAGGTGAAGGTGTAGGCATACCATTAGGAAGTTTGATGTAAACTTCCTCCTAAAGGTCACCGTGGAGGAATGCGTTTTTGACATCCATTTGATGTAGTGGCCAAGATTGTGATGCAGCAAGAGCAAGAATAGTGCGCACAGTTGTCATCTTGGCGACCGGGGCAAAGGTCTCATCATAGTCTAGTCCATATTCTTGCTTATTTCCAAGCACAACCAAACGAGCCTTGTAACGATCTATAGATCCATCCGAACACAGCTTTATAGAGAACACAAACTTGCTGCCTAAAGGTTTAACAGATGAGGGACATGGCACTATATCCCATGTTGATTTTCTTCCAAGGCGAGAAGTTCAGTTTCAATAGCTTTCTGCCAACATTCATTCTCCATGGCCTGTTTATAAGAGGAAGGAATAGGAATAGAAAATAATGATGCTGTCATGGAACTGATATACCTCTGGGGCTGACTAACACGTGAGCTGCGTCGTAGAGGAGCTGGTTCTGTCTTCTCCTGGATCAGCAGCCAAGGAATTATCTTGAAGGGGCCCATGAGATTTTGTTGGCTGTTTTTGGGTGGCAGCATGGCGCCTTTTGTAGGTCAAGAGAGGTTTAGAAGATGGTTGACCTGCATGAGAGTTAGAAAACAATGGCAGAGCAAAAATTGGAGAAGACACAGGGTCATGATTTGTTGCAAAAAAATATATATTTTCTTGGAAGATGACATTTCTAGATACCTGAATCCTACAAAGATTAGGATCATAACATAGAAAGCCTTTTGATGAGGAGAATATCCAAGAAAAGCACATTCAACAGATTGCGTAGTGAGCTTGGTGCGTTCTTGTGGAGGAAGATGGACATAACACACACAACCGAAGATACGGAGAGTGGAGTAATTGGGTGGGTGACCATATAACCGAGTGAAAGGGGATTCATTACCTATTGATGGAGATGGCAATCTGTTTATAAGATGAACTGGTGGAAAGGGCTTCACACCAAAATCGTGATGGCACATGAGACTCCAAAAGGGTGCGAACAACATCAAGCAAATGGCGGTTTTTCTTTCCGCTACCCCATTTTGTTGTGGAGTTGAGGGGCATGACCTTTGAGATATAATGCTATTGGATTGCAAGAATTCCTGAAATGAGTGTGACATGTATTCCCCCCATTATCAGAACGGAATATTTTTATTCTTGATGAAAATTGGGTTGAACATAAGCATGAAAAAATTTGAAAGTGGAAAAGACTTCATCTTTTGATCGCAAAAAATAGACCCAGGTGAAACGACTATAATCATCAATAAAAGTTACAAAATATTTGTAATTAGCATGAGATATAACTGGTGCCACCCCCAAACATCACTGTGGATGATATCAAAAGGTTGTGTTACATTGGACTGATGTGTTGGAAAAGGAAGAATTTTACTTTTACCAAGCTTACAAGGAATACACTCAAAATGAACAGCATTAAGAGATGGAGTGTGTTTATTTCCAAGAAAACTAGATTTGAGCAAGTCATGAAGTACATTTGCATTTGGATGTCCAAGATGCTTATGCCACACTTGGTAATCAACAATAGCAAAATTACAAGAAACTAAAGGCAAAGAAAGACTTGGAGGCAATGAGAAATGGATTGGGAAAAGACGTCCAACTTTAGGCCCCTTCGATTATCTTCCCTGAGTGTTGATCCTCACAAGACAACCAACTGTGAGAATTGTACTTGACAACTAATTGACCAATTGAAATGAGATTACTAGTGAGACCAGGAGAGACAAAAACATTGGTTAGAGAGGAAGAAATATCACCAGTGGCTGTGATAGGCAATTGATTTCCATCAGCAGTATGTATCTTGAGGTTTCCAAAATATGTTTTGAGATTAGTAAGAAATTGAGCATTGCTGGTCATGTGGTTGGAAGCCCCCGAATCAAAGTACCAAGGTGAAGAGGATTTACCTTAGAATCCCAAAGCAGAGAATGCTGAAATGATCATTTGTTGAACCATTTCAGGGTCACAGTTGAAGTAGTAGTAGGAGCATTTTGTGGAACAGGTGCTGGATGGGCTGAATTGTTAAAAGAAGAATCAACTGAAGCTGTAAAAGCTGTGACATTTCGCTTTGGTGGCCTTATTGGACATTCCTTAATAATATGTCCATCCTTTTTGCAGTAGTTGCAGAATTTTTTGGGACAGTTTGAAGCATAATGTCCAAATTGCTTGCAACAGAAACATTGAACAACACTCATGTCATGGCTTCTTGACTTTCCTCGTGCCACATATGCCACTAGAACAATAGATGATTTTTTATCTTCAATGATGGATTGTGTAAGCAGGTGTTCTTCACGTAATAGATCATTGAAACATGCATCCAATGATGGTACAGGGTTTCGATGCATGAGATTGGACCGAATACCTTCAAAGTCAGATCTTAATTTCATAAGAAATTGATCTCGTTTAGTAGTTTCATGAATTGTGTCCTGAACTTAGACCTTCAGAAGTAGAGTCTGCATAAACTATATCAGTGTATTCAGCCCAAAGATTCATGAATTGAGAGTAAAAATCAGAGATGGAGAGACTATCCTGTTTAAAGGTAGCTATGTCGTGCTCAAGCTGGAATCTTCGAGCTGCGTTGTTTGACTATAGACTTTCTTCAAGTAATTCCACATTGTGGCTGCTGTCTTGTAAGGTTGAAGATTCAGGACAATGTTGGGATCAAGAACCTAGGATCCAGGCCATGACTTGAGCATCTTTGACTGCCCATTTGGCATGTTCAACTTTTCTTTGTCTTTGTCAGGACTGAAGTGCTGCCATCAACATGACCCCACAAATCTTTTCCTGTGACAAATATCTGGAATTGGAATGCCCAAGCTAAGTAGTTTTTACCATTAAGGCGAACCAACAAGATATCATACTTTTCGGTAGACATGGAACTAGGGAAATAGGAATTGGAAAAGAATGAGAGGGTAATCTGGACTGTGAAACAAATAACCAAGAAACAGAAAAAAAAAAAAGAACATGAAGAGAAGTGAAACAGGATCGTGAAACTTGGACAAGGCTGAAAAAAGCAAGAGAAAAAATGCAGACTAGGTTCTTGGATCGTAACCTAGGCTGATACCATGTCAAACTTAGAAAAGATTAGGCCAAAACTGTCTATTCTCTTGATAGAGATTTCTCATATAAATACAAGTTAATTACAAGCTGTCAAGCTGATTTTCAGCCCAATAAATTAGCTAAACTGCCATATATACTTTTACAGCTTATTATCCTAATTAAGAGAATAACTGTTACAAATAAATGTACAATCCCATACAATTTGCGTTGCCATTAATTCTGTTGACATATATGTCAGATAGACATGAGATATATCATTCTTGGAATGGTACATCAGCTCTTAGGCCTCTTTTCCATTTTCATTGGTTAACTGAGGAAAAGAAGACAAGACACACAGACTTTGGTATTACTAATGAGGGGTAAAAAGAATTTCAATGGAAGATGATATTTTAGCTGTGATTATTTTGTTCTGGACATTTATTCAATGATGTGGTGTATTGTAGATAGAACTAACTGTGCACCTCATCAAAAGATGTTTCCAGAACTGGGTGAAAATTTTGCGGTATGAGTCAGATTATTCATAATAGATGCTGTCTATCTATAGATTCTCAGTATAAATGGATGTAACATGGAGTGCTTCCCTCCTGTTGAGTTGAAAAACAGTGCATTTAATTCACATCATTGCACATTATCTTCAAATAAATACTAATTTAAATCAAGAAATTCATGGTTGATGAAGGAAAACAAAGAAAGATATTTAGTGTGAGCTGGTGTCCAGTGATGTCCCTCCTTCACCAAACAGCCCTTTTGACTGTGTGCTAAGAATTTTGAATTTTCTGTAGTTATGAAGAATGAGGGTGGCAAAGATCCAGATTGAACTATTAATCACATTTTGCCAGGGATCTCTTGTTTGATATTGTTCTTGAAAAGAAGTTCTCTTGTCCTTCTATATATTTGTATATTTCTTCTCTTCATCCTAAGAAAACTCTTCCTTTATCCAAAAAAGGAAAAAAAAAATCACTTGGCTATTGTGGATCTAATACCATTTCTAATTGTCAACAACAAATCATGTTAAAATCTTAAGATGTTACATGGGAACATGAATGATTTTATATGTTTAAAGATTTTCATCAAGATGGTTTATTTTAATTGGATCGATTACAAAGAATGGTGTAATGATTTAAGTTAAACGTCTTTATTTCTGAATATGCCATTTTGTTTGCTACTTACTTATTGCACAATCAACAAGGGGCACATTTTTCTACATGCTGATATACTTAAGTTTTTGTCAGCAGCATATCATGATGATCTTATCTATGTGATATTGCCTTGGGTTTTTCTTCACACAGACTTCACTCGAGTCAGAGAAACAGAAAGCTGAGGACTTTGAAAGAAAATATAATGAAGCCCAAGTGAGTAGTGATGAAAGAAGTCAAAAATTAGAAGACACAGAGAAGAAGGTTCGTCAGCTCCAAGAATCATTGACCAGGTAATGTAAATAATGAACAATGAGTGCTGATGTAAATGTTTTCCTGTGATAACCGATAATGACCAACTCTGAAAATATTGGATGAAATGTTCAAAATTCTTGAGTACCAAAATCCTCGTGGAGATTTTATAATGAAAGGTACAATAATATCATTGGCTAAGTGGTCAGAAGTTTATCTTACTTTATCTTCACATCACAGAGGAATCTATAGCTAATTTCCAAATTTCATCTTCAAAAGTACATGTCATGCCCCTCATTAGTGAGATGTTCGACTAAAATCTCATAATCTATGATCAGGCTAGAAGAGAAGATTACTAATGTAGAATCAGAGAATCAGGTTCTACGTCAACAAGCTGTATCCATGGCACCTAATAAGTTCCTTTCAGGACGCTCCAGATCTATTGTCCAGGTACTCAAGTCCTCATAATATCTTATACACATGAAAACAATATAAAGCTAGGCAGTGGTTTGAAAAAGTTTCTTGCTCTGTTTGATAGAGAGCTGCTGAAAGTGGTCATATTGCTGTGGAAGGGAAGACACATTTGGTAACTAAATCCATTTCAAATTTTTAGTGTTATTGGTTTTGTGTATGTACATATGGATTTGACTTGTTTCTTTGTCACCTGATAGACTAATCCGGAACTGCATAGCAGCCCATCAATGAACCTGAGGGAATCCTCTGAAGTGGATGATAAACCACAAAAGTCACTGAATGAGAAACAACAAGAGAATCAAGAGTTACTCATTAGATGTATTGCACAACATCTAGGATTTGCAGGAAACAGACCGATTGCTGCCTGTATCATATACAAATGCCTCTTGCATTGGAGATCATTTGAAGTTGAGCGTACTAGTGTTTTTGATAGAATCATCCAAACTATCGGCCATGCAATTGAGGTGTATAAAATGCAACTTCCACATGCTAGAGTTCTCTTATTCTTGCTCCTCTTTCTTAATGTATTACTTTCAAAAGTCACTAAAATATTTCCTTTTTGGACTTCAGACGCAGGATAACAATGATGTCTTGGCTTATTGGTTATCCAATGCCTCAACACTTCTCTTGTTACTCCAGCGGACACTCAAGGCAAGCGGTGCTGCTGGAATGGCTCCACAACGCCGTCGTTCTTCATCAGCAACTCTGTTTGGGAGGATGACTCAAGTAAACATAAATTTCTATTTTAAACTATGAATTCCCATTGAAAAACTTTCATTTTTCATATAATCATACTATTTACAGAGTTTCGGAACTCCAACGGGAGTCAATCTTTCCTTAATCAATGGTAGTTCAAGCAGAGGAGTAGATACATTAAGACAAGTTGAAGCCAAGTACCCAGCTCTGCTTTTCAAACAGCAGCTTACAGCATATGTGGAAAAGATATATGGAATGATTCGTGATAACTTGAAGAAAGAAATCTCTCCCTTGCTTGGATTATGCATCCAGGTATGACAATTTCTTCAGTACTCTAGTAAGCCTTTATGAACTGATCTATCATGCATGCTTCTATAATGGATCATTTTTTTTTTTATAATTTCATTTTATACGTTTCCTTTCATAGATCTACCTCCCTAGATTTCACCATATTAGAATCTCTGCACTGAGCTGTCTTTTTTATATCTTGCCTTTCAAATTCATTGATTTGAAACATCACTGTTGTATGTGATGTTATAGGCACCAAGAACATCCAGAGCAAGCTTGGTTAAGGGATCATCACGTTCTGTTGCAAGCACTGAAGCCCAGCGCGCTTGATTGCTCACTGGCAGGGAATAGTTAAGAGCCTAGGGAACTTTCTAAATACGTTGAAAGCAAATCATGTAAGTAGAATCTCTTCTGCATCATTCTTTCTGTTTTTGCCTCCATGTAGCAATTTGCGCCAACAAAACTTCTGGCTCTTTACAAAAATATTTGGATCTCTTCTTACAATATTTTATTTGCATTTTCTTCTTTGTTAAGTTGTTATATCTGCATTGAATTAGTGTTCTTATGTTCTTTGAACTCTCCCACTTCTGCTTAATTTTCCAGGTTCCCCCATTTTTGGTTCGTAAGGTATTCACACAAATTTTTTCCTTCATCAATGTACAGTTATTCAACAGGTTAGTTTGTTTGTCACTTCCTCTTCTAGAGGCTGTTTGCTGTTCTGTAATTTGGAATTGTCATTTTTATCATTTCACACATCTGCTTTTCTCTACAGTCTTCTTTTAAGACGAGAGTGCTGCTCATTCAGTAATGGAGAATATGTCAAAGCTGGTTTGGCTGAATTAGAGCATTGGTGTTATAAAGCAACAGATGAGGTGCATTGAGTTTATGCTGATGTTGTTCTCTAAGGCTCTTTTAATAAGGTAGGTAAATGTACTAACCTCCCTTCCCCTTATGTGGGCCCAAAAAAAAAATGCAGTATGCAGGTTCGGCCTGGGATGAGCTCAAACATATTAGACAGGCCATTGGATTTCTGGTAATCCATCTTATCTTATGTTGGTTACGTACCACAGGCATGGTACTTGATCTAATGGTCAGATTGGAAATTATGGTAAACTGATCTTTCCTGACCTTAATTTAGGTTATACATCAGAAACCAAAGAAAACACTGGATGAAATAAGTCATGACCTGTGCCCAGTAAGTGTGAGATCTTTCTTTGTTCTGAAGATTCACTTTCCAGAATAGTTACCATTCTCAGTTCCCTATTTACAGGTCCTCAGTATACAGCAGCTATATTGGATTGGGACCATGTACTGGGATGACAAATATGGCACGCATAGTGTGTCACCTGAAGTAAGTTCTTCAGAAAACCTTTAGTCCAACTATGTTTAAAGGTGTCCATGCCAGAAAGCTGTATGATAGCTTCAAATAGAAGACATATGCAGAAAAACTATGTTGAGCTTTGCCGTATCAATGTTTTCATCCAGGTCATATCCAATATGAGAGTGTTGATGACAGAAGATTCAAATAATGCAGTTAGTAATTCTTTCTTGTTGGATGATGATTCAAGGTAAGGAGGGTATCATTAGCCCATGTCATTATTGTTCAGGTTTTCCTTTTGTTTTAAAAATCTCACTAATATTTGGTTTTGCCCACATTTTATTAGTGGTGCTAGCATATAGTTCTTACTTTAAGCTATGGTGCATGGCAACCAAACACAATACAGAACCTGAAATGAGCTTGTAAGTAGCCTCCAGGATTGGGGCTGTTTTCAAGAGCAATGCAGTATGATCCCTGACTTCAGCTGTTTGTCAAACTTCAACTGCTTGGGATCGGATAACAACTTCACATTAATTATTGCTTTAATAACTAGTGCATTTTGTGTTGTACCGGGAGAATTGGGTTTCATCTTTGTGTTGCTATATAAACTACTAAGCTTATAACCACACATTCATTGGATTGAACCCATTGCAAAAAGAACCCATTTCATGTTTGCATTGGTGTCCCAAGCCAAAGAAAATTATTATTAACTGATACATAGAAAATGACCAATCCTAGTTTGACACGCTTGTAGCTGTTAATATGTCCTTTTTTGCACATCTATATCATGAAATTGTATGCAACATTAACAATTTCGAGGCATGTATTTTGCAGCATTCCGTTTTCTGTTGATGACATATCAAAGTCAATGGAACAAATAGATATCTCTGATATAGATCCCCCACCACTTATCCGTGAAAACTCTGGCTTTAGCTTCTTGTTGCCCGCCCAGATTGATAATTTCAATTGCAGAATTGTTCGACTGCTGTTCTTACCCACTGCCATCAAGATATCATCAAGTCACATTGGGGTAGATTTATCATACAGTGCTGAATAGTTGACTTTGGTTGTCTAAGAAACTAGTCATTGTATTCAACATACCAAATTTACTTCCTAGTAGTTTCAAAATAGGATGACACAAAGCACCGATCATCCCGTTGTGCTACTAGTTTTTTCGGGTGGGAGTAAAAAAGCCTAAGAGCCTTTTTCCATGGAATTTTCACTCTCCTTTTCCATTTTACCTTGTCACTTTTAGAAAAAGATTTTGTACCTAGAAGTATAGGAATTTTCATCAAATTATAGTTGTGAAAGAAGCACATTGCTCAGAATATCAGGTAACAAAGCTCATTATTTATCTGCTATGTCATGAATTTTCATATCTCTTTCTCTATTTTTGAGTTGGATATATTTTTATTTCTTTCGTTGTTTACAAGTTGTTCCGATACAAATTGTCGGATAATAAAGAATTGTCTCTGATTTTCGGTCACCCCCACCAATATTTTAACTAGCTCGTCCTTTTTGTAATTGGGCCTCATACAATTTTCACTTATTACTTGATGCATACTATTATGTGAGTGTGATTGCGATGCCTCCACTAGTTCATTGCGGCCAAATCAGTTAATTAAAAATCGCTGAATTTATGGCTTCAAAGTTGAGGTTTGGTGCGGCTCCAATTAGTGTTTCAAAGCTCTTTGTGATGCATTGGCATATGGACGAAAGAATTAAGATGAAAAATAGGTTGTTCAGGATATTGCTCCTCAAAAATGCAAATTCACTCATCCTAGTCTTTAAAAAAACTGAACTATTTTGAACCAAAAAGATTATAACTTCTCTTCCTCTACCAGAGACCACTACTTTCATGTTCTATCCACCGCAACTTCATGTCCTTCATGCCACAAAGTCTCACAGCCACCCATGACTCAACCATTGCCACCACTCTTGCCATGTTAGACCTGAATTACAAACTGTTGTCATTGATCCTCTGTCTCATCAACATATCTACGATGAGTAACACCGTGGAGAGCTGAATTGGATCGGTCAATGACCTACTTTGACCCATAACCTCTTCGTTTTCACTCGATGCCGGAGAGTTTTAACCCATGGCCCCTTCCCTAGGAATCCTATTACATGTAGACTTGCTAAACAGTCTAACTTGGACTTTCTGCTCGAGCACCCCTCGTCCCCTTTGCATTATCAGTTGGCCAGCCATCCCTCCTACCTTGCGGTCACTTAGCAACCGTTTACTGAATGTCATCTCTTAATTGAGGTCATAATCACTCCCCATCATAACTCCTAATCATAACTTACATTATTAAAGCCACGTCTTTATATACCTCCAGAGTAAGGGAGCAAAGATAGCCTACTATCTTCCTCTAGCCAGATAGCGACATGAACAAAAATCTTCAATATAGTTATGAGATAGCCAAGCACAACTTTCTAATTGTGACATTGACATTTAGTTTGCTCCGTTATATTCATTGGTATAGTCTTTGGCATGACTCATTGTGAAAGAAGGAAAAGGATAGAGACCGGTTTGTCTGAAGATGCTGGTGAGATGTTGACATGAGGCGATGTGAACTTGGCGGCATGGTGCTCTTGTTCCTAGAAGAAGTCACGGTATTTTTTTCACCCACACAATTCATATTTTTTAATTATTTGAAAAACCTAACACAAAATACACATGGAATAATATTCACTATCCATTATTTTCAAAGGTTGAGTTATGACTTATGATGAGTACACTTTAACCTTTATAAATCCAAATTACACTTCAGAGAAGCCGTATCCGCCTGGGATGAGTGTAGCCTAGGATTAAAATATGAATTTAAAATGTGCATGAAAATAATATATTTAGGTTTTGAAATTTACATCACACCATTAACAGGGCTTTTTGTTATGTGCCGGGCCAATGCTAACCTTCTCCATGCTAAGTTCTATGCTGAGAATTACTTAATGTGAGAGCTTAACTTCATTAATAAAGATGTATATGAAATCAAGACACAATATACTTAAGCTGCCACAACACTTTGAACATTCAATGAGAAAGTATAGAGAAAACAAATTGGTTGCGCGATCAATTCTATGTATGACAAGCCTACATTAACAGCTACTTTAAAATCCACTAAGCATGCGAGAGCCTTTGGCCCATTGTACAATGCACCCGGGGTAGAAGGATACGGTTCAATACCTTGAAGCCCGGGGTCTTGTCCCTCTCCACCCTCACAAAGATGGGGCTACTATTTTAAAATTTATGTTTATAAGAAAATTTAATTAGATGATAGTAGACTAATTTTTCCTTGTTGACGAAGCAAGGTATTATTTATTCATTTAGTAAGTCAACTACCAGCCGGATAAAACATTACAAGTTTAATGACAATCACATTTGAGTGAGACCCAATAACCAAACAAAACCATTACATTCTAAGTGACAAAAGTCTCAATTCACGATCATGAACATAAAAAGCTGATTTATCATCCGCCATAGCCACATTTGAATTATATTAGGAGTACAACTCGTTTGACTCTTTTTTTGTTTTTTTGGGTCAACTCTTGACTCTCCTTGGGTTGCAAGGAAATGACCCATTTGACCATTTCCGATTCTTGTGGCTTGTTTCTGTTGTCAAAGTCAGGCTAAGCCCAAATTGCAAGCCCAAAATCGCAGGCCCATATCATGGAGGCCAGCCACTGGCACTCGCAGTCGCCGCGCTCGCTCGCTCTCTCTCTCTCTCTTTCCCATCACTGTAAAACACACGACACAATCCACCAGAGAGAGAGAGAGAGAGAGAGAGCACAACACAAAACACGAGACGCAAACTCACTCGACTCACAAGTCATAGCACAGGCATCGCCGTCTCTCTGCTCCCGCTGCGCGTCTATTATATATTGCAAATTGCAATAGCAATAGCAATACGATACATACATACATACACACAACACATAACATATGTGATGCGCATGCGGTTGCTCTTCCAGCTCCCATTATTCCCAAACCCAATCAAAACCCTCGCCACAACCATCTCATCATCACCGCCGTTCATTCCCCCCAGCTCCCTCAGATCGTGCCGCTTTCACTCACCCTCCGCCACTCGCCCACGCGCCTCCCTCAGATCGCGAATGGCATCGATCTCCGCCGCCGCCTCCACCTCAGCAGCCTCCGAATCGGGCCTGGCTCGGCGGTTCTGGATCAAGCTCACGCGCGAGTCGGTGTTCGCCATGTACGCGCCCTTCCCCATATGTTTGGCCTCCGGCAACTTGCACATCGACTCCTTCCGCCATTACATCGCCCAGGACGTCCATTTCCTACGCGCTTTTGCTCAAGCGTTAGTCTCACTCTCACACTCTTATGCTCTTTCCAATCGAACTAGTCCTTTTAGCATTGTACCATGTTCTGCACACAATCGCATAGGTGGTGTTGAGTTTGGTCCTTCGTTTTTGGTTGCTGAGAGAGTTCACAAAAATAAGCGGAGTAGTTAAAATAAATAAATAAATGAATAACTAAGGATACGTTTGATTTCAAAAAATAGTGTTCGGTTTTCATTTGTGTTTTGGGGTTTTGTAAAGAAAAGAGTGGAGACTGAATTCTTTTTCCTTCACAAAATCCTGAAAAACAGGAAGAAAAAAAAAATGGAAATAGACAATGAAAATTGCAAAAAACAGAGTAATCCAAAGCTTCTTTTGTTCAAGTTTAGGTTCTAGTATTGTGAATGGCAAAATGAAAAGAAAAAAAAATAGCACCTGGAGAGTTTTAATTGTATATTCTAGGAAATTTCGGGTGCATGTGGTTTAGACAAAATTAAGTTCGGTTTTGATTTTTCTTTTTCTTTTTAATTTGAGTGGCATGAAACTAGGCTTGTAAAACTAGAATGTGAACACTAGAAGGTTTGTGAATTTTAGATTTTTGGGATAAAATGTTGAAGTGACTGAACTTTTATTGTTTTCATTTTGAGTGAATTTAGAGGTGAGTTTTGGCCTTTGAATTTTGAAATTCATAACACACTATGCAAGGTGTAACCCTCCCTTGTACTCTTCTTTGCCTTTTTTTTTTTGTGGGAGCTTAAAGTATTAGACATTTTTTTTCCTTGCTAAATCATTTGGTTTAAACTTTCTTCTTTGAAATTTGATGATTTCATAGATATGAGTTGGCTGAAGAGTGTGCTGATGATGATGATGCAAAGCTTGGAATCTCTGAGTTGAGGAAGGTGGTTTTGGAGGAGCTGAAGATGCATAACTCACTGGTACAGGTAAGAACATTTTTTGCACTAACATGAGCCTGAACTTGAGCCCAGCCTTTTATGTAATCCATAGTAATTATTCTAATTTTTGTCAACCTCAACTTGAATTATGAAGTATACACGAGGCTGGTTGTCTTTGGGATGGGATCACAGTTAATAATTTAGGGATTGTCTGCTAATATTAATGGAGATGAATTATCTGCTAAATGCTGATTGGATCCCTTTTTAATGTTTAAAAAACTTGAATAATTTGCATTGGATCACGGCCACAAAGGCATCCATTTGATTGGAACAAGAGATTGAGTATAAATTACTTCTGGGAAAAGAAAAAAAAAGTATGTACTTAGCCCAAACTCCAAATCTCACCTCGGTGTATTATTATTATTATTATGTTACTGATGACCCTTTATTTTAGATTAAGCCAATCTTGAATTTGAAATGTATAAAATGTATGTGTCTCATGTTATGCTAAGTTGCACACTGCATGAAATTGTCAAACAGCTCAGTTATACTTTGCATGCTTGTATATATATTTTTTCTCCAGCATTTAGCCTATATTATTGTGGTTTTATGCTAATGTTGTGTAGGAGTGGGGATTGGACCTTGCAAAAGAGAACAGTATTAATTCTGCAACAGTGAAGTACACAGACTTCCTGTTAGCTACAGCCTCTGGGAAGATTGAAGGACTAAAAGGTCCTGGTAAACTCGCAACACCATTTGAGAAAACAAAAATTGCTGCTTACACTTTAGGTGCCATGACTCCTTGCATGAAACTTTATGCCTTTCTGGGTAAAAAGTTTCAGGAACTTCTGGACTCTGAGGAAAGTACTCACCATATAAGAAGTGGATTGACAACTATTCTTCTGATGATTTCCAGGTTTGTCATATCGACAGTAGAGCTTGATCGTGTGGCCCTTGCGGTTGCTTGGATACTATTTTGAATCTTGGTCAAATATATATTTTATTCATGGCTTTCTTGTGGCTCCAACTACTCAGTCATTCTTATATTTGAATTTAGGCTTCTGCTCTGCAAACTGAAGAGTTGCTTGACAAACTAAGTGTCTCTTTGACTGGGGAAGAACTTGATGTAATTGAAAAGCTATATTACCAAGCTATGAAGCTTGAAATAGACTTCTTCACTGCTCAGCCACTTTTTCAGCCAACTATAGTGCCCTTGACTAAAGGACATAACCCTGCAGAAGATCATCTTGTTATTTTTTGTGATTTTGATTTGACATGCACTATTGTTGATTCATCTGCCATCTTGGCAGAAATTGCAATAGTGACAGCACCAAAATGCGACCAGAATCAGACTGAAGATCAAATGGTTCGAATGTCATCTTCTGACCTCAGGAATACATGGGGATTTCTATCCAAACAATATACAGAGGAGTATGAGCAATGTATAGAAAGCATTATGCCTTCCAATAAACGTACGGTGATTTTCTGTAGTCTCCCTTTGATAGTCTTCAATGATTATAAAGAATCAGTGTTTTGCTCAAATTTTGTTAATTGGCTTTGACCTCGTGTGATTTGCAGTGGACAAATTTGACTATAAAGAACTGTCTACAGCACTTGAGCAACTCTCGAAATTTGAGAACACAGCAAATAATAGGGTTCTCGAGTCAGGGGTACTCAAGGGTATAAATCTGGAAGATATAAAGCGTGCTGGAGAGCGTCTGATCCTTCAAGATGGCTGCCCTAACTTTTTTCAGAGAATTGTTAAGAATGAAAATTTGAATGCCAATGTGCATGTTCTTTCGTACTGCTGGTGTGGTGACCTCATTAGGTCTGCTTTCTCCTCAGGTATGTTCCTTACCTTGAGCTGTAATTTCTTTTTCTTTGCTGATATTTCTACTCTAATTCTTTAATTTCAACATTTAGCTTGTGGAATTCAAATTCTTTTCCCTTAGGATGCTGTTTCTATGTGACTGGATTATTGTGCCCATTTTGCACTACTTTATTAAGATTTGCTTTCCTGCTGCTTTTGCTGTGTCTGTAGTCTAGGAGTTATCCTAATCACGCTGCGTCTCATGGTATCACTAGCTTGGGTTTTTGGTGAACATGTGTACCCTTCCACCATGAAGCTAGGTTTATGTAATTTTCTCATGTTGGGTTTATGTAATTTTCTAATGTAGAAGACCTTTGTTTACTGCTTTGCTCGTGGTTGTTATGTGGGAAATTTTATTATTATGCAAAGAAGTTATATAACTTTGTTGCAATTTTGAGCCACTTTAGCTTGCTGCTTTCTTCAGTCTCTTCACTACTTTGATCTAGATATTTTTTAACTTTCAAACGATTTGCCTACAGAATAAACATTCAGCTTTTATTATGAAAAACCAGACAACATGTTATTATCTGTCAACTTACACTTTTCTATATATTGACATGGCAAAGCACCACTTTTGTAGCAGAATGTCTTATGTCTTATTAGAATGAAACTGAGTTGCCATAGTTCTTTATCCTTGTTTGTGTTGATCGTTTATCTTTGGTTGGACATATGCATAATTTGATATTGAGATAATTGTTCCCTGGTTCCCTAGCATAGATTGCATTGATCGATCCTTTGTTGCTTTTATGTGATTTTAATAATTGTTGATTTCTTTCTTAGTTGCTTTCACATCTTTTATAGTCAGTTTCATACTACGTTGTTTTTTATTTGTACTTTTGATGAGAATTTGCCAAGTTATTACATTTAGTTTCCTAGTAACAGATTATTATTATTTTCTAATCTTTTGAGCAGCTGATTTAAATGAGTTGGATGTCTATGCTAATGAGTTCACTTATGAGGGATCTGTTTCCACGGGTGAAATTGTTAAGAAGGTGGAGTCTCCCATCGACAAAGTCCAAGCTTTTCGCAATATATTGAAGAATCCCAATGATGACAAAAAGAAATTAACTGTCTACATTGGAGACTCAGTGGGTGATTTACTTTGTTTACTTGAAGCAGATATTGGAATCGGAATTGGTTCAAGTTCAAGCCTTAGGAGCCTAGCAACACAATTTGGTGTGTCATTTGTTCCATTGTTTTCTGGCTTGGTTAAGAAACAGAAAGAATACATTGAAGAAAGCTCTTCTAATTGGAAAGGTTTATCTGGCATTCTTTACACAGTCTCTAGTTGGGCTGAAGTGCATGCTTTTATCTTGGGTTGCTAGTATTTTGTGTCTCGCGCACCCAAATTCATCCTAGATTAAAAGAAAGAAACATATATAAGTATATAGTGCAATACAAATACACAAGCAGGTGGCTAATTTTATAAGGGGCCACAGATTTTCTGCTGTCTCTCTGTTTCTCTTACAGGATGTTGCAATTCAGAGATATGGTGTCATTCTGATTAATGAATGTGCTGTAACCAGGGTATCTGCTTCTCCCTGGAATTTGATCATGTTTTTGTTGGAATTCCTCTCTTTGCTCATGGTTTTTGATACCTTTCTTTCCCCTTGATTGTTGCCAGGTATGAGAAATTTCAGACAGCAATAATTCAAATGCTTGTTACATCAGGACACAATTCAGACTTTGAAGTGTTGTACTGGTATTTAGTAGGCTATTGCTGTTCCATAATTTTAAGAATTTGGCTGAGATCCTTTGTATTTTCAGTGGACTCCCTGATCATTTATGAATGCAGATGCAGAAATGATGCTAATCTTTATAGTGGGGCACTTTTTATTTTGTTTTATTTTTTATTTATAATTTTTTTTCCGTTATTTTATTCTAGGTTCATGGTTCTAATTGATTCCATTATGAATTTGAAATTTTCCTTAAAACTTGTGGGATAAGTTTAATATGGAACAATTCAGGGTCTTTTATCTTAAAGCTCTATAAACTCTTTCGGGTGTAAAAAGTAAAAACAAACGGTTCTACAAAATCAAACTTTTAGCATGTCAAAAATTATGAAAGATCCATTCCAATTCCGATATCAGTTTATCAGACTCGAGGGTGTTGATTTGCGTGTGAATAAAAAAATAAAAGGAGGAAAGCCATTCAATATTAAACGATTGCCAAAGTAGACTAACAAAAGAGGGTACTTTTTATAATTTGTTTCCCTTGTATCGTTACTGGACAATGGAATTAAAACTTCGCAATTGAAAATTACATTGTTAGGATGCATTTGATTGACGGGAGAAACATCTTCATGGATGGGTTTTACTTTAGATAATTGTTTCTCGTGTGTCGCCATGTGGATAATCTTTAGAAAATTGCCTTCTTTGCTTGAGGAAATGATGGGTGACTTTGCCATTCAATCAAATAAAGTTTTTGGAGATATTTAAGGCTTACACTTATATAATGTATGAGACTTGACTACTTTTGTTAATATGATGATATACAATTGCATGGCTTTTTAATTAATGTATATGAGACTTGACTATTTTTGTCAATATGATGATATACAATTGCATGGCTTTTTAATTAATGTATATGAGACTTGATTATTTTTGTTAATATGACAATATATAATTTAATGACAAAGTGGAAAAATAACATATAAAGGAAAAACATTTCTCTTGACAAGAAGAACCGAAAAAGAGTGGCCTGAAAACGAAACTGATGAATTTTCATTTAAAAGGACTTCCCCATTATGCTATCATCATTACTCCACAATTATAGTTATAAAATGTAGTATAATATGCATTATAGTTTCCCCACTCACTTAAAATGCGCTAAATAGAAGAAACTTATCATTCGTGCTGGAAAAGCTTTGATAATTATGATGAAAATGAGAAAGCACACACGGAAAAATTGGAACAATTTTACAGCTTCAAGACTTAGTTTAGCAAATGATGCTTCTTTCCGGATGGAAATCTTCTTCCTAAGCAACTATCGAATCTGCTTTAAAATAAATATTAATTATTTTGCACTGAATGCAACTTATTTGTTTTCAGCTAAGTTATTACAGAGGTAAATATATAGGAGAAATTCTTAAAGATATAGGAGAAATTCTTAAAGTGGTATGAGAGGGAATAAAAATGAAAAAATCATTTGTTTTGTGTCAAATAATGTGTGAAATAATAAAAACTAAAATACGGAATTTGTCATTGATATGTACTATAGACGATAAGTTATTTCTTCAGAATTTAAAGGTTATACATTAGTTTTTATGTTAAATCATCATTCTAATATTTAGCGAAAAAGCACATTTGGACCATCAAATTGATATTGTGATTATCTTAAACTTCATGATTGCAATAAAAGACCTTGTTTATTTAGACTTGAGATGTGTGAAAGAGAATAAGGAATTAGATAATAAGATGTTAATGTTTCAGGATGCATAAATGTGGTTAATAAATAAGAATTTTATCCATGCAATATTTGTCAAAGAGAATTTGAAATTTTAGTTATTAATAAATAAAATAAAGCAAATGTTTTATTCTTGTCCGAAAGCTTCCATGAATTTCTCTCTCAAAGTGCCTTAAATGTCATTAAAGCAGTTTTATTCACTTCTTATGAAAATTTTTCTTGAATAATCTTCTCTGTGGGAGTCATGATAGGGGACTCCACTTTAATTTAAATACAATCATACCAATCAATTTTTCTGTGATTACCAACCGTCTCTTCTTATTTCAATGACAAGATAATCTCTTCTATCTAACAAACTTACCACCTTTCAGTGTAGTGTACTCATAAGTAGGTCCAACAGACCTTTGATCAGTCGCAGCTTGTTTGAATGAGAGAAAAAATTAGTTGGAGAGAAATTAAAGTATGAATTCTTAGAAATGACTTAAGTGTTTGTGGTTGGTGGAGGGGTTTGAAGTTGACTCCCGAATGATACTGATGCTAATGATGCGACGCTGCTTATGAAACTTTATGTACAAATACAATCATAGTTTTAAATTGTACTCCACAAATGTAATTTTAGTTATAACATTGAGATTTTTAGATCATTGCAATCACATTGCGATTGTAATTATGGTTGCATCAATTACTTTCTTCTTTTTTTTTTTGCAATTTTTCACAGTTGCAATAATTACAATACATTAGCGACAGCTTAATTATAAAATTTAAAAAACGTGTTTGCTACCAGTATGTTAACAAATGAAGATCTTAATTTGCATGTTCAAGTTTTCCGTTTACTAAACATAAGCATGTTAGTCTGTTGCACAAAGAGCAGATTGAGGTTGGAAGAGTTATTTACATTCAAAGAAGTGCTATATATATATATATATATATACACACACACATAAAAGGGGGATTCGTTTACTTAAAGAGTAAGTTAGCTACATTTACTCCATTAAATATCTTTTTATTAACAATATATTTTATCAATCCTATTGTTAAATCATATGATATTATCTTACATAGTGTTGAAACTTTGTTTGGAGATACTAGTTGTTTGCTATTGAGTTACAACCATTGTTTTAATTGCGAACCGCATCACCTAATGCGGCCACAATATGGTTAAAGTCCAGGTACAGCATAAACCGCAATTGTAGTGTGATGCATTCACATAAATTGATTTAACGAACGTAAACGGGCGGGCATTGGACCATATCAGGGCAGCGGCCGCAACGATTTACTTTTCAAGTTGCAGTCAAGCAAAAAATTTCACGTCGCATCAAGCGCAATGTTATCGCGAAGAACTATTATCCGTCTAACAACCACAATTTAGAACACGGTTGCAACAGTTAGATTAGTTAAATGATATACTGCAACAAATGAGTTATATTAAAGAGGACATTGATAGAATGTTCAGGAAGTTTGATCCTAATTAAGGTATCATTTTTTGTTGGAATCATTTTCTATATATAGGTTATTTATTGCCTTGATATTTTCTTATGATGGATTATACACAATGTGCCATAAGGGTTTGGCAAAGTCTTCTCCATCTAAAGCTAAGATTTGACCTGGTTTGTTCTCCTTTTGAAATTGAATATTGTTGTGGATAGTGATTCCTTGTGTTCTTTTCATTTTGTGGAGGGAGAAAATACTTTCAAAAATATTATTTGAACACTCAAAAAGTAATATTTGTTGGGATACTCACGTTATCATCATTAAATGAGATGGATATATGGAATGAGTGCAACCACCATCATATCAAAAAGTGACAAAGTGAGTTTTCAAATGGATACTCACTTTTTGGCATTCAAATAACATTTTGAAAGCGTTTTGCAACCTTTTTTGTGTGTGTAGTTATAACCTCTTGCTTGTCTTGATGGTGTTAATTTTTCTGTTGTCCAAAGTCCATGACTTCTCTTTGACACTTGGGTAGGAATTAGATTATTTGGTTTTAAGAGAATGTTGTCCTCACTTTTCTTTGTTGTTGTTTTGTCTTCATACAAAATAAAGAACAAAAAGCTTTTTAAAAAGTTGAGCCTATTAGGATTATAAAATGATGTAGATCATCAAATTATACTTGGTTTTTGGGTAATATATATATATATAGGTGGTGCTTTTATTTCTTTTTCTCCAAAATTGTGGGAAGGACCGTGTTGTCCAGGTTGTGTTTTGGTTTGAATTTGGTCTTCTTTGTTTATAGCTACTTTTCTAATTCTTTTTCCCTGGTTTTAGGTATGTTTTATTTTGGCTCTATTCTAGAAAGTATGTTACTTCCTCATTAAAACAAAAAAAAAAGACAAAAAACACCCAAAAGCTTATAGTATTTTGTTTTGCCTAGGCAATTGATTATTGCCACACCCCTATATCTATTGTCATACCCTTTTATAACTATTTCTAAAATGTCATTGATTAATAGTTATTCTAACCTTTTGTTTATTCACCCTTGTAACGAAGTAGTAAGGTAGGAAGTTACTTGGGGGGAATAATGTCACAATGCGGCTTCTCCTTTCCTAGGTTTGCCTTGTTGTAAGCTTGGACAAATGGTGGGTTATCTGCAAGCACTCCACTAAAGATATCAGTGTAAATTCTAGATAGTAATGTGTATCGGTTTGAATGCATACCGTTGAGTTGTTGGATACCCTGGACATAGGAGACCCAGGATGCCCTTTACCAATATCCTCATGTTTCGAGAACGTGGTTAGTGGGCTTATGCATGGATCATGGTGGGAGATCATGGGACATGTGACTCCAGGTTTGGCAAGGTCGGATCGCGTTCTATACACCCGTAAGTTCCAAACCAGGGAGTGAATAACACACCAAGCTCCCCACCTTGTGGTCCCAAGCCCTTATGAGGATTTATTAGGCTTTGTGATGTTAAGCCTTGATTTTGTGCTCCTAGTATGGGATTGCCCATCATGATCCTGGGCCTTGCATCTAGTGCAAGACACCAAGCCATAATAGTGCCAAGTTAATGATAGTTTTTCCATATTGAATAAGATCAAACACGAAATCCTGGATTCTTGGATGTTAGGAATCGCCATTTTCTTTGCAATGTGCCCCCTCTTCATTGAGTTTAAAGGGAGGTTACTGTGTTCTGAGTTGGTGTGCCAAGGTAGTTGAATGAATCGAGGCTATTCTAATGCCTCTATTCCACATACTTTCAAGCATTGCATCATCTCATGATTCTGTCAACACATGGTGCACGTGCGCTCCTTGAGGTGCTTAATGAATGTAGCAGAAGTGATTTTACCTTCATCCCCAGATGGGTATGGTGAAAGGTCGTCCATGCCCCTAGCTATTTCTTCTTCACTCCTCTTCTTTCCTTTCTTCTCATTTCAAAATTTTTTTTCTTTTTCTTCCTGTCTCTCAAAATTCCCCTTTCATTTCAGGGTATTCTTGCGCACGCTTTTTTCTCAAGCATTGGAAAGTTTTTTATCATCCCCATTCTAGGTTAGTTTTATTGCTTCCCTTTGGCTTGCTCTTTTTTCCTCGAGTGATTTCCTTGCGTCATGTGGGCGTTCTTTTGTGCCTTGGCCATGTAGTCTCATGCTCACTGAGCGCTCTACAACTCTTCGCGCGGTGCTACCACACCCTTCATGGGGGTTTGTCTTTGATGGTGCCGCCATGCTTGGCTCGCTTGGGGCTTTCTCTTTATTTTTTGTTGCCACTCCAGCCTACCACCGCTTATGGTGTTTCGCGGTTTGTCCGCGCCAATGTGTATTTAGTTTAGGACAAGGGAAACACCATAAGTTACTTTGCGTTTTGTTTTCCTTTCTTGTATTGTTTCTGAATTTCGCTCTTAGATTGTGGTGGTTCCCCTTGTACGTTATAGGAAAACGTGAGAATGAGTTTCCAAGATTCTCCGCCTTCAGAACTTTCACCTAGATTATATTCATCATTTCTCAGATGAAGTTCTGGGATACCTTCCTTGGTGGACAAAGACTATCTTTCGCCTTCGACAAAATACCCGAATATGCTTAAACCCTGAGGATGAGTCTAGGTACTCTCAGAGCTGCGAGTTTTGATGAGAGTTTGCAACTGCCCAGGATGACTAATTTCAAGTATATGTGGATGTATGACATCCTCTTTGAGAATCTTAGTGTACGGGTTCGTTCATCGACCTCATATTGCAATACTTCGAGATCAATACTCCCCTTCAGTTGCATCGAACGCTGGGCTATGATCTAGGGTTTTGAGATTGTATGTGATTATCTGAGATTTACCTTTCCCCCAAAGTCTTCCTTTACTTGTTTGTATTTACCAAACCATCTAGTGGTTCCTGGATTTTGTTCCGAGGTCGAGTGAATAAGAAGGTCTTCGAGGCCTATGAGGAGTCACTTTACCATTTCAAGGAATTCTATTTTAAAGTTCAAGGGTTCCCACCTCACGCAGGAACAAAGTAGTAAGGTAGGAGGTTACATGTGGATGATAATGTAACGATGTTGCCTTCTCCTTTCCTAGGTTTGCCTTGTTGTAGTCGGGATGGATGGTGTGCCTGAAACTCTATAAGGATATCAATGTAGATTCTAGATAGTAATGTGTATTGGTTTGAATGCATACCACTGAGTTGTTGGATACCCTTTACATAGGAGACCAAGATGCCGTTACCACAATCCTCATGTTTCAAGAATGTGGTTAATGGGCTTATGCATGGATCATGTTGAAATCATGGGACATGTGACTCCAGGTTAGGTGAGGTCGGATCATTCTGTGTCCCCAAGTTCGGAACCCGCGGGAGTGAATAACACGCAAGCTCCCCGCCTGGTTTTAGGTCCTTGTGCAAATTTATTAGGCTTTGTGATATTGGGCCTTGATTTTGGGCTCCATATGGGATTGTCTATCATGATCTGGGCCTTGCATCTGTGCAGACACCAGGCCGTAACAACCCTCATTTAAACTCATACTATGGTTTGTAAACAAAAAATTTCATACCATGGTCATGTGTCTCTTCTTGCTAATCAATCATAGACTCTTTGCTTTCTTTGAACCATTTGAAAGTTTTTTTTTCTTCCTTTTAACTATTCAATGAGTGTTGATCACTTGACAAAAGCAGTTTTTTTATTATTATTTTTTATTTTAACAGATTTGACAAGTACCGTGAGAGGTAAGTTTAAAGCAAAAGAAATTTTTTCAAACCCTTTTTGTTTTCTTGATTCTGCGTTTTTTATGATGATATTGTATTCTTGTCGATATGCATTTTTATATAGATGTAAACTTGCTTCTTTCTTTTTTCAATTAGAATTTCGAGTTTCTTTTATTCAAAATTTTTTTATGTTATTATTTGATTTTTTTCACTTTGTTGCGTTTCTTTTTTGGCATCGTTGACATAAATTTCTATTGCTTATATTTTCACTTAATTCTTCTTTCAGTTTTTCATATTTAAAATAAATAGATAATAAATATTAAAATAATCATTCGTCAAAGTCAGTTTAGAAATATTAAAAAAATTTAAAAAAATGTGACAATAAATATAAGGGTGTGGTAATAGCCACTCCCTTTTTTTGGAAAGAAAAATGGAAGAATTGTGTGTTGGTGTCCGAAAATCAAAGATTTAAAATGCTTTAACATATGTCTCAATTCACGTGTGAAAACAGTTTTGGTAAAAGGGTTTTATTTTGGTATAGACCCAATCATAATTCAAACAAAATTAACTTGTTAGTTTTTTTTTCAAGGACTAATTTTTAACGGAAAAATAATAAAAATCATTTTGAGAGCTTAGTGTTTTTTTTTTAAATAATTGTTATTCTTTATTCGATTTTTTCGGTTTAAATTTCACTTTTCCGTTTGTAATGTAGCCTTTTAACTAATCTATCTTAGTTTTATTTATAGGACTTTGATGTTTTAATAAAGAAAAATATTATTTGTATTCATTATATATGAACACCATCTCACAATATATTTATTATTGGGTAGAATATAACCATTTTAAATGGTTTAACCACATCTAATGATTCATAAAATCAATGACATCTGTCACATATATGAGATGAATAACATAACTCATTAATATAATACTCCTACTGCTTCGCTGTCCAACTTCAATGCACTAAGCAAATGCTATATAAAATTAATTTGTAGCATAAACAAAACATTTTATCTCAATGGAAGCCCAATTAATGGTTTACATCAGCCTCGCACTCAAATAAAAGATTTTGACGAATATTCCTCTTCTGTTTGTGTTTGTTTATGGCTCAGATTTTACTCAACTATAAACATTTATCCAAAACACCAATCACAAATAATTAAACATAGATTATGTAAATTAGTAATGTTGCACATTTTTTTGTGGTGATTTAAAGTTCAGGTGGGTTTAACGTTGGTCATCCTACCAAAGCTAGAGCACATCCCTTGGGTTTTTCAAACTTACAAGGGTTTTTACATGATTACCATAAATAGACATCATAAAGGTCAAAGAAGTTACCCATATCCTTGTGGAATATGAATAGTAATGCTAAGGCGCACACGCACGCGCACACACACACACATATATATATAATCTTTAACACAAATACTTATAATTGTTGAATGAAATAATCTCATATGGTATGATTTATTAATTTATTTAAAGACTAATAATTATAATATATCATTTTGGATATATAATTTTTGTAAATTTTTTTACAGTCTAGCATTTTCCAATACAGTAGAGTCACAAACCAATCTCTCAAAAATTAAATTATTACATAGAGGCATTTGAATAACTTCTATATCTAATATATGCATCTTCACATAAGAGTTCTTTTGAAGCATAAACAATATACAAACCCACTTCTTCTTTATTATTATTATTATTATTCAAACTAATTTTTTGGGTATGGTCATATGATTAAGTGGGAACCTCTCTTAACGATTTTCTTTTCATATACATTAATTTTGATATTAAACCTAAGCTAAGACCTCTTATTGAAAATTCCTTCCACTCAACCAACACTTTGTTGATTATAGGAATCCATTTTACCTTTGGTTGAAATTTAATTTTTATTTAGAATAATGAAGTAATATAATAAGTAAACAAAAAAGAGAAAATTACACTAATCTCTTTTGATATTTAGCGTGATTACACTCATCACTCTTCTATTTTGTAAAATTATCATTGAATGTTTCTAGAATTTACTAAAATTACACTAACCTACTCTGATATCTGTTCATTACTAATTTAAGTGAGAAAAAAGATGATAACTATGGCATATATTAATTATTAATGATAAAATTACAATATTTTCAAAATATTTAACATATTGATTCAATAAAATACTTGTTTTATCACATGAAGATAAAACTTATAATTATCACTTCTGATAAAATGGGTATTTTAATTAATAAATATGTCAAATATTGTTAAAATATTGAGTTTGATTTTGATGCAATGCTAGTGTAAAACTTTTTTTACACAATTATCCAATCACATTTACATATTTCAAAAGAAAATTGTTAACTCTCACTTTACTACTTTAAAAGTTGTATATATGGGATAATTTAATTAATGACGATATAAAAATTATATACAATTTTTTACATTGTCAATATATTTAAATTAAATCCTAAAATATTATAATTTTATCGTTAATAATCACATGTATATGTCACATGCATGTTATCTTTTAACGTTTAAATTAATGAATTAACATATATGTTGGGAACATTAATGTATTTTTGTAAAATAAAGAGATGACGAATGTAGTTATATTAACCTCAAGATAGACCAACAATATAATTTACCAAAAAGAATAATAAAGTAATAAAAGCCAAATTATAGACCATTTAATAAAAAAAAAAATTCTAATACTATACCAAAGAATAACTCTCCAAAAGCTTAATCCGTTCAACAAAGACACATGTATAGTTTCAATAAATCGCATTCCTTTGTTAATATATATACGAGTATAACTAAGGTCCAAAAATGTATAAAATGTCCCATTATAACTAACAATTCCGGTCTCTTTTCCCATTATTCCCTTCCTTCTCCTTCTTCTTCTAATTAGTTCTGCAAGAAAAAGATCATCATGAGGCTCTCAAGCACAACATCACTTTGGTTCAAGTTCAGCTATTTGCTTCTGGGGTGCACCATGTTGTTGGATCCATGGCCAAATGAGACCACAGGAAAAAGGTAGCAACCTGATGAAGACATTTGTTCTAAGGAAATCAAATGTGCCCTCCATCCAGCAGGCAAGTCTGATGCTTGGCTTTTTCCATCTCCCTTTGCTGAGTGTGCTGATGAGAATCAAATAAGGCATGGGATTATTTAGTGTATCTGTTAGATATTTCAAAGCTTTCTGTGTCAATTTCTCTTTGAATTGGAGCAACAAGAACAACCCTTCCCCTCTTCCCTTTCCATATCCATGTTGGCATGTTGCCTTCTTTCTATGGTTTTTGGACATAAGGTGTACACCAGACTAATATTCTATACACCATTAGATGGGTGTGGATCTGCTTGAATGTCCATACTTCATCTAATAATAGGTGCATGTCGGGATAGGTTCCATACATCTGATGTACAAAAAACTTTTTTTTTCTCTGTGTGATCTGCTACTGCTGCATTTATATTACTTGTATCGTATGAAAGTCTTCTGAGTGTCTTTTTTTTTTCCTCTGTTCATGTTCACTTTGGTTCTTAATTTTACTGTATTGATTATTTACAACTGGCACGGCATGGTAGAAAAAAAAATTGAAAAAGAAAAAGAAAGAAAAGAAAAGAATAAAAAACAACAGTTCACTGCTTTCGAAGAAGGCATGTGCTGGAATTATCATAGTCGTGTGCCTGTGAGGATAATAGAGCTTAAGTTGTACGAGAATGATTATTTACTTAAACTAAGTGATAAAGTGACGAAAAGAAGTAAATTCATGAATTACACATATTTATTTCAATTTATAGTCTGGTCGAATATCATGCAATTTCTGATGGCAGATTCTTGCGCACGTAACATGGTGCCAATAATAATATAAGCATAAATTATGCACCTATACATCTTGTTTTCATATCACCGATTTACAAAAAAAATATAAAATGGTTCAGAATTAAAAGGAAGTGTTTTTGATTAGTTGAGGGAGGACTAAGAATTGATACTTGTCGATGAAATATGAAATGTGTTAACAATTAATCTGCCTACAGTTCAGAGCTGCAGGAAAGAATCTTGAATAATCTATCATATTCATATATTATATATACAATTAATTAAAGAAGTTAGCTGCAACTAATCCATCATTATGATTAATGCTACTTGGTTTATTTGACGCAATTTGAAATTTCCTATGTGTTTGTCCCATTTGAATGACTTGATATATTGATAGTGCTACTTACGGTTAAGATTGCACTTGGTTTCACGTTTTCACATTTTTTGGGGCCAGCAGCCAAGGCAGGACCTGTTTTTGTTTTGTATCTTTAAGTCAAGTGGAAGAAATTATCCTTATCTTTATCATTATCATTCTTGATTATTATTCAAAAAGTTAATTAGGCATGGTTTCTTTCAGTGTAAAGCACTAAAGCCAATTGAAAAGGGCACATATCTAAAGTTTTCTCCAATAACTTAGTTGTCATCTGCCATACTTTTACTTTTGGATAAGGATTATAATTCCCTCAAATGCACCCTCCATTTGTCCATTATCTACTTCCCATAATTTTTCTTTGTTTTTCTTTCGGGATACATATTCTTCATTTGAATTCATTAAATGAGCTAAAGTCACCATGAGTCCCACCTGTAGGAAAGTGATGCGCACCAACAAAGGGCAAAAATTAAACATGATGATTAACTTTGATTAATCAGATCAAGAAAATTTCAATTAAAATGAACAAAATCAAGAAGCCAACATAAGAGCACCAGCTTCAAACATCGACCGTTTTTGTTATTTTCCACTCATTGTTTTGACTTCACTTGGCAAAATTAAAATTGATGTACCTTGTGAATTTTTTTGAGTGGTGATGAATCATTTGCGTACTTGAATATGTCGTGCTAGCTTGTACCATTTTCAACCTAATAATTTCAACAATTAGGAGTAGCTGAAAAGATATTAAGCACTAAAAATTACATAAACAGTATCCTCTTAAGTAAATGCTTCACACCATAATTGAAGATAGATTTTCTATGAATTAGGTTATTGCAAGATATTCTTGTGCGAGCTCCAAAATCACTTGGCATAAGTATGGCAAGTCAAGAATGTTATGGAACATAGCTTTAAAGCTGGTTTCGAGATAAGGCTTTTTTTTTCTTCTTTATTTTTGGTAGGAATGAAATTAAATTGAGGTGCCACACAAGAAGTTTATATGATGTTTCTACCTATTTTAGGATGTAATATCTCATTTTCCTCTCGAAGCTGCCTATTTTTGTCAAGGATGGCCTTTTCATTTTCCTGTTTTAGTAGGAGAGAGTGGGAAAAGTGAAATTGTTTCCTCCCCTGGATAGTGAAATTGTTTCCTCCTCTGGATGAAGGATTTACTTCTTTCTTAAAAGATCACATCCGTTGAATTCAGATGAATTCGATTAGTCATGGGGTTCCATTAAGGATTCAAAGAATATGATGCTCCTTTCTCATTGGACTTACACCGCTAGAGAATAAAAAAAATTATTATTTCAACACCTAAAATAAATATCTAAATGAGATACATGCTTCATCATCATTGAATGTGATGAATCATAAAAATAAAAGGTTACTATTATATCCAATAATAAAAGTGAATGTTTTAATTAGACATTTATTTTTAGATTAAAACAATATTTGTAAAAGAAAGAAAAAGGACTAAAGTTTTGTTGGAAATAAAACAGAAGATATGATGTCAGTATTTTAACGCACAATTTTTGTACTGGAACAAGCCCTAACGCGCACATAGCAGAGCAAGACCATTGATAGAAACAAGGATAGGAAGGTAATGGAACGAGACGAAGGCTGTTGGGCGCGTGCGCAAGCCAGAAAAAGCAGAAGCAAGACGGAAAAGAGAAGAAGACGCATCAATGGGTCTCAGCAGTAAGAAAAAACAGAGAGTACCTATGTTAGGCTATAGTTCCATTACTAAAATAATTTCCACAATCCAAAAATAATGTTTGAAAAGGTTGAAGTTTGGCAAGTTCCATGCACGCGGATAGGACTGGACGGGGTGAGGTGAGCATGTGTGTCTTTTATATGGGTCCAAATCCACAATAATACCTCAATACCATAAGGTTTCAACTAAATAATTGTGACTATGTACAAAGTCTCTTCAGGAGACTTATTCAAGCAATGTGAGGCTTTGTTCCTGACACTATATAAAAAGACATTCCAAGTTTGAAACATACCAATAAAACCCATATAAATACAACAAATTTGAATAAAAAAAGATTGAGTGGAGGTTAATCTCGACCCTTATAGGTTAATGTTTGCTTCACTTTATTTAATTGTAAAATTAAGAAATTAGTGAAAGTGATTCAAGTTAGTTTTTAAGATGATGTTTGTAAAAAATAACTTGAATCATCATAAAGTTTAACTTTGCAACAATGTTTTATCCTAGGAAGGAGATTCACTAAGAATGTACAAATACAAATATGATGAGGTACAAAGAAAAATATTATTTATATTTATAATATTTGAGATATTATGATAACTTGTCTTATATATCATTGAATGAGTGTTGACTATTTAATAGTTTACATATTTAGTGATAAACAAAATATAAATTTGGTACAATATTTTATATATTACATGTACAAATAGCATATCAAAAACAAAGATCTAAACAATGATCTACAAGTGATATCATCATTATCATGAGAGAGAAAACGGGGAGAGGTTGGACTGGTTGGTCGTAAGAAAAATCTACCAATCAAAATGGGACATGCAAGCTTAACGAATTCGTACCTTTTATCATTATTCTTAATTTTGAATAATATTTTGCAAAAGATACCTAAATTTGAAAAATTTACACAAAGTAACAACTTTTCTCAAAAGCCTCATAAATCCTGCATTCAAGCGAGTAATTCCCATCTGGCATATTAGTGGATCCCATACCAAAGTCATGGACCAAAACAGAAGTACACTGAAAGATACAAATCGGCTCTCTTTACTGAGAAAAGCAGAGATGAAAAGGACGGGAAGACAAAAGATGAACTTTTTTATATCACCCTTTTCTTTGTCTAAAAAGATGTGGATATTAAGGGGGAAAAAGGAAAGATTAGGTTCTGGGTTGTAACCAACGTGCACCACTCTTTGTCTGGTCAAGGCCTAGGCAGAGCAAGGCATCAAAGCATAATTAGATAATACCATGGCATATAGTGCAGTACACATTGAACTGAATTCGTTCTGCTTAAAGTGACCCCATCACTGCATTAGAACTAGTCAACTGGCTTAGATATATTGTATAGACTTGGTGTCAACAAGTTGTGCTAAACAACTGCGTAAGTTGTTCTGTCACATACATATTTTGCAATTTAATATCTTATCAATTGTTGATTAACTTAAGAGTACCTAAAGTACACCTAAATTGTTGACTCTCAACCGCTTTCGCCACATGTCGTGCATGCTGTGATCGCGCTGCCACACCTGCTGTTGGATCCACCAACCATCCTCCCAGCTGTCCAATTTTCATGCGCCCTTGTCTCCCTATATATACTAATGCTGCAACCATGGAGGCGACGGAGAGTTCACCGATTTTGGGTGAAGTTCAATGGAAAAAAAAGAGTGAAAAAAGGAGTAGAGATTGTCTTCTGGTAGGGTATACAACCATAGAGTAGTAGTGTAATTAGGAAGTGATATAAAAAGAAAAAAAGAGATGGCAGAAAATGATTTTAGACGTTATGATAATGCTGGACATATCACAGGCAAATCTTCATATACAGGTAAATTTTTATTAATTTACTAGATTAGTATATTTTACTCTGTCAAATTTTTTAATCACATATAATAGTTTAATTTAATTTAGTGCAATCCAAATCTAGTTTAGTTGTATAAGGTAATAATATTTTAAATCTAATGTAGTGCACTTTAAACTGTTTTTAGTTGTATAATTTAATTAAATTAGTAGTTATTGTAGTTAGGTTACAATATAAACATGTTTAATAAATATAATATTTTAATTAGATTTATGAATAAATTTAGGAAAAAATATGTTTAATTAGTTTAGTGATGTTGGAAAGTAAAACGTATTTATTGGAAGTTAGAAAACATGTTTATGTTCAATTAGATTAGTTTATTGTTTTAGGAGATTAGTGCACATTTAACTTAGTTGTATAATTTAATTAAATTAATAGTTATTGTAGTTAGATTACACTATAAATATGTTTAGTAAATAATATATTTTAATTAGATTTATGAATAAGTTTAGGAAAAAACATGTTTAATTAGTTTAGTGATACTAGCAAGCAAAACCTATTTATTGGAAGTTAGGAAATATGTTTAGTTTGTTGTTTTAGGGAGATTAGTGCACATTAAACTTTATTAGTTGCTGTATAATTTAATTAGATTAGTAAATTTTATAGTTAGATTATACTATAATTTAATTATAGTTCGTAAATTACATTTTTTAATTAGGGTTATGAATATCTTTAGAAACAATATATTTTAATTACTTTAGTAAAATATTTTAGCTAAGTAAATATGTTGAAGAGTAAAACCTACTTATTGAAAGTAAATTTTGTTAGATTAGAAATTTTGTATTTGTAATTAGATTAGTTAATTGTGTTAGGGAGATTAGTGCACCTTAATTAGATTGATGAACATGTATAGGAAATAATATATTTTAATTAGTTTAGTGAAATATTGTAGTTAAGCAAAGATACTCAAACCTAAAACCTATTTATTGAAAACAATTTTTTTTAGATTAGTAAATTTTTATTTATAATTAGATTAGTTAGTGCACCTTAAATATTTCTGATAAATATCGTAGTTAGATTACACACTAAATATGTTTAGTAAAGTATATAACTTAATTAGATTAGGTCTCATTTAATTAGATTGGTACATTTTTAACCTATTTAATATGAGTATTCTTTTTATTCTGTGCTTCAGTCTGCTCATGTGTTACGTGATAGACGAGACCACATGAAAAGGGTAGATCTCGCATGAGGCCATACTTGAAGGCTAGTTTTTGGCATGTTGCACAAATTAAATTCTTTAAGTATAACAATGCTTTCCGCTGTATTTGTCGAGTGGTGTCTTGAGACTCACACATTTCATTTGCCCTATGGAGAGTGCACCATAACACTCAGGATGTTGCATTACAATTGGGGCTACGAGTGGATTGGGCTTGAGCAAGCTCACAGGAGCATGGGACGATTCCTGGCAGATATTTGGAGATGTGCCACGAATTGCTGGGCTGTACCACCTGAGAATGAGCGCAAAAGAAATAGCAGTATAGTGACATTGGCGTGGCTGAAGAACATCTTTGCACCTCTAGAAGAGAATGCAACTCAAATCAGATCATGCAAGCAACCAGAGTTTACATGATGCTGCTAATTGGTAGGATGTTGTTTGGAGACAAGTCAACTGCTAGAGTTCACTTGAGATGGTTACCACTACTGCGTGATTTTGAAGAGTGTGGGAGGCTTAGCTGGGACCCTATGTTATCCACATTGTACCATGGTTTGTGTCGTGTGGTTAACATCTAGTAGGTGATCTGCCAAGTGTCTTGTCTTGCTCCAGCCATGGATATGGTATAGAATGTCATTCAGTCCATAGTTGATCGTTCAAGTTTTAGGTTTCCATTGGCTAGGAGGTATATTACTACAACAAAATGAGTAATTTGATGTAAATAATGTTGTTTATAATAACAATGCCATAAATTAGCAACTAATGTATATTTTTCAGGTGGATTCCTTGGCGCCTGATGCGCATGAGAGACGCATGCCAAGTCTTAGGCACAAATTGATCAACACCATTATACAGATGTAAGTTGTTGAATATCATTTAACACATTTATATATATATATATATATATATATATATATATATATATATATATATATAAGTGGAAAGCTAATCAATTTCTTGAACAATTTATGTGGACACAGTATTATATCCGTAGATCTAGCAAATCAAACCAGCATGGGTTCGTTCTAAGTCTGAAATTTGGGCATCACCTACATCATTGATCTGCTTCCCATGTGTTGAGTGGCATCATGTCGATCGCATGCTTAAACAATTTGGTGATGAGTAACCAATTCCATTTGAGCCATAACATTGATGCCCTGCATGCGAGGGATGCACGAGGCATGGAGCGTACTTGGTGGCCAGATTATCAGGACATGGCATCAGTTATGGGATCAATGAAGAAATGGGTAGTCCATATCATCATGCTCTCGGTTTAGTCCAATTGCCTTCGCAGAGATTTTGATTAGTATAGTTGTGTTGCACGAAGGGTTTTATAGGTGAGCAGATGTTTTGCGACCCGGACATGTCAGCTCAGCGATGCACCGCACTGCGGCGTGAGTGCCCTGCAGTCATGCCTCCTCATGCTCCAGATTCGACGGCGGAGCTCACCGATGCAATGGGGCAAGGGATGTATGCATGCTCAAGAAGACGACGAGGTTGATGATGATGATGGTGGTAGAGGTTCAGAGATGTCTAGTTCTAGAGGTCACGTGGCAGGTTTAGCGGGCATGGCATGGGTGGTCCACTCACGAGTACATGGCTGGGTCAAATTCACACACGAGGGTGTATTTGGGCATGATTATGTGCCCAATTTAGTTCTCACGAATACTTGCCAAGTCTGAGTTTGGGTTTGAGCCCACTACTTGATCAGATGGACATTCCTCATGTTAGAGCTTTTGGTACAACCCCATTACCAGGCCCATATTCCAGCTCTAACATAGATATCCAGATGACTTGTCCAGGTTACACTATCGAGTCCTTGACTACTATGAGTCTCATGACCACAGGCTATGACCAGCCATCCTTTGATCTCTCGGGTGGGACTCTTGCATGGGCATTTGGCCCACACAGGATCACATGGTCTTGGAGGTGAGGATCATGGGAGAGGAGCATGGGTGAGGACCTTGGGCCGCAACACATTTGGCCACCTGTCCCATCCTCGTGGTCATCTGATAAGAGCTTAGCAAACAAGCAAGATCACTAGTCTGGGTAAGGTATCATGTATATAGCTATTAGTGTAGTAGGCTTTGATGTATCATGTATTTATATATGTTTAGGTGATTATGTAGTTCTTGTAACTTAATTTAAGTACATACTTTATTATGATTTAACTGATAATTTAAGTTTAACTTAGGGTAAAATATTTTAATTATGTTTTAAAATGGTTTTAGAATGAATGAGACCCTTAATGTGTGTGTTAAACATTTAACTTTTCATGTGGCCAGAATGTGAAATTTTGACTCTGGTAATCGATTACACATACCATGTAATCGATTACCAAAACGTGATACATGAACTTTTACAACACACTTTAACACATCTTAACACATAGAAAACATATTGCAAATAAGATAAATATTATGCAATACATCAAATGATCTGATACATGAACTCTTACAACTTACAAATAAAAAGCACACAACACACCACATGACTTGATCCGCTCTCTAATTGCTTGGCCCGCCTGATTCAAGGAGGTGGGCACTAAGGTGGGGCATCGCTACCCGATGTGACCCTCCCTCCATAGTCCGCATCTCTTACCATGTTAGGATTCAACTTCATCCATTTCATTTCGGATTCTAGTCGACATTGGTCAGCCATTTTGGCTCGTCTAAGCTTAGGATTTGGTCGTATTGGAGGTCCATACCATGGTGGCCAATATGCTTCATCGCAACCGGTGCAAACTCCATTCTGTATACTTCTAAAACATATTCATGCGGTAGACATTATCAACATAAGTACCCATTCAACTCGTGCTTAGTATGTGCACAAGCAAGTACATGACGCAAGGATAATGTAATGCTTGAAATTTCCGCAGTCACAATATCGAACCCAAGTTTGACTCTATAAGTTCTTTGGCTCCAATTCCACAGGTTTTGTTTCCTCTACAACAAAGGACACATTAGATCGTGAAAAATTAGTAACAAACATGGTCCCCAAATTTTGATTATTCCTGTGATATGCTCGCATTAAGGCTTCAGAACTCCCGACCCGCTAGTTAGGCCTCTGCTTGCTTCCCGTTTCATAGATAGTGCAGGAAGACGTAGTAAATGGCCTTCACCAATGCAGTTATTGGAAGATTACGAACACCTTTCAAGAGAGCATTTATACACTCAGACATATTAGTGGCCATATGACCATATCTACGCCTTTCATCTTGGTGTTGCGTCCACTTCCTAAAGAATCTCTTCACCCATGCACCCATATCTGGGTCCTCACCCCGCACCAACTCAAAATAATAGAGAAACTCACTCCAGTCTTTGAATATGCTACGTTGATCAGAGCTCACTTTGCATCTTTACTTTTGAATGCTCGGGCAAAGTTGGACGCAATGTGGCGAATGCAATAAGCATGATAAGCATTTGGAGGATGTCATCCACTACCTTTTGCATCTAAAGCTACTTTGATGGCAGCATGCTGCAGAAATGATTAGTATGCCCTCCTGTGGTGTCACGTGGCGTCGAAGATTTGTTAGGAAAAAAGACCAAGCCTCTCATTCTCCCTTTGACCAGCAAATGCAATAGGAAAAATATTTGAGTTACCATCCTATGCAATTGTCATTAGTAGTTTCCCACCATACTTGCCGTACAAATGTGTTCCATCGATAGTCACGAAAGGCTTGCAATGTTTAAACCCCTCTATACATGGTAGGAATGTCCAAAATAGACGATAAAACATGACACAGATGCGGTCAACCAAATCACCAACATAATTTGGTAGAGTTGAAATTTCAATGAATTTACCTAGCATAAATGACTGCAAGGCCAATAGCCATTTTGGAAGCTCAGTATATGAGTCCTCCCAATCACCATAAATCAAGCAACGCCTTTTGCTTTGCAAGCCATGCTTTCCTATATGAAACCTGGAATTCATACTTTGAATCAACTGAGGCCTACATATCCGATAGGAACCGTTGGATCAGCTTCAACTATAGAGTGAATGCTGCAGTGATGACGTGAATATTAAGTTGTGAGTGTCTTTGTGAAATTCCTAGACAAACAAGTGTGTTCCCTATTGTACCGCTTAATCTCTCACAATCCTTTCTTCCATCGATATATAACGCAAATGCTCCAATTACACCCTCTCCCAAAGTGCTTGCATTGCCCGTGATATTTCACATGATCTCTGACATACCTTGTACTTCAGCTCCCTTCGGATGCTATAGTTTTTCAGCAAGTAGTTCGGATTCTTCATTTGAACTGTTGGCCTTCATGAACTGATTCACTCCATGTAATCCCATTAGGTCGCTATCATCCAATTGATTCACTTGCATTGCTTCAAAATTTAAACTTGAATAGTGACCAACTCGTTGACTTTCAAAGCGTGTTGAGTTTGGGTTGTTGACGATTGGCCCTGGGTAAGAGGCACTACTTCCTCATCCATCTCATCTTGGAACAACTCTGTAAAGTTTAAATATATTTAATAATTCATACAAAGTTTCACGATTTTAAGTTTTTAAGGTATATGAGATATTAATATATTTAAATAAAATGACAAAACAACATTAGATAATTTATTTTTTAACTTAATTTTATTCTTGGTCATATGTATAGAAAATTAAAATAAAAAGGACAAAAATATTATTATGGTTGAAGAAGTTATATGATGTAAAAGTAAAAAAGACAAAAATATTATTAAACAAAACATCATTAGCCAAAATTAAATAGTCACTCCCACAATTAAATAATATAAAAAATAAGATATGATAGCATGTTTAAATTTATTGGACCAAACCTACAATTCAAATTATATACTAAAATATAAAATATTACAAATATTAAAGTGTAATACAAGGAGTTTGAGTTATTACCTTCATTTGGGTCCTTTTAAATCCTCCTCATTAGAAGTATCATCATAACTCGGATTTGGTCCATTTAGACCAAATCACTACCAACATTCATTTCAAAGCTTTGGCCACCTGCCAAGTCATTCTTATTTTCAAGCATAAAATTTTCATTCTATGAATTTGACATTGCTAATGTTGGAGAACACTAGGCTAATGACCCTTCAACAAATGCAGGATCAGAAGCAAATCCCCCAAAGCTTAAAAGTTTCCAGAGCTACGAATACTTCCATAACACTAAGACTGGGAAATTGAACATGACAATTGAACATCATCCCAATATCATCGTCATTAAATCAAGCAACTTGTGAAGCGTAACGTACCTTGCCCTATCAACAATAAGCTGACAACATCTGGATTATTTGCCTATTCCATTGCTGTAACTTGTGAAGAATTTTCTCATGAAGCTCAAAAATAGCTATTGATGAACAAACACGCACAAGTCCTGGGATTTGAACAACAGAACATTACCTCATCTTGTGTATTTTGCACTATTTCACAATTATAGTGCACAAGAATATAACCTCTTGTTGCCATTTTTTTCCAAAAAAAAAAAACTCACAACCAAATTGGTGTTTTGAGATACAGAGATAAGCTAGTGTTTTGAGATGAGAGAGAAGCTAAATGGTGGAGTTTATATAGACACAGAGGAAGTAAGAGCGAAGATCTGGGATTGATGCCTTAATCAAAGAAATCGGTTGGCTTTTGAGTGATTTCTTTGGGTTTCACCAACGATTTTGACACACATGAAACCCAAAGAAATCACTTAAGAGCCAACCGATTTCTTTGGCTAAAAATGAGGAGAAATAGGTCAATAAGTGGCAAATTCCTTTGTGTTCTCCGAGTTAGAAATCACCTTAAACTAACTGATTTCTCTAATATAAAAAAAAAGTGTATATGCGTACATAATGAAAATGTGAGAGTTTGGTATATAATGATTTTTTTATTTTATTCGCAAAAGCCATGTTCTGTCACATAAATATTTGCAATTTAATATCTTATCAATTGTTGATTAACCTAAGAGTACCTAAAGTACACCTAAATGTGAATAGAGAAGAATCTCTCTTAAACTTGATGCGAAAAAATAGTGTTTAATTTTGATGCATTTTCAAATTCTTCCATTATACTATTTTTTAATTATTAGGTGTGAAAATCAACTAACATTGTCAATGCGGTATCAAAAATATTTACATTGATAGTATATAGAAATTAAATCCAATAAGTAATGTTACTATTAGAGCACAAAAATCATAGATTTTGAGGATGAATAATGGTCAAAAGAAGTCAACCATATAAGAAAAGAATAAGCATCAAAAGTTAACCTACGACTAGTGAAGAGTCCTTAGTATTCGGCCAATGAGTGTGGATGGTGATTGATAACACTCACATAGAAGATATAGACGACAAACTGGTTTGAAAAACCACAAAAGGTTAAAATCTTTGTCAAGGCTTTAATTAGTAGGTGGCTGAGCTATGACTATCAAAAAGACTACTAATATATATCAACGGAAAGTTCAAAACGAGAGTTTCAACGTGGCAACTTGGGTTTACTCAGTTGAAGTTGTCTTGGACTTGAAAATTGGTTGCTTCGAGAACATGTTCTAGCCATTTTTTTCTATTTCTATTATGTTAAAGTTAACCAATTACTAATTGATATTTTATAAGACTTTGATGATGTTTTGCTACCCATATAAAGTGTCCTTAAAGCTTGATTATTGGCAATGGGTGATGTTAGCTAAATATCCATCGGTTGAGAATACTTTAACTATGTAAAAATGTTAGCCATCAACCAATGGTATAGGTCTAACACTAGGCCTTGGTCCTAATGACAGCCAAGACCCACTTCTGAACATTGGTTAAAGGATGCATGTGCTTCAGAACGTGAAGAAATGAGTTTTGACCAAGTCTCCAACTATTTCCTAGAAAATAGGGGCAGTTGAGGAAAGTGATTTATTATTCAAATAATGAAGGAAATGGTTGGATAATGGCTCTAGGAGGTTGCAGCAAAGAGTGGAAAATGCTCCCTCCAAATCACGAAATGTGGTGAAAAAGTAGTTGAAGGTCAAATAAGCCAAGGTGGTTACTAGATTGGCTAATCAGTTACCAAAATTAGCCAAGGTTGTAGTCCTATTTAGTGCTTCGTGTTAGGTCCACATTTAGAAATAATGTTAGTGTAGTTGGTGTTGAATAACTGCTTTGTTGCGTACATAAATAGCCATGTACTCAATTGAAAACAGACAACACAACATACAATAAATCAATGATATTTCCATTTACATTTTATCTTTATTTTCATGCACTTTATCTTTTTTACAATTTATCTTTCCAGTATTTTTTGCTTTCTAGAGTAATTTGGAAATCTATAATGGAAAAATAGAGTCCATTTATCTAGGAAATCATCTGATTGTTTGGAATAAATGGTGTTTTGCATTAACTGAAGTCTCCTGTAGATTTGGGAACATTCTCTGGCATGCCTTGCATTCGTACCTCGACTAATCAAGATTATTTTTGCAAAACAGTTATTTAATCCCAGCACTACCTGTCCACACCTACAAGGCATGCTTTATAGGAAGGAGTGCTTATGATCATGAAAAAAGAAAAAGGACATGAAACGAAATCAATAGTGCATAATTTGCATCATGCCAGATGTTAAGGGGCATTGTCTTTATCGTACTCGAATAGTAGGGTTTCATGAGTCACATATGTACTTGTTTTACCTGTAATTCAGACAGCCACGTCACATCAATCAACCAAGCACTTTCTTACAACTCAAGTTTAAACACATGTAGCTTATTTACTCAATTTCAATTGAGGTCATCTCAAAAGGAAGACGAATAATGTTACAGAAGAAACTCGTAGGAATACACTGGCTGATTGACAAATTTTTTTAAATTACACTTGCCACTGGAGAAACCCTGCATATGTTAGTTGAATACAACATTAACAACACCAACCTAGCCAACATGAGAAAAGTTAAATTTTTCAAATTACACTTGCCACTAGAGAAACCCTACATATGTAGTTGAATGCAACACTAACAACACCAACCTAGCTAACATGAGAAAAGTTACATGAGTCAATACTCGTTGGGCCTTATCAACAACTAAATTTGAATAGTTTGTCCTGAAGCGTTATTCTTCGGCCCAATCTCATGCTTTGTTGCCAGTCGTTTTGTATAGACAATCCCAAAGCCCGATGGAGGGTGCTTTTTGTGTAAGGCAGTTCATCAGTCCTCACGAAATGGATCAAGGACCTATAATAGTGGAACAATAATCCACCATAGCTTACACCACCCCAAGAATCAAATTAACATGTTGACCCACAAAAAGAATCCAACAAACTAACATCAACAGAAGCTCCTATTTTGTGCAATATCGCGCTGCTCTAGGCCTTTCACATATGATCTGACAGCAAGATGCTCGGAAGCATATGTCATGAAAGATGCTAATATTATGCCCCCAGCAACCATCAAACCTAACCTGTCATAAAAATAATATCAAAATATAAGTATATCAGAATGAAAGATTGAGAACAATGTTGATTTTTTCATTTAAAAAAAATAATTAGAATTCAAAGACAGAAATATGGATAAATCCACTTCAGGCTGAATGCAAATCAAACAAGGAATAATTGTTTGGTATGTTCAAGTAAATTTTAACAAGTCTAGAGCAGGGATCCTATGCCCTGTAAACTCAAAATAGAAAGCACCAAACTACAATACAACCGAAGACAGAAAAGAAAAACCCTCCTTATAGAAAAATATGTTGCTGTGTCTCGTAATACATAACATCATTTTAATAATTACTTATCTCCTTCCTCCCTCTCCCTAAAATTGGAAGATAACAACAGCAAAGAAAGCTATTAAAGCACCTAATGGTTTCTAAACCACCAGTTTAGTTGAGTGTGATGGAAGGGATGGAGAATGAAAACTGTGAGCCAAAAATAACCAAAGAACCACTACTTAAATGGTCATCAATCTTACAGTTAATGGCTGCTCCTTCCACTTACTAATAAGGGCAACAAATCTCACAGGTTGAAATCCAATCAGATGTATGTGTACACTAGTCATTACTCAAAAAAAGATAACGGAGGTTAACTTGAGCCTGCCCGTTCTTTCAAATTTGAATTTTGACATCTAATAATTGACTAGTATTAAATGACAACAAAAACAGACCAGGAACAAAATCGATTTTTTAAACTATAGAGACATAAAATGAAAATTAACCTAAAATAAATTGATAGACAATAAGTAGACAAATCATTTTGTGCAACTGTGAATGCGGCAATAAGATATCTTTACTAACAGAATTTAATGAGAATTACTTTGCAAACAAAGCGGTGATTCCAAAAAGACAAGGCAAAGATGGAGTAGCAATAGCCAAGAAGGCCATCCCCAATCCATAAAACCATGTGGCATCATCACAAGATGACATCTGACGCTGATGGCCTGTGAATAAAGACGAGATCAGACTAATTATGACAATTTTTTTGAAAAAAGAACAATGATCTTAAGGGCACAGTTAATAAAATGAAAGAAAAAGACCCTGAACTAAGCTTTACTCCTGGAGAACATACGTTTTCCTGAATCATCATCAGAAGATCTGGGAGGAGACAATGAGGAAGCTACTTGCGATGCCATGATCTTTCCCCAAAGATAAATCAAACGGAGATAACCTCCAAATAATATAAAGAAGATTGTGAATGTCAATTCGTACATCAAAAGCAAACCAGTCCATGGAGTCACTTGCCGAGGTACTGTCACAAAAGCTACCCCAAGGGACACCACTGCGACCATAAAGCAGACACAGACAGAAATACCACCCAAATAAGCAGGCACGTTGTACTGAGCACCATTTAAGAGCTGTTTAACACCATAAATAATTTTAGTATACTTGAAAATACCTTAGCATTATCATTATGCATATCCTAGTCCAACCCAGGATTCAGACCCTCTCATGTGAGGCCATCAGCAACCCAGTAATCAGATGTGAGAAACAGCCAATGCTGATCTTGGGGAATTTATTTTACACCTCTGTGAGAGTATTTTGTCCATCTCTCTGGTCAAATGAAAGGGCCTCACATGACAGGATCCATTCCCAAACTAGAAGATGGAGAAGAGAAAACCTGATGGGTGGAAGTGATGGTTGACGTAAAACGCCAGTATATGCAAGTGATCCACCTGATTTAATCCTATAACCAAGATGTCTGACATGATCACATAGTGAACTCCTACAAAAGGAACCAAAGAACAGTTGCTTCTGCATAAAAATGCAAGATTGTGAGACTTATGTGCATTCCTAATGTAGGAGAATAATATCAATCTATGATAGCTGACCTTGAGAAGTGAACAATAGCAGCAGAAGAGTACAGCACAAAATGGTAGCAGAATAAGAAACTTCACAAGAAAATCTTCTTTAGGATTTCGGCCGGCTCCTGTTCCAGGAAGGGATTCCTCAAGCTTTTCCCTTATATTCTGCAGCACCAACAAGGAAAGAACAAATAAGTTAGCATATTTTGTCATACACCAACTTGATGACAAGATTATTTAAGCAATATGACCTTTTTAAAAACTGGGGAAGAAAGAAAAACTGAGATATAGCAAAAATGGGATTATGATTTGCACAAATACCTGCCAGACTTCAACAGGTTTCACAAGCCAAGCTGTATACCAGTCCCAAGGCTTAAGAGGACCAAGTGTATAGTGAATCACTCGAAGTTCACTCCCATCTACCATCCACTGGACAAATCAGCATAGTCATATAACTGAACTGAAAAATGAAATGCAAAGGAACACTCGGACATTTAAATGCATATATTTGGTATGTGTGTTAGAGTGTGTATGAAATAGAGCATCTAATTCAGAATAGGTGTTAAAAAAATAAAAACACACAATAATTTGAGGTGCTCAATTCTATTATGAGACAGAAGGGCAATTGTGACTTTGCAGATAAAGAGAAGAAAGACACTGAGGTGGAGTCAGTTATGGAGCAGGGTCACGTTGCTTATGATCCGGAAGGCAAGGAAACAGGCAAAGGCCGCAGGAGGAAATTTCTTAACAGCAAATACAGGGAATATGTGATGGGCAGGTATAAGGCTGGCTAAGCAATTGAAAAAAGATTAGTCTGGTATGAGCCCTCTTTTTATTCCTTGTTGTGAATAGTCTCCATTCCCCATTCTTGTGTCCTGAATCCAATTCCTGATCCCTTTGCAGGTGTGAGCTCAGGAGTTGATGGGTCAAGATTGATTAGAACCTGTCCCTATGTTATTTTCATTGCTGCTGTTTCATTAAGTTTCTTCATATTTCTGTTATAGACCAAAAATACAAAACCCCAATACTGCTTTTATTTCCTTTATCATATACAAATATACCGAGGTCCCTTTTCTGTAATCATTTGAGCATACTAAATTCTCATTGAAACCATGTTCATCCACCTCCTACATACTAAGAATTAGTAAGAACAGAAAAAAAGGGAGAAGATCGAGCATAATTAAGTTAAAATGGGAGAAAAAAAGAGGGGTGTTTATCTTCTCTCATGCCTCATTTCTCCTCGGTACTTCAAAGAGAAGTATCATCTCGTTATTACCTATATTCCAGTACCTTGTTAGCGAGCATGTAAAGGCCGACATCTGCATTATAAAGTGTGGAAAGTCGCTCCATTTCAGGAACTGGTCTAGTATTCAACACCTCTGGAGCCAAATTTGGCTCAAAAAATGTGCATTGGGAAATCCAGGGTAATATGAATTGAGAAATCCCTGATCACCTATGAAAGGGGAACAGCAGGTGAGGACAATTGTTTAAACAAATCAGGTTCAAATCCACCTATAATACAAGATGCTTCAAACAAGGAAATTCATAAGAACAAAATAATGTCATTTAATGTTGGTACAAAAAGGTCATTGTACCTCCAGTATAAGACGGCAGTGTGTTAACTTTGCTCATCATGTCATTAAAAACGGTTTCAGATGGCTCCACCACCAGGACTCTCAAATTCAACCTTTCAGAATGCTTCAAATTAGCACAGAATTTTCCACATTTGAAAAGTTCTTCAATACTTTTAACCACAATAGTGTCCGCATCAAGATAAATAACTGCAAATATATATCAAACATAGCCAAAAAATCATATGGCGAAATCTTAGGAGTTAAATTCCATTAAACTAAATGGAAAGTGGCCTGTTTGGTTTAAGTTTTCAGTTTTCAATTTTGAGTTTTCATTTCAGTTTAGGATTTTCAGGATTTTGTGAAGGAAATATGAATCTTGGAAATGAAAACTAAAAACTAAAATTTGTAGTTTTCAAAATTTTCAATATTTCCTTCACAAAATCCTGAAAAGTGGAAAATTGAAAATAAAAACTGAAAACTCAAACCAAACAAGCCATTTTTTCAGAATTTTCAGTATTTCCTTCACAAAATTGGAAAACTAAAAATGAAAACTAAAAGCTCAAACCAAGCAAGCCCTTAGAATGTCCTCCCTAATTTCCATAACTATATACAATAAACAACACAAAAAATATATATATATATATATATATTTACCCTTCTTGTAGTTAGTCATGTTAAATATTTTCAGCTTTGTGTAGACACCCCAAAATCTCTTTGGACGTACTTGATTAGGATTTGCCAGTAAACTAATCTTCTCAACTATCCACCCATCAGCCTACACAAAACAAATCGATCATAAACCTTATCCACCAAATACAAAAACTTTTCAAACTACATTATTTACTATATATACATATGCATACATATGCACACATGCAGAGTGTCAGGATCAAGTTTTACCAAGTAACTCTTTCACCATTGAATAAATTTTTATTGGTATAATTTTTTATAAACCGCTTCGTGTATTAGATGCTCATATCTTATCAATTATATCTCCAAAATTTTCTATTAATCAGTAGAGTTCAATTTTGATGCACTAAATCTCTCTATATGATAATACATGATTGGATGACAATGTAAAATGTTTTTACACTATAAGTTCATCAAAATTAAATCCTAATCTAAACAAGTTCCACATGTTTTTCACATACATCAAAATCTCACATAAGGATTGGGTTCCTCAAAAGTGAGGAAGTTGATAGAGGTGATCAATCCCTTGCTTTCTTAAAATATAGGGTTAAAATATACAAGAATAAGGGCAACATCCTCATTGATATTCAACTTTTACAAAATTTAACATAAATGATCTTTCCGATAAACAAGAATAATTTAACCGTAAAACATATATCTTAAAAAAAAGTGTGTAACATAATAACATTTCTATACTATTTGTCTTCTATTGACAAAAGTTTAGATGGAGGGAAAAGCTGGCCTTAGTCCAGGGTTAGTGGAAACTTGAACCAAGTCCTGGTAATGCATGAGCAGAAGGTCAACCAAGTGACCTAACCCAAAATTCACGTCAAATCCGACAGAATCCGAAATTCAACATAGAAATTTCAATATAGGTACAAATCTCAATACTCCAGAGCAGGAAAATTTCATTCCTCTGCAGAAAACAATGACAATTCAATTTGCAATCGGAGAAACACAGAGAGGAGAGTGTGTACGACCTACCTGGAGAAGGCGAGTGGCATAATCGGAGACTCCATCAGAGGTCAGAACAACCATATCCTTGTTGGATCCAGTGTCGCGAATCGATTTCCCCAGGACTCGAACGCCCAGCAAGAATTCGTCACCGTATAACAGAGTCACGTATGCCTCATCAGATGCTTCCGATCCAACGGAAAGTAACAGAATCATCAAACACAGCCACAAAACACTATGCGGTTTCATCGTCGTGGCGAAATTTTTTCTCGAGAAAATTTGGAATTATTATTATTATTATTATTATATTTTTTTGGCTCGAGAAAAATTGCCTTATTCGGTGACTTTCTGCTCTGTTTGTGAAGTTCAAACGGTTGAAAGGAATTCGATTTGAAATATGTAGCTTCGGCCTTTCCTCGAGTCTTAAGTTCACTCTGATCGCGTGCGGCGTGGTCCACACGAAAACCATGCGCTCGTCCAATGTGATTTTTCGGGAAACACGTGGCTAGCCAAAAATTGAGTTCAAGACGCCTCCAAGGGATTACTCGTTATTTCTTACAATGGATACATCTATAGTTCATTCAATGAAAACTCAAAAATATGCTTACTTATACTACTCACTATAACAATTAGTCAATCAATAACTATTGTGTTATTGATAGAAAAATATTATTTATATTTATATATTGTGAGATACCATAATGATTAATATCTTATTTACTCTGGATAAGTGTACTTATTTTAATAGAAGTCACATCACATTTAATAATAAATAAAGTTTATATACATCTAATGATGAATAAGATAGGAAGTTGACACGATATTAATCCTTTGAATATAAATAATATAACTCTTATCAATAGCGTTTAGTGTCGATAAATCCACATTTTTTAAATTAAACTAAAATAAAGAGGAAGAAAAAAATATGTTAGATGATAGCGGAGTTTCTGATAATTTGAAAGTGGAGTGAACTTTATTGAAAAATTTCATTTCCACAATTTTATCTATCATTTTAAATTATAAAATATGTTAATAGACTTGAAAAAATAATATAATATATTCAAAAGAGATCAAAAGTAATTATGGAGGGAGATACTCAACGGCAAAGCTTTTTTAGGGCATAAGGGCAGCTGCCCCTCAATTTTTCTATTTTTTATTTATATATATATATATTATGTAAGCATTATTTCTTAAAAAACATATGATTAGTATGATTTCTTAAATAATTAATATGTCTTATTATATGAGAGGAAAAAAACCTATTAAAACTTTCTCCATGTCTTTTATCTTATCATCAAAATATTTTATTTGCATATTTGTAATTTAAAATTTAGAGTTTGATTTATATATATTAATCTAAAACCTTTTTGCATTTCCAATAAATCTCGTTTGCATGATTTTTTAAGTAATAGATATAAGACCTAATCATTTTTGTTAATGTAGCAATACATGATTAAATAATAGTATAAAAATAATTTACATTATCATTCCATAGAAATTAAACTCATAAATTATTTGATTAACATATTTATTGAGAAATAATATATCCTTTTGATTAGTATGCAAAAAATCTTCTTTATTCAAAATATACCTTGTATGATCAAATAGTCATTTTATATTGTATAAATTAATTACCATTATGACTGTAAATTCAAAATAGAAAAATTATTAGATTAATGGTTAAGACAATACATCACCACTGTAATGTCTCCCTAATTTTTTACCCATCTCCCGCCACTAAAAATAGCCTTTATATATTGTATAGATGACCCATTATGATTTGATATTTTATTAGATTTCTATTTATTTACAATATAATATTGCTATGCATTGTGAATACATACACATTAAACTCAAACAAATAAGTACCAAACACTTTTACTTACAATTTTTAGCGGTATTCTACTTTATAATTCTTAGGGGTTTATATTAAATCATCTACTTAGACTTGATTTCATATAGTTGTAACTTTTCAAAAGCTACTAATTTTTTTGAATTATCTAAAAGCTTTTAAAAGGTTATAATTTTTGTAAAAGAATAATAATAGAGAGAAGAAGAGAGAATGATCTTATTAAGAATCTCAATCTCAAAGGTACAACACAATGAACACCTAAAAGGGATATTTATAATCAAAAGGTGAGTAATATAAGATAAAAACGGATTTTTCTAATCAAATCAAATCTTAATTAAATAATTCAAAGATGTGAACATCCATAATCAAATAATGTTTCATAATACTATCCATTGGATGTCCATGAGGGATATGTCTCTTTAAAATCTTACTAAGAAAAAACTCATTGGAAAAAAAACCTTGATTAAGGAAAAAGAGTACATCATGACTCCCCTTCTTAAAAGCATGCATCCTTAAAGGTTTCTCAATCAACACATCATGATTTTGTGCACTATTTTCTCAAAAGAAAATGTAGGAAGCAACTTTATGAATAAATCTGCTAGATTATCACTTGAATGAACTGGACATCAATTGCTCATTGCTTTTGAAAATATGCCTAAAGAATAATTTTTGATAAATGTGTTTCATTCTATCTCCTTTGATATATCCTCATTTAGCTTAGCTATATATGCTGCATTATTCTCAACAAAGTTGTTGGAGTTTTTTTCTTATAAAACAATCCACATGACACTCGAATATATTGATTTACTAATACACTTAGCAGAAACATTCATGATTTGTTTCATGTTTTGCAATTATTTCTGCATGATTTGAAGGAATGGCGGTTAAGGGGAATTGCTTAAGGAGTTTCAATGATATTCAAATCAACATACACAGCTTTTATAATGCATGTAGATATAATTTTCTTTGTATAAACACAACAAATTGCATCATTTGTAAAACCTTTCTTAATCAAATACTCATTGAGACGGTTATACTACATCCATCTAAATTGCTTTAGACCACGTAAAGATCTTTGCAACTTCATTGAGTATATTTCCTAGGGATGTTTATTAGATGATGTTGATATCTTTAATCCTTGAGGGGCTTTTTATGTAAATATTATTATCTAATGAACCATATAGATAGGTTGTGACATTTATTAAATGCATATTTAGCTTATCATGTGTAGATAAGCTAATTAAATATTGAAATGTTATTGCATCCACTACTAGGAATACATTTCGCCACAATATATACCACGTCTTTGTGAGAAACCTTATGCTATAAGTCGAGCCTTGAAACGTACAATTTCACTGTCTTATTTCTTTTCCTCACAAATATCCATGTGCATCCCATGGGTTTTACACCTTCTGGTATTTGGATAACAAGTCCAAAGACTTTACATTTACAGTACGTCTAATTCAACCTGCATGCCTTTTCCATTTTTGGCCAATCATTTCTATGTTGACATTATTTGACGATTCTTGGCTCAAGATTTTCATTTTTATGTATAATATTTAGCACTACATTATATACAAATATATTATCAACAATAATTACTGTTGATTCCATCCTTTTACTTAGAGACATATTCTATTGAGATCTCATCATTTTTAATGACTATTTTTAGGTGCCTGAATGTCATCTGACATTTCAATTATATCAAAATTTTGAATTATAACAAATTATCTTACTATGTCTTTATCTTCTCCAATGTGAAGAGTATTATTTGCCTCTATAATATTATTTGCCCTCTTTGCCCCTCTTTTTTTTCAAAGGATTTTTATTTTTGGAACACTTTTTGTGCAATTTTTGCATTGATCAATTGTCCAAGGGACATCAATTGGAATGGGACATTTTCAGCTAGTATATAGGATTTAGTTATGAGAAATCACAAAGATGAAATAAATGATAATAGTGATGATGATGCATATAATGAAATTCTTCATGATGATCATGATGAACAACAAAGTGATGATGAAAATAGCCATCAACTTTAGATTAACTAAGGTATTAAATATTATATGCAACAATGTTTTGAACTAACTCTAAATTTACATATGTAATTATATCTTTTGTGGATTGTGTAATTATTCAGTATGGTTGTAGAGGTAAAGGCGACCTAAGAAGGTTGGTTTACACCACCACCTCCACTCCTGCCCCTACCACCATCGTCCTCCACCACCACCACCCCTCCCTTAGATGATGCCCATTCCTGGCTATGTGGGTCCTCCACCTTCACCCCAATTCCCAGTCACATCCATCCATAGCAATGACCCCAGCCCAACCTTACCATTGGCCCAATTCCAGCCCCACATCTCATCAGACCCAATAGTAGGCCATTCCCCCAACTTAGGCCAAATGGTAAAGACTAATAAGTTGAAATGTATTTTCTATTACATATTTTAATTTTACAGTGTGTATGATGTTTAAAATATTGTCATTGTATTTAATTCAGTTCATTTATATAACAGTTTGATCCTTTTCTTGAGGGCTCCCACCAGATTATAAAGGTTATACAGACAGATATAACCACCTGTGGCCTACTTGGACCAACAACCTGAAAAATATTAAGTAAATGTGTTGGCAGAAGTTGAAGGTAATGCTATTCGATTATGTTAAAATCATATTTATATTAATTATATGCTTCTAATTATTTATATGTTGTGAGTTTTCTATATGAAGATGTCATTTTACATCCTGCTAGAGCATAAGGTTGCCTTCAAGAAGGCTTAGAGGATTAGGTCTTCCAAGCATTTTCGAGACATGTTCCATGATGTCCGCAAAGGGCATATAAGCAACTCCTACTGAAATGATGCCACTCTCCACAAGTTGCATCTGACTCGACACTCAAGGATAGGTCCTAAAAAGGCAACACAAACCGAGCCTTAGTTAAAGGCGGGTCACTACACATTGGTGGTTCAAGCACCCACTTGAAAATAGATGGTAACTTTAATCTTTTTAGATTGAATATATTATTAACTTTCTATATTTGAATTTTATTAAATGTTATGTTATTATGATTTTAATGTATATTTCCTTGCAGGCTAGGGAGTTAAACCACCCTCAAACCAAGGAGGAGCTTCTGAAAGAGCCATACCCGAAAGGTTGAAAGGAAGGGGATAAGAGAGGTGTGGGTTGACTCTAACTCCAAGATGACATATGTAAGTCTGAAATCAAACCCTTTAGTTAATTTTTATTACTTCTTCATTTATATCATAATTATTACTTACAATATGTTTTATAATTTTCCCTGTAGTGTGAATATACCAAGCTATGGGAGCAAGAGAAGACCTAGTTGGTGAAGGCTAAACCAAATGCTGACATACATCTCTCCTCCAAAAGAAAAGGATATTTAGGCCCAAGTGCTTGGTGGCCCTTACAAGGGTTGCATGTATGAGATAGGATACTATCCTAATAGTAGGTCACCATCCTTTGCCACTAGGTCATCCTGGGGATGATGCCTCAGGAGCGTGTACATGCCCTGAATCAGGAGCTAGCGCGACACACATTGTCCAACGGCAACAGGAGCAACATCAGCTTCTTAGCAGCTCAGGAGAAGGCAGAGGTTGAGCAACGATCAAGGAGGAGCTTAAGAGATCTAACAACTCAAGATGTCCATGGAGCAACACCAGCAACAAAAGGCCAAGAAAAAAGTAAATTCAAGAATATGTAGAAGAAGATACGGCCAATGTGATGAGATTCTTTTAACAACATGAAGCCTCAGATCCTAGCAAGAAGCCCAAATGTCACTCCAATCCATTCCTGAGGGTTGATGGTGACGTTTCTTGGTACAATGGCGAAGAGAACTTCAGCTAGTCTTTTCTATTTCTATTTCATTTTGGATTTTTTTTATAGTTATCGCACTTTTTATTTGTATTTATTTTATTCTGGTACCTTACTACCATTATTATTTATTTCATTAATTTTTTATTTAATTATCATTTCATTGCTTCCTTATTTCATATCATTTTAATTGATAATTAAATTATTATATAAATAAAAGAATAAATGTCAAACAACTAGATAGTTTATATAAATTTTTCACATATGGCAATGTAATCTGTTTCCAAAAAACAAAAAAAAAAACAAACATTATTGATGGGTATTGTTAGAAATAAATGAATTTTTTAATCAAAAAGCTAAATAAATATTATGTACCTATTGGTACACATGTTGGTGATAAATAAGTAAAATACTTTTTTATTTTCAAAACGCGTCGATAAAAATAAAAATATTTGTCGATGTTATTTCCCTAATGACCACATTTAGTCTTTCATACATTTTTCCTTTTTTCATTTTTTCCTCGTCGGTATGCTCGATACTTCCTATAGCTAACAACACCCATTGGAAATATTCTATTAACAAGCCAAAAACCCATTTTAGTTTTTTGGGTTGAAAATGCCAACATACTTGGTAAAAAAATAGCCGATTAAGGGCCAACCTAGCAAACCTAACCCATTTTGCCACCCCCACCCGTAAAAATTGCATGATCACATTCGGAATAATGTGACTACATCCTCTTTTTTATTTTTTTAATCCATCTTAGCATTGAGCTATTTTTAATTAAATCTCTTATAAAAAAAAAGGGTAAAAATAGTTGACCAAAAAAAGGGTAAAAATAGGTTATGTGATTTGTTAGTTCTCCAATTTAGTATGTATTAATTTATCTTAGTATGACTTAATCTATCTATCTTTTTAATAAATAAGTTAACTAATATTCTTTAAAAGTTTTTTTAACCTAAAGGGTCATATTAAGAATAAAAAGTTTATTAGTTCAAATAAATTGACCTATTTATATTATTATTATTATTATTATTATTATTTCAAACACGCCGTAATGATTTAAGAATCATTCTATATAAAAATATATTTTGTTGTATTTGAAAATATTTTAATCTATAAAAGGTAGGTTTTTTTATATTTTATTTTGAAGTCTTCTTATCAATTAAACTTTTAAATAAACTTTTACTCCACATCACAATTTTAAAAGGGATAGGCTAGGCTTTAGAATAAAGTCTCATTCTGGACTGGACTCCTATGTCAAGTAAGGTTTTGTCTATGGCACACTGAGCAAAATATGGTGTACCACAATAGTTTAGCCGCTAGTGTGGCTAAACACATGCCAATTTTACCACACTTATTTAAAGTGTGGCTAGATTTATTCACTATATTTTGAATATATTTAACCATTTTTTAAATGTGGCTAAATGCTTGATGTGTGATACATTATACTTAGGTTTGGTTTGATATTGTTGTGGTTCTCAAAAATTATTGAATACTTTAGAGTCTCAAAAAATTATAGTAGTATTGTTAAACTAATATAAAAATTGCTCTCAATAAACAAGAGTCATTAAAGTAGTACTTAGTAAATATATTATATAATAACACTCAAATTATAAAATAATTATAATGGCCATAACTATTTATGGGAAGAATAAAAGCCTTAATTAATAGAAGGATAAAGTTTGATTTTTATTAAAATTTAAGAGTTATATTAGTTTTTTAATTTTTTTTGAATTTTGATGAGCAAAAGTTAGTTCTCAAAAGTATTCTATCAGATGCTCTCAAAACATCCCTAGCTTTTAAAAGTTGAGAGAAAAGCAATCTGGTATTTTTGTTTACTAAACAAACAAAATTGACTTATATTTTATAAGCCAGGTACACCAAGCTAAAGAATATTACCAAATTCACCCTTAGTGTACCATAGCATTCACGCTTATGCTAAAACTGCATATTTTATTTAAATGTTTACTAGACTTGTTTATGCCAAAATTGGGTTTAATCTATCCTATTTTCTTAGATACTTATAAATTAAATTAAAAATAGAGATAAAACAAAGATAGCGATATATGATCATACAAGATAACATCGTAAAAGATAATGATATCAATATTAATCCCCTTTTCAGCGGAGATACGGGCTGAAACCCAATATCAATCAATATTAACCTATTTGTTTCATAAAAAGAAATAATCCTAACTATTTGTAAACAGATAAATATTGATCTCAATCAAATTAGTTTAATGTAACGATTATAATTATTAATTCAATAATGTTAAAAACTAGAGTTTAAATTTGATTGGCTAATTTCGACAATATCCTTTAATGATACATTAGCAAATATTCATTTTAAACTCAAATTAGTAACAAAAAATAAGAGTTAAAGTCATTAATTATAGCACAAGGGGTTAGTGAAATGGACTATAACAATGTCTCACCTCTAACATGTCACTGGTTCAGTCTTCCATTCATTTCCTTAATACAAGGTAAATATAAATTTATCCATAAGTATTTTTTTTTAGCCCTAACGACTTTCTTGGACTAAGATAAAATCCTCTCAACCTAAATTTCTATGTACTGAAAAAAAAACTCAAATTGAATAGTAATTATGAAAACCAGATATCTCAAAAATTAATAATAATTTGATAATATTGATTAGATAACAACAATTAATTCGGATACATTAATCCTAGCGTGTGACACAAGGAAAGGGAAAAATTACTTATACACTGAAAGAGTGATTGGCGCAAAGGTATATATAGAGCCAGCCCCTCTCGCCCCCAAACTCTCACCGCCATTCGTAGCATACTTAGGATTGCAACTTCAATTTGCCACTTCATTCCTTTCTCGTCTCGTCTTTACTCTGCGTCATGTTACGTGAAAAGGTACCTGCACCAATATTGCTGTCATTTAACATTTTTGTTTTCTTTTCATGTAAGTGTCATTCTTTCTTTCTGTGTTGTTACTTGACTACGTGTACATTATTCTTTCTGTTTTTTTTCTCTCATCTAACGTTTTGTTTCATCCTTATTTCCTTCTTTTTTTTTTCCTTATTGAAAATTCAATGAAAAGGGATGAAATTGAGAAAAGTTCTTAAATGTTATAAAATAAAATAGGTGTTACATAATATTATTTAGTTCCGTCCTTTTTTTTTTTGGGAATATTCAATATTAGGATGGGAAAGAGTTCCACCAATCTAAAAATAGTATGGGAAGAATCTCTTTGATTGTGATACCATCTTTGAGATAGCTTTGTTTTTCTTTTTTAGTAAACGTGGTCAATATATGGATTTCTCAAAGTTTATCTTCTTGTGATCATCAGATATATGAATGCAATGTGCATTTTAGGCTATGAATATATATGATCTGTTGAGGAAGTAATTTTGAAGAATTTAATTTGTTTATGAGGAATTAATATCAAGATAAGAGAAAATAATCAAGATTTATCATGATAATATGCCGGGAATATGTAACTTGTGATATCATTCTTATTTTTATCAGTTTTATGATTAACTTGTAAGATCATTCTTATTTTTATCAATTTTATGATTAACTTGTGAGAAGGGGCAAAACTTTTACATTTGAGAGTATTAGTCATTACTTGCAGTGGATCTTGAGTTCACCAAAAATTTTATGATTAGCTTTATTATAATCACATGGTTGGGCCACATTTGTTACATAAGACTATTTTAAATAGTGAAACTCAGTTTTTAATTCAATTTTTATCGTCCCTTTGCTAACAATATGCTGACATTTTTTGCTTGGATGTTGGAGTAGAAGAAAACGCAGAGGGACCCGCTGCAATACATGGCATGTACACCAACTGCTCACCAAAACAAGAAGGCTCAAACACAGATTGAAGGACCAGTTGCCTCAAGATTGAGGTCGCATAGCAAAGAGGTTCAACTCTGGAGGCAGCAGAATGAAGGACCAATTGCCTCTAGATTGAGGTCTCAGGGTAAAATTGGAGATGTCCAGACATCTAATACTGAACTCACAGGAGGAACTCGTGTGAAAAATTCATCAGGTAATGCATGCTCAACAGATTCCAGAAAAAAAGAGAAAGATAAAAAACTTGAAAAGTGATTGACATAGTAGTAATTTGCCATTGGTAGACAATGGAAAATGAAGTGAATAAGTAAAACATCAACTTTTGGCATGGAAAATATTAGTTGTACTTATAAAATAGATTATGGGCCATGGTTTTAAATTGTGGTCATGGCAGCTAATTGCAGTTGCATTATTGTGATGCAAGAATTGCGAAAAATACTGTCTACATGGCCACAATTGCCGCTGCAATATGGTTGTGGAGGGCACCACAACTAAATATTGTGATTGCATTTATGGTTATATGTGTACCGCAATTAAAGCCATGTTATGGACATAGGAGAAACAAATAATATAAAGTGATGAGTGTCCTATTGGGCAATCATTCTATGTCCAAAATAAATGTATTTTATGAGTTCAAATAGCATTTATCTTTTCTTCTCCTATTTAAGAAACATATTTTAAAGTACTTGCTTAAAGTATCTATCTCATTTTCTTTTATATTTCTATTCTCTCAGATAAACCAAATCAACATTCAAGGCAAAAGACAGATAAGAGCAACAATGCTGCAGCAAAGAAGGGTACTGAAGTCCACACTACATCTACTATCAGGGGTGCTCAACCTTCAACAGATAAGAGTACTAAGAAGAGCAATGATTCTACACCTAAGAGTAGTGAAGGCGATGTTGCTTCATCTTCTAGTACAAGCCTACCTTCATATGATCATCAGGGTACTAGGATAATCAAGGACCCCAGTGATGCCCGGAGAAAACAAGATTCAAAGAATCAAAATGCTAAGAGTGACACAACAAACCAGAATTCAAAGAATCAGAAACCTAAGAAGATCGATAATTCTGCGGCCAAAGAGAAATCCCCCGAAGCCCTCTTCATCTAATGGTCAGAAGAATAAAAAGAAGACTAAACCTTCACAGAAACCCCCTACAAATTCAATCAATGATCACCCCACATACTATATTAGATGGAAAGGTACGTCATGATAGTTCTCTCTTATTCTATATGTGCAAAGTTTACAATTGGAACTATCAAATACTCGATTGTGCTTAGCAATTACCTTTTGAGAAGACCTAAATATATGAATTTAATTTATATGCACAGTCAGCATAAAAAAAATATACATGGACATCCACCCATATAGAGTAAATGTGTTTAACTTCACTAGTCAATGTGTTTGACTTCACTTCCTACTACCTTGAAAGTCTTCCAAATAAAAATATATGATCGAATAATAGTATAAAACTCAATTACACTATTAATGCATCAAAATTAATCTCCATATATATTACATACATAAGAAGAGATATGTCTTTGCAGTAGCACCTACCAATATTTATGAAACCGTGTAGATGAATAATGGTAAAATGTTTTCTTAAGAAATCATGGCATGTTATAACTTTAGAGGAGGAACATGAAGTGACTATATATGGGCTTGTCCATGATCTCATAGTAGAAATATGATCATCAGTTTAAAATAACAGTGTCATTTTCAGGCTTTGACATAGCTACATGTTGGAACTGTGCCTTGTGTGAGAAAGATCTTGCATGTTCACCAGATACAGAGGAATGCGAGTATCCTGTTGATGAAGATTATGAGCTGGAGCATTCTTTTCCTCGCTAATGGGACAGGAAATAGAGCAATGTCCTCTGCTTCCAGAGGTTTCTGTTCTTCCATGTAGTCATGTCTTCCACAGCATGTGCCTATGCTTATGTGTAATTGAGAAGGAGCCCAGTGATCCTCCCTGTCCCATATGTATTAGCCCTTAGTGACATTTTCATCCTTCGGAGTTTGAATATTCCTCTCATTTTTTGGGTGCAAAATACTCCTTGCATTTGGTTTAACATGAATTGCTTTGAACAAAGAAAGGAAATATATTACAAAAATAATTTTTGTGAATCTCTTCCTGATTACGAGGGAAGTAATAATTTGGGCTGTTTTAAATTTTTTTTAATGAATTTACGCTTTTCATTTTTGTCTCCAGAAATATTATTTGTCCTCACTATTTATGGACATTTGTCGACACATTCTTATCTACCATTAAATGGGTTATGGATCTAATTTAGTTTGAGAAATCTCATCCAATGATAGATAAAAGTGTATTAGTATGATGTCCTATAAGTGTGACAAATAATATTACTCTTTTATTTAAACCACTTTATACCGAGTTTATTTGACTCTAACTAATCTAGTTTTAGTTTTGAGTCACTTCAACTCTCATCGGAGGTCAAATTGCTACAACCCTTAGTTACTTATTATTCACAAAACTCAACTTCAAGATTTTCTTTAAATGAAACAAATTTCAAACCACTTAAACAAAGTGGTTTAAGTGACTAAGTGGTTAACAATCCCTTTGTTAACATTTTAGTGACTACCAAATCATGTCTTTCATCAAAGTAGTTAATTTTTCATTTCATTGTATTTAGTTAATCTAAAATTGGTAGAGGCCTTAAAATTTTACATAATACCAATATTTTGTTAGTTCAAGTAGTTTGACATTTGTTTTAAAGTATGCTCTAATGGACTCAAGATATTAGTAGATTAAAATAAAATAAACAAATAACCATGAGATTTTTTTTTAAATTAAAGAACGTATAGTGGACCAAAAAATTTGTGGAGCATCCCAGCTTTATTCTTTTTATTTCTTGGTCAACTCTTAATCTATTCTTTCGATCAGTGACTTGATGAACCATCTTAAAATAGAGAAATAACTTTGTTTCAGAAAAAATTTCTTATATAAACATAAGTTTAATTGTTCATGTTTAAATGCACTTACAATATAAATGATAGGATCCATGTTCAAGCGATTGTATCTTCGATAAAATTGGTTAGACCTATTTTCATTACAAGTAAATGTAAATTTGAGTTGTTAGAGGATCATGTCTTTTTTCATTTAATTATCCCTGTACGTGAAATATATTCAACCTTATCAAAATGACCCAGTTTCAAGCCTGTCCACTAAGTAACCAATCCAAGAATCAAACTGGACCGACAACCCACAAATTTGTTACAGGTTTTGGACCATTTCAGGCATAAGCCTAGATAGTTTACCATCATTATTTATGTTATTAATTTTGAACAAAGAACTTGGGTACCAAAGAAAAAAAATTGAACAAAGAATAAAGATATAAATATTTGGACGTCCCGACCAAAGCAAAAATTATATTTGAACGCAAGCATATCTATATGCCTCGCGTATAAGCTTTCATCTTTTGTGATAATTCTCGAACGTGAACATGTAGTAATATTGAAAGAAATTATGATTTTTTTAATCCAGGTTATCCACTATTAAAATAGTGACTAATCTTCTTAGACATAAATCATATAGATATGAACTTTATTCTTTGTGAAACCCTCTCCATACATACCACTAAAATCAAATCCCTAATTAGATATTTAAAGAATTCAATTAACTACTAATTATGATCTAATTTAGCAATTTCTCTCATTTTATCCCATATATATTTACGTGATAAGGTTCAAAACACAAGAATGATCGATAGAGATTAAAACGAATTTATATTTCATGGTTTTGATAATCATTTTTTCTCTTTTCCTCAAACATTGCAAAATATAGTTTTGAACATTCTAAAGTGTGAGTGACTATAAAGTGAGAAATTGATAGATTAACCACTTTTGATCATGTAATAAAACTCACATTCAACCATCTTTAGATATTGATGTAAGGATGAATCATCTGCCACTTTCTTACTTTACAATTATGATTTCTGTAGAGGATTATAATCCGAAAAAAGTAACAATTTGTGCCATAATTAAGAGATGTGTTGTACCTTTTGGTAGAGGATCCAAAACCTTGAGTTCGCCACCATAAACTCATACTCTGCAATAAGGGAAATGATGAATAGCGGTGGTGGGCCTAAGTCTTAGGCATGGAGCCATGTGGGGCACCTAAGCATTCATACTTTCGTTGATTCCAAAATGGGCAGAAAATAATAGCATAACAATAACGATTTCTTGTAGCCAACTGAGGTTGGCACAAATGGTTAGGGTTTAAGGGTTGAGTTTGTGGCTTCCTATGATCATGGGTTCAATTTCTTCCAACTATTAAATTCAGTTGGTGGGTAACCCTCTTAGGAAGATCTTACAACTTAGGGACAATATCAGGAAGTCCTCCTGGGATAACTTTGGACTTAGTTTGGTGGGATAGTGTGATTGTCATAATATTGGGGGTGCCTCTCTGCATTTTTAATACCAAAAAAAAAGTAACAACTAGTTGTACTTGTAAGATTAAGCAGCTTCTTTTGCTTTTGATGAAATCATTCCAATAATGAGGAATCAAGCACCATTCCTCCCCTCCTCAGGAACCTGCCCATTTCACATGGCTTCCAGCCCTTCCCCTACCATTGTTTATGGGTCCAATTATTACCCTTTGATTGGAAAAATAACAATGTATAATAATACATTATCACTATCTCCTTTCATGATATATCCCTCATAAAGTTATTTTTTTATACATATAGAGCCAGATGTGCCCATGTGGTGGCCATAGAGTGGGACACAATTGCTTTATGACAGGTAATGGGGTTTGGTAGGTACAAACAATGATTGTCACAAAACACATTCCCTGATAATATACCATCTCACTCTTCTTCTTGCACACTCATAAGGGAAAGTTCCAACCTGTCTGTTGTTTCCACAGCGGATTTAACATATCACAATAACAGTCTAACAATCAAGTAAATAATCTCATCTGAATTTCATTTATATGCACGGTCAATATAGAATAATTTTATACTTTAAACCAATAGAAATTTATCAAAATGATAAATTATAAAAAATAATTATCCATCATCACAATCATTCATCATGATTTATCATTTTGATAAAGTTCTATTATATGATAATATAAAATTATTTTATACTTGTTAATTCATAAAAATTAAACTCATTTCCTTTAATTTATGAATACATGACTAAAGTGTAAGATGATATGAATACAATATACATTCATGATTGTATCTTAAAATCTACCTTATATTCATAGTACCTCTAACACGAAGGAATACATTATCACAATGGACCGTTTAAATTTGAAAAAATGATAGTTAGTACGAATTGCTACCAATAACGTAGCATTGCAAACTGTGATTGTTTTTTACCCAGCAGTGCAGTGGATTGTTACCCATGAGATAATAAATGCAAATATGTGATCCATGTATTTTCGGTGCTCTGCAATTTGGGGAGCTAACTTTGCTTACCATATATCATCTCTCTTTAAATTTTAATCAACATTTAAAAGAGGAAAAGACTAGGCATTCTGACCAGTTAAATTACCCTCTTGGGGTTGACCTTATAATAAACAGTTCTGAAACATATTCTGTGCATGTTACGATGTCTAGGACATTTCAGATGAGTCCAAAGATTGACAGTCATCAGTTGCACATGATTAGCTGGTCCAGATCCCAAGTACCCACGTATATCCAATAAACTAATTATCCTTTTTCCCAATCAGTTATCTATCACCAATCTCCTTGAACTATGGACTAATTGTGTCTCTCAGAGCTTCCTATAACTTTCCCTTGCCTCCCCCTTGGTTCTTTGTTCCCAGCACTTGAAAAAAAATGCAACAAAATTAAAAGGGAACAATATATAGCAGAAGAGAACAGCCTCCAAAAAATGCACACCAACATGCTGCTCTTCTACTGTTACATTGGCCTCTCTCTTGTTTTTTCTGAGGGAGCTGCTCAAGCTGCAGCAGATGATGAATTGTCAACTCTGCTCTCAATCAAATCCAGCCTCATTGATCCAATGAATAATCTGAAGGATTGGCAAGTACCAAGCAATGTGACACAGCCTCCTCCAGGTTCACTCCATTGTAACTGGACTGGAGTTTTGTGCAACTCTGAAGGCTTGGTAGAGTCTCTTGACCTATCCAACATGAACCTTAGTGGCCGAATTTCGGATCATATCCAATCCCTTTCAAGCCTGTCCTCTTTCAACATAAGTTGTAACAACTTTGCTTCATCATTGCCAAAATCACTGTCCAACCTCACCTCACTGAAGAGCTTTGATGTGAGCCAGAACTTCTTCACTGGCAGCTTCCCTGGTGGACTGGGAAGGGCCGCAGGATTGAGATCAATTAACGCGTCGAGCAATGACTTCTCTGGTCTTCTTCCTGAGGATATTGGAAACGCGACAATGCTCAAGAGCCTTGATTTTCGAGGGAGCTACTTTGTAAGTCCAATCCCCTGGAGTTTTAGGAATTTACAGAAGCTCACATTTCTTGGCCTTTCAGGCAATAACTTCACAGGGAGGATTCCAGAACATCTTGGGAAACTTGCTTCTTTGGAGACATTAATAATTGGATACAATGAGTTTGAAGGTGAGATCCCTGCAGCGTTTGGCAACCTTACTAATCTTCAATACCTTGACGTGGCTGTAGGCAGTCTCAGTGGACAAATTCCACCTGAATTGGGTAAGATGAGAAAACTTACTACAATTTACTTATACCGTAACAAACTCACAGGAAAAATTCCACCTCAACTTGGCAACATTACATCGCTAGCATTTTTGGACCTATCTGACAATCAGATCTCAGGAAAGATTCCAGAAGAACTTGCTAAATTGGAAAACCTGCAGCTTTTGAATTTGATGACCAACAAACTAACTGGTCCTGTACCAGATAAGCTTGGCGAATTGAAGAATTTACAGGTGCTTGAGCTGTGGAAGAATTCTTTAAGAGGTCCTTTGCCATTAAACCTTGGAAAGAACTCTCCTTTGCAGTGGTTGGATGTTTCATCCAACTCATTATCTGGTGAGATCCCTTCAGGTTTGTGTAATACAGGCAATCTGACTAAACTAATCCTCTTCAACAATTCCTTTTCTGGTTCCATTCCAACTGGACTTTCAAACTGTTCGTCTTTGGTGCGAGTTCGGATTCAGAACAATCTTATTTCCGGGACTATTCCTGTTGGCTTCGGAAACCTCCCTGTCCTTCAACGGCTGGAGTTGGCAAAGAACAACCTCACTGGGCAAATTCCTATGGATACCACCTCATCCACATCACTCTCTTTCATTGATGTATCTTGGAACCACCTTGAGTCATCTTTACCTTCAGAGATTCTTTCTATTCCAACTCTTCAAACCTTTATTGCCTCTCACAACAACTTTGGAAGCAATTTCCCAGATGAGTTCCAGGACTGTCCATCCCTCTCTGTGCTGGATCTCTCAAACACCGATATCTCTGGCAAAATCCCAGAAAGTATTGCATCTTGTCAAAAACTAGTCAACCTTAACCTTAGAAACAACCAATTGGCAGGTGGGATTCCAAAATCAATCACAAGCATGCCCACCTTATCTGTTCTTGATTTGTCCAACAATTCTCTGACTGGTAGAATACCTGAGAATTTTGGCAGCTCCCCAGCACTGGAAATGCTGAACCTGTCCTATAACAAACTTGAAGGTCCAGTGCCCTCAAATGGGATTTTGATGACCATAAATCCTAATGATCTTATAGGCAATGCAGGTCTTTGTGGAGGCGTTCTCCTCCGTGTTCTCATAGTTTTACACGAGAAACCCGGAAAGAGCTCACACATTAGACACGTAATTCTTGGTTTTGTGACTGGCATTTCAGTGCTTTTATCTCTTGGTGCAGCATTCTTTGGTGGTAGATGGATATACCAGAGGTGGTACTTGTACAACAATTTCATTCATGATTGGTTCAAACATAGCAATGAAGATTGGCCATGGAGATTAGTGGCATTCCAAAGGGTCAGTTTCACAAGCAGTGAGATCCTAACTTGCATAAAGGAATCAAATGTCATAGGCATGGGTGGCACTGGTATTGTTTACAAAGCAGAAATCCATAGACCCCATGTAACCGTGGCAGTGAAGAAACTGTGGAGGCCAGGATCAGACATCGAGAATGGCAATGATGTGTTGAGAGAGGTGGATCTCCTAGGGAGACTAAGGCATAGGAATATTGTGAGACTATTGGGGTATGTCCACAATGAAAGGGATGTGATGATGGTTTATGAGTACATGCCTAATGGAAACCTTGGGACAGCACTGCATGGTGAACAATGTGGGAGGTTGCTTGTGGACTGGGTTTCAAGGTACAACATAGCACTTGGAGTTGCACAAGGGCTGAACTACCTTCACCATGATTGTCAACCACCAGTTATTCACAGGGATATCAAGTCCAACAACATACTCCTTGATGCAAATCTTGAGGCAAGGATAGCAGATTTTGGGTTGGCAAAGATGATGATCCAAAAGAATGAGACAGTTTCAATGGTGGCTGGATCTTATGGGTACATCGCCCCAGGTTAGTACTCATTATTCAGTAGTTTATTTATCCCACATTAATATTAGAGAAAGAAAAACAGAATGTTCGAGTCTGGCATGTAGAAGCCTATAAGCCATCAATCTATGCCCCATTTTTTGTTTTCCTTACTTTCAAGCTCAAACAAGTGAAACCGAAGGGAAACAAGTGATTGACATTTGCTGTAAATAAATAGAGTAGTGTTATTTGTACGTAGAGAACTACATATGTGAACAATGGAGAATTCACACCGACTAATAGGGAATCAGAGAAAAAGTTCAATAACAAGCAATAAATGTTGTCACCTCATTTCCCATTCATTTACCTAAAATACTCAACCATTTGCACGTGAATCCTACTATAACGACAACAACATTATCACTTACTAGTGCAGGCTTTCATTTCTCGTTAACCAACGTAAATTTCTCACTATTTATAAGCATATTCCCCTATGTCAAATTGACATGCTTAACAAGTATACAAAAATATCATTTCCCAAACAAATAAGTACAGAATGTAGCTCAAAATGTCTAATTTTAATTTCATGAACTAGTTATATAGTTTCTTCCTCAAAAATATCTAAATCCTCTTCTAATTTTATTCAGAACAACATTACAAGTTTACGTTATTTTTTGTTTCAGAATACGGATATACTCTGAAGGTCGACGAGAAGATTGACATATACAGTTATGGTGTGGTGCTTCTGGAGCTGCTAACTGGGAAAATGCCTTTAGACCCTTCGTTTGAAGAATGTATAGACATAGGCGAATGGATACGAAGGAAGAGGAGCAACAAAGCTTTGCAAGAGGCACTAGACCCCAGCATAGCAGGACAGTGCAAACATGTCCAAGAGGAGATGCTTCTTGTACTCAGGGTCGCACTTCTATGCACCGCAAGGCTTCCAAAGGAAAGACCATCCATGAGAGATGTCATCACAATGCTTGGAGAGGCAAAGCCCAGAAGGAAAAGCGTTTGCCATAATAGGGGACAAGATGGTAGCAGCATGGAAAAGCCAATCTTTACCACTTCTCCAGTAGTAAGCCTTTTGTAGCAACATGGCGTTTCGTTTCACATTCTGAATTTTTAGGAGACAGCAAATAATTGTATTTGGGTATGGTTTTGCTTATTGTTTTCCTTTTCGGATGAAGAAGAAACGGAGATTTCAGAACCACAATGTGCACAAAATTGTACAGTAACCACTATGCATGTCATTTCAACCACTGTTTCCCATCTCATGACATCCAGAGCATTTACATTTTTAGTTTGAAGAGTTATATACAATTATCACCGTACTTATATTATATACTTATATCAAGTTTAAAGTTATAAATTAGTATGTAAAAAATTATAAATTAGTATGTAAAAAATTTTTATACTTTAGTTTACCACTTTTTATATATAAATTTATAATTTTTAACTAAATGTAAGTATATGGTGTAAATATAGTAGTGGTTATTTATCATATCTCTTTTATTTTAAACAGGAAGGGGTGAAGTAAAGTGATTAATAAGACGAATAGGTGTTAAAATTTTAGGGTGAAAACTATTGTGGAAAGATCATAGGTGCTCCCGCAATTAAAAAAAAAAATTAACAATTTCGATACCTAATTCCATTAACATTCACTTTAAATTAAGGGGAATGCTCTGGTGTTGTTGGCAGTCAATGTACTCAGTGGAGTTGTTTGCGGCATCCGATGAGGAGATGAGTTGTGGACTGTGGGGTCCACTGAAGGTCTGGTGATAGAGTGGGTAAATTAATAATAATAATAAATCATCTCCTTCAAATTTCTTTTTTGAATGTTTCACTAGATACAAAATGGAGAATGGAAGCAACAAGGAGTCCCTTTCAACATCTACTGCTGGTGCCTCTGCCATGACCTTTTTCACCGTCTAATCCTTGCTGCTCAACAACAACACCAAATAAGGAACCAAATTTCTTAGCAGTATTTTCATTGTACTCTATCTGTCTGTTGATTTCTATCAGAAAAACTATCTTTCTTCAAATTAAACTCACTCTTGTCTTTCTTGCTCCTCTTGATTCTCATTCGCATTCTTGTTTCTTCTTCCGATATAAACAAACAAACAAGTTCTCCATTTAATATGTACATATTCAAATTTCCCGTTTTAACATACAATGGATGAACCCATTTTAACAAGTCAACGAAGGAGAGAAAGTTGTGAAATCCACTGAAAAGAAAGACCCTTTGACTAGTGTTGGGATGTTTGAGAGTAAAGGCGGTGAAGAAGTTGTTGTGAAAAAGAAGCGTGGCAGAAAGAAGAAGGAGAAGATGAAGGTGTTGGCTGCTGGTACTGCTACGACCATGAGAACGGGTGGCAGTAAGGGTGTTAAAGACCTGGGCTATCCTGCTAATCCGTCATCAAACTTATTAGATCGAGTTCAAGATTGACCTGATATATTTTTTTACAGGGTTAATAATCCTTTGAATTGACTAATCAAAAGTCAAAATTTCTTTTATAGTTATATTTTTTTATAATAGTTAGTGATAAATTATAACAGTTTATATCTACTATATTTTGAATAACTTGATATTATTTTTATAATCAAATGATTTGTTTTGAAATATATATCTCAAAATATCTTTTAAATTTTATTTCTTACTTATAAAATTGTATAACTTTATTATATTTAATGTCAAAATCTTTATAGATTATTTAAAAGCAAATTGTCCAATTATATCAAATTAGGTTAAAGTTTTAAAAAATGACAAATTTAAAAATCACACCGGATTGAAATTTGATTCAACCCATCCCTTATATACCCTTAGGTGGTAATAGAACCAAAATGAGGGTATAGAGTTATGCTGAGAACGTGGCAGATAAAGAGGGTCTTGATGTGAACGAATTTAAATGTAACACTATCATAACAGAGGAAAATGGTGGTGCTGTAGCAGAGAAGAAGAAACGTGGTAGAAAAGGAAGGTCACATATCGTAGTGATGGCAAGGCTAAGAATCAAGTCTTGGAAATTTGATGTTAAAAAATGGGGATTTATTTGTTTATTTATTTATTTATTTATTTTACCCACTCAATCACCAGACTTTCTATGGACCTTACAGTTCACAACTCACCTCATTTGTTCCCACAAACAACTCCACCATATGCATTTACTGCCAACACCACCTGAGCATTCCCCTTACCCTTAAATAAATGAAACTAGTCAGAAAACTTTTTAAGTAAAAAGCCCTAACTATTTTCACTTTCAACACAGATTTCTCGTTCCCGATTGACTATTCTCATTGGCTTCTCAATATCAATGGTTCTTAAGAATGATTCATCTCGATAAAAATTCATTAAATTCGTTTGATTTTATTGAATTTGATCATGTATATAATATATTTTACCAAGCACAGGATCCATTCTTATATCGTTTTTGCCTTTTTGGGGTTAGAATCTTGAACAGTTCCTGCTCACTGCTTTGTTTACGCACAGTAAATGCTCGGAAGGAATGCCCTTGATGCCTCCCATGTCAAGTAGCTGCGTAACATGAAAATAAACCTAAACAAAAATTAAGCTGCAATCACTTGGAAATTGTACAAATTTTCTAAATATAAAAAACATGGATAATTGTGTTTTTTGTCCTGTGAGAATTTTTTTTTCAGACTGAATGTGGCCTTATTCCAGGCTAATCCAAGCAATACGGAAAAAACTGCAATTACAACCATTACATACAGTTCCTCTGATATGTTTGTGTATTCAACTTCTAACTAATAAATAACAATGAAAAGTTATCAATGAAACTAGAATGCAGGATAAAAAGTTGTACAACATTAGAAGAAACAATTTGTATTACAATGCTACTGAGATCTTGTTGACATCAAGAAAAGAAGGCTGAGAAGGAAAACTGCTCTCTCTTCTCATCCCAACGAATAAAGGCATGACAATAGTTTAGCATGTTGATTAGAAAAATATTCATGCTCATCCAAGTACAAACAAACATCCTAACCAGACCAAAAAGTTAAAAATGAACAAAAGTCTCACCTAAAACTGTACCATACCCATAGAATCCCATTGATCTAGGATGGCAGTAGAGCACTACCTGATCCATTTCCTCTTTCAAGGAAACCGCTGGATGTTAGCTGGAAAACAGTCACAGAAACAGTTAGATGTATTGTTCGACTCCATTGTTGCTTTAACATAGATTTGCACGTAACATCCCTTACAGACAATAAACATGTTGCAGACAAAAATGAAAAGATACTTGTATACACTATATGTAAATGTCAATTTGCAAACTCAGGTTGGTATGCCCATACAATTCACTCTAACACTACAATAGATCAATTGAGAAACCGAAAAGCCATAAGTGACCCAGAGCTTGGTAAAATTCATATTGGTTTCCCTCTACAAAAAGTCACAAGGTAAAAGACCAAATAAATTATAAAAAGGCATGCACCCCATTAAATTTGCCAAATAATTGAAAGATCTAGAGTTTTCGCAATAAATATCTTGAAAATGAATTTGGAGAACTTATACTTGCAGTACAAGAAAACTCTCCCTGCTCATTTAGAGATAATAATCATATACCTCACTAGCTTGAACTTCACAAAGAGAAAACGGTTCTTTCTCCTTGATTCCACCATTCTCTCTGACAACTCTTTCCAAATCCTGCTAGAAAGCAACTCATTATGTTATCAACAACAGAATAATAACTTTCATCACAACCTAAATGAAACAACAGATTGCAAAAGGTAAATGATGGAAAAGAGGGAGGCTTATATCCTTATTAAACAAACACCAAATGGGCTCAATTTGATAAGATATAATACTTCTACTTTTGCCGTACAAGTGTAGGAACATAATGAATACTAAGTTGAAAGAGATTTACAGTGAGACATAGAGAATAAGTGAATAACTATACGAAGGGATCCAGCTGAGTCTATTAAACAATATACATATATATAAGTATCTTGAGTAGTTAATTAAAGAGTAAATAACATTTTTAATCATAAAATTTTCAATTTCACATCAATCTAAGCCTAACAAAATTTTACATCAATTTAGTCCAAACATTTTTAATATTGACATCAATTGGATCCAAACAAAATTTTTGACATCAATTTAGTCCTAACATTTATTTGACATCAATTGGATCCAAACAAAATTTTTTACATCAATTTATCAATTTTAGTCATTCCATTGAAGATTCCATTGAAGTAGATATCTAACAGAATGACTAAATTAATGTCAAATTGAAATGTTAGGACCAAAAGCATTATTTACTCTTAATTAAAATACATAGATGGAACAAACAAAAATCCCTCTTATAATTATAAAAAACGGCGGGGTTGGTTAATACTCCATCCAAAATATAAACAAATGGGATTTAGCAAACATGGAATCAAACTTAAAGTATTGTATCATACCTGCAGGCCCCATAAAAAGATTTAAAAAAATGAGTTTAATTTTAATGAACTAACACTATTGTCAAACTAAATTCTTTTATTTGTATAATCTTTTAAATAGTGGGTGTGTGAAAGTCAACTATAATGGCTGACATGACAATACATAATTGGATGACAATATAAAAAAAAAATTATACTGTCAATGCATGCAAATTAAACCCATAAAAAATTGCAAAAACAATGTTAGATCAAGAGATTTTTAAGCTTTAGATGGGTAATATTTCCTAAATTTATAAGACATCCTTCGTGCTATAAGTGATCAAAATGAACCACAATTTGTGGTAAATAATTCAGCCACTATATCCTTTGTGACTGTAATCAATAAATAGGCACCTTTAGCAGAATCAGGAACATAAATATCAGAAGACTTTATGCAACATTTGCACCTGAATGTTCAAGGAAAGTCTAAAGCGAGTACACAAAAAAATACTAAAAACAGCATCTCAGACACAGAGACACTAACAAGCATTTACCTTTCCAGTCAAAATTTCAAACTCAAGTAATTCCTCTACAATCTTTTCCAACACCAGGCGATTTTTCTGCAGCATTTTTCTCGCTTTAAGGTATGCCAAATCAAACATCTAGAAATATCACAAAAGATTAAGTTAGATGCTTCTTTTATATACAAGACATTAAATTTCTACTTGCACATGGCTACCTTTTCAACTTTAGCCGCCATCACATATTCATGGTCATCCCCCATGCTTAATGACGTAGCCTGCATCAACAAAAAACTTAAGAGGTCTACAATACTAGCATTAAAAAAAAAATCATAATGAAAGTTTTGCCCTTTTAATACAGTTTGTCATAACTCCCTCCCTCATAATTAATAGCTTTGTTTATCAGAAAGCAGTACACTACAATCTTCTTTGAAACCCAGACTACTCTCCAACCTGGAAGAGCAATTGGTTCACAGATTAATGTTCATATATTTGAGTTTGAGGGAATCAATCAACACTAGAGTAACATATGGAACACTTACACCATCCAGTAATAAACAAGTGATTCTCGTCCATACAGCAACTGAATTATAAGTGACAACCATGTCCATCTTACATGCCAAATTTTGGACAGTTCAAATGAATTAAGTGGGTTGATTATTTCATCTCTCGTAAAAGTAAAGTGGGCACTAATTTTTAGAGATTTTAATAGAAAATGAAAAAAAAAAAAATCATCAATGTGAAATTTTATTATCCAGTTATGCATGACACATCTATACATGACAGTTAAACTGAAAATCACCAAATTTGACATGAGACTTAAGCCTTAAATTGAAAAATTATGGACTTCAAAGTTCAATTGTGTTACTATTATGCTAGATTAATAGATTCCACATCCTACGGAGCTTCTGAGAATTTACGTTATTTCTCCTTTGTTTAAAAAGTTGAAGGGTTTAGCTCGATCAGCAATTCAGTAAATTCATTTAAAACGGAAACCCACTTCTTAAGCACATTTAATATGCTTAATGCTATTTGACAAAGAGACATGCATATTAGTATTGTGTTATGTTAAAAGTAAGATTCAAGTGACTATACCAGATAATTTGACCTAGCTCATAAACACCACACAATCTAGATGCAAAACAAACAACAACAACAACAACAACAATAATAATAATTCACCACTGACAGTTGCAATGCATGTAAGAAAGAAGCATACAGCATTACTACGGTAATAAATTGCAGGACTGTCATCTGGTCCCCAGCCGTACTGAATGACCATCCTTGTAGCTATCTGTTGAGAAGTTCATTGGGGGAAAAATCAGACTTAAGTTGCAACATTTTTTATTAGTATTTTCATTTTCATAGAAATTATAGCATGAAAAAATGCAGATATTTTAACTGTATCAACTAAGATAGAATGCCAACCTCTTGCGCCTGTTGTATCTCTGGCGAAGACAGTAAGTTTTCTTCCCCAAAAGGAAGTAACATTTGAGATGCTACATATGATCCAAAAGAAAAGACAAGTTTCTTTTCTAGATACGATCTTGATTCTGAATTCCAATTAATGGAACCTTCATTTCTTGCTTTTGTGATTTTTGTACATCCAATCCCCTGTATAAAACATGATTAAGCATCTATCATTATTCAAGTGAATATGATAAGTCCATTATAATTTCTTCTACTGACCTAGACTAACAGAATGGTAACTACCATCATTACCAAGCAAAGTTTGGAGAACACAGACTTGCAATAGGCCACAGATAGAGCCAGAGTCAAAAGTCAGGTATCTGCAGTCTTTGTTACATTGTCATACGGCACACTTAAGATTTAGGACTATAAAAAGGGATAGGCCACTTCAAGCAACAAATGGCAGGCTAGACAGGTGAAAGTGTTAGGATCCCATTAGTTAGTTAGGGGAGCTAGTTAGTTAGTTAGTTAGTTAATTGGTTAGTTGACTATAACTAAGGGAAGAAGAAGTTAGTTAGGAGTGTCTTTAGTCATTTGTAAGTGAGTCTTAGACTTGGAAGAGAATGGGGGCTCTAGAATTCCCTCAAGGCTATCATATGCTCTTGTATTCTTTTACAGAATTATTGGTTCATTGCCAAGGATTCTCTATTAATACAAACATAATTCAGTACCTTTTCCTCTTTAGATACCATAGTCTAATATTGGTATCAGAGCAATGTTAGACATTGATACCTAAAGAAGGAAGGACTAAGCTTTATTGTTTTAAAATGAAGAATTACACTACAGAGGGAATTCTAGAGCCCTCAATCTCTCCCAAGAATGACCAAAAGATACTCCTAACTGTCACAACTTCCCCAGAGGGTGTTGCGCAGAAATGACAATCAATTTTAAAAAAATTAAGTCACCACCAATTTTAATCATGGCCAAAATTGGAAAACCTTTTGATTTGCAAAATTGGTCTTTTAAAATATTTGAGTTTGGGAGTCTAATTATAATTAGTGAAAGGTGGAAATTTAATCCCACTACACCCATAACGCATCCGTATAAATATAGTTCCCTAGAGCGCATTATGCAAATTTATTTATAACTTTAAAAATATTTATTTTTCCCAAATATAAAAGACAATAATGTACAAGAGTAAAACATAAAAAGAAAGGAAATTAAAAAGGAACAAAATTTAAGAAAATATTAATTTTGGCTTGACAAGTGTGTGGCCTCCGACATATCTTCTGATGCAATGAGAAATTCAAAACCACGTTATTCTTATAGAAAATGTTTGTGTTGGGTTAGTTTCAATTAATAAAAAAAGAAATTGTTAAGAGGACAAATCCACTTTTGCACAAGATTAAGGGTAGCATGAATTACACAATAAATCCTTACAATTCTCGAAGCCCTTAAGGATGGTTAAACTATATATCAATGTCACGGATTGTTGCGTGGATTAAAAAAATATTTTTTTAATTTTTATTTTGTAAGACATTTTTCCTTTTCTTTTTTTTTGGGGGGAAGCCCATGAAATCCTAAGATTCTACAAAAAGAAAAAGAAAGGAAAAAAAATGAAAGAATTAAAAAAAAAAAAGATCAGCCCATAAGACTCCCCTGTAAAAAGAGAACTTGACCCAAAACAGCCCAAAATCCTATGACTAAAAGTGGCCCAAACAAAAACTAGACCCCCAAAAAAGAAAAAAAAATCCCAGGCCAAACAAAGACTGACCCAAATCAAATCCCTAAACCTAGTTCACACAAGTAGGAAGGCAGAAACACCCACAAGGGGGAGTGAGGCGGCGCACTGGCAGCACAAGAAGGCAACGGTGCCCTGACACTGCTGCTCCGACAGACCAAAGTGGTGGCGCAGGGGCAGCACAGTGGTTGCATGTCGCGAAGGTTTTGCTGCTGTTTCAAGGCGGAGAAGGCCGCTGAGCTTCCAGTGGTGGCATGGGGATGACGATGACACAGCGGCTGGCGCAGGATAGAGGCTTCCCACAGCGGCTAGAGGGAGCTGCGAGGGAGTAGGTTTTGTGGGTGGGATTGTGGCTGGTTTGGTGGCCTTTGGGTTGTCAAAGGTGATGGTGGTGATTAGGGGAGAACGAGGTCGAGGTGGTTGTCGTTTCAGCTGGACAAGGATGCTACGATCGAGACTAGGTGGCGATGATGGGATTTTTTACGGTTTAGTGGCTGCGGGTCACATGGTGATGGTGACAGTGATGAGTTAGAGGTTATGTGAAGGATGGTGATGGGGGTTGTGGTGTGTGTCGTGATGATAGTGGTTGGCGATGGTGTGGTGGAGATGATCAAGGCTATGGCTGAGATGATGAGAATGTGTGTGACGGTGACGAGACTTGTTACTGTGAATGGTTGAGGAAACGGTGATTCTGGGTTTTGATAGAATTGGTAGAGGCTGTGGCTTAGTGAAAGTGGTGGCTAACTAGGTGATTCTGAGCGGGTGTGAAGGGAGAATGGTTGTACTGGGTTTCACTTTTTTTTTCAGATTCCTCTTGCTGCAATCTTACTCTATGTTTGTGATTATCTGATTTTTTATACACCTTTGCGGATCCTTTGCCATAATGTCTGAGTGATTCTAGTTTAGGCTGATTAGGAATTTTCCTTTTCCTTGATTGAGATTATAATTGCTAGTGATGGAGGGATTTTCAATTCAGATTGCATGGCTCCCTCTGTGACAAAAATCTTGGTTGATCCTTTCGTGATTCTTGATGATCTGCCACTTCCCTTCACATCTTTCTTTTTTTTTTTTTTTGGTTCTGTTAATGGACCAATGAGAAATAAAAAGGTTGGGCAGGTTACAGACTTAGATTAGAATGGTTGGGCTGACACTTTTCTCTCTCTTTTCTCTTTTCTTTTCAGTTGAAATAGGATACCAGACAAAATATGGTGTTCACACTAACTAATCCCTACTTCCTTTATTTATAGTCAACCAGTTAACTAACTAACTAACTCTCCTAACTAACTAATGGGCCTAACACTACTCCACAAGAGATCCACCTTGTCCTCAAGGTGGGGGTACAAAATGTTACACCGAAAATCCAACAGGATCCCACTGCTTAAAAAATAAAAAACTGAAATTCTCTTTTTCTTGAGCCAAAATAGTCAAATACAAAAAATATTGTATGTATCAAAAGTCCAAAATCAGTATCCGTCTCTTGTAGAATAAAGCCCATTCTTATGAATCCAACAAGACTCAAACCATTGTTTTTGCCCAATTGCTGAACCAAACTGAGTTGGGCCCAATAAATCTAGAAAATATTCCCTCCGTTCTAGGACTAGTGCTGTGCTCAAATTTGGCGTGGCCCATCATGCTAGAAGATGAGGAAATTCCTCTCTCCTTCTTCACAAAGCTTCTGTCAAAAAATGGCTTCATTGTTGTCTGCCTTGCCTCACTCTTCGATGTGGGTGACTCGCCCATCACCACGGCCACGCAGATCTGTCCTTCGCCGACCACAGACCAGTGGGCAATGGCAGCCGCCCGAGTCATCGTCACAGAAATCGTCTCCCTTATCCCTTCCTCGTCATCTTCCTGTGATACCTCCCGCATATCTTCCTTGTAGTCAAGGCTCGCAATGCTGCTTGTGAGACCACCCTCATACGTGGCGTGGCCTGCAACCCATCCCCTCGGCCTTGTTGCTTGTCCAAACAACGATTTTTGTTCCACCCTGCCATTGCACACTCAGTCACCAAACAAGAATCTTTAGTGGGCAATAGTTGCAGCCTTGCGGGTTGTCTCTGTCGCCCTTTTTCCGACAACCACTTTGAGTTGCCTCTTTGGCTACCACATCCAATGACAGCTGCTGGTGCTTCTACCTGCACTTCCGCCATCAAGAGTATCTCACCAATCGCAAGACCTAGTTGCTTATCCTCAACTGAACCTGGTGTTTCTTCCGGTGGTGGCAAGTCACAGCCTACATATCGGCCTTTCCCTCCCATGATTTATCTTCATCCACCCTCTTCTCACTTTCTTCCAAAAGCGGCTCTTCCCCATCCGCTTCATTATTCTTGGGCCCGTTTTCCTGGATGTTGAACTGAGTTCTCAACAACTATCCACTCTTGTCCCCATCTCTCCCTTCTGAGTTCCAGTTCTATTTCTTCGTCTCCTTCTTCAACAAATGCCCTCAGAAATTGCCACAATATCCCAGTTGGCTTACCCATCTTCCAAAACATGTACCAACAATAATGTTTCCCTCTTCATCCAGCTCCTATCTCTTCTGGACTTTTTGCTTTTGATGCCTCGCCCCCAAGCCTCTTGCGCTCAAGAAAAATACCTGACATCTTCCACTCCCAGGCTTGTGCATTAACCCCATCAAACATTGGCAGTGCCTCCATTTCTTTGATTGCTCTCATAAAAAGCTCCTCCCTGGATCAGTTAAATCTCTGATACCAGCGTTAGGCACTAGTATCTAAAGAAGAAAGAACTAAGTTGTATTGTTGTATATTGAAGAATTATACTATGAAGAGGGAATTCTAGAGCCCTCAATCTATCTCAAGAATAACTAAATGACCAAAAGACACTCCTAACTAATCCTTACTTCCCTTATTTATTGTCAAACAATTAACTAACTAACTAATGGGATCCTAACAGAAAGCAAATAAATGGACAGGAAGCAGAGATACTGTATACTACAGTTGAAAGAAAAAACACAAATAAGCAATGCTAATGAAGCATACAAGGAATAGAAGCAATAAAAGAATCAGAAAAGAATGTTCTCTTTTGGAATCTTTTAAGGTCTCAGCATTCCCTTAATACTTTGGAACACAAAAGCCAACTCAACAAAAGAATCAGAAAAAAGAAAAGGTTCTCTTTGGGAGTCTTTTAAGGTCTCAAGATTCCATCTTATACTTTGGAACACAAAAGTCAACTGTTATTGAACATACTTCATTTGCTAAAAATTAAAAAAGATGCTCAGAGCTTCCATCTTTCAAAACCACTTTCACATATTTATTGTTGAATATTTACATTCAGAGAATGGCTAGTTTCTCTAAAGCATGGTAGTCAAATCGGGATACAAACTTTGTATCGAAAACGTTATTTTTTTTAATTGTGAATCGAATCATATTGTGAATCATCAGACTCATTATCAACAATTAGAAATAGCATAAAAATATTTTTAATGTAAATGAACATAAAAAGTAAATACATATATACTTCAAATAAAACAGGGTTCAAGTTATAAGTCATAATCATGCCGTAATAATCACAAATATGTCATAATAATCATGTGAAAAAAGACATTAAATCAGTACACAAATAAAAAAAATAGAATATTAGAAAGTTAAAAACATAAAAAGATAAAGAGAAAAAACGGGCAAAGATGTTTATGTTACGATAAAAATGCAAAAGATGATAACTTCAAAAGAAGTGTAACAAAACAGGAGCCAGTACACAAGCAAAGAATGGACTAATAGAAAAAAAAATAAAATATATATATAGTAATAGAATAATATTAAACACATGAAAAAAGGAGACACAAACCACAATGAGCATATGCCCTGTTCATACGAGAAAAAAACGGAGGATGAAGAAGAAAGGCAAAAACAAGGCAAAGTATTAAAAGAAGAGAAAAAGGGAGTGTTTGGTACGACATATTAGGCATGATAGTATAAGTTAATGCTATACATTATGTTCTTATCCATTATTTGGTACAGATACGTATTGTATAACCTTATAAGTCATAACCCCCATATATGTCAAAATGTTGTATAACTCAATATAGCATAGAGAGGTTATTAGGCCTAATTAGCTTTTAACGTATAAGATCATTTTTAAAATATTTTATTAAAATAAAATAATTCTTAAATAAATAATAATAAAATAAAATTATAAAAATAAAAATTATTTTTAATAAAATAAATACAAATAATATATAATAACAGTTTAGTATATATAATTAAAATAAAAATAAATATAATTGATAAACAATAAATAAGATAAAATAATCAATATTTAATAACAAATAAATATTTTAAATAAATAATATATAATATAAAATTATAAATTATTAACTAAAAAAAATACAAATAAATAATAAATAATATGTAATATATAAAAGTAAGGATCAGTAACTTAAATTTAAATAATTATGACTAAAAATATAAAATATTAAAATATGTAAAATAGTATCTTTATTTATATATATTATTAAAATAATAAATAATTATAAAATATTGCAATATATAATAAAATTTAATAAATATTAAATTTTAATTAGTAAATATTTACATAAATATAATATTTCAAAATTATTATAACAAAAATTCCTATTTTACTATTATTTGATTTTATTTAATATTTAATTAAGATATTAAAATTATTTGTAAATAAATAGTATGATATTACTGAATATAAAATCAAATGCCTTATGCATGTTACACCAAACACTGTATAGTATTAAAATTTATCACTTTATACTATCGGGTCTTATACTATCAATTCTTATCCTATAAGGTGTGTAAACGTGCCCTAGAGGTTTGGCATTGAACAGACATGTATAAGTGGTAGTTTCCCTCTTTCTTTTTTGATTAAAAAAGGCAAAAGAAACATACAAGCTTTTCTCAAACTGGTTCATGCACAACCCAACCCATTGCACGCGACCCAGCTGCAGCGCAAATCACATTCACGCGACTCAACTTGCGATTCTATTTCGATTCGCTATGATATGCATTGCCCAGCTTTAGACTCGCATTGAATCACTTGTTTCGTATTGCAATTCATGCAATTCCAACTACAATGCTCTAAAGAGTCTAGACTACAAAAATATAATGTAGATCTCATGGCCTAACCATCTTTATCTTCATCACCTAATTAAGGAAATTGTGACAGAAACCAAAGTTTGACTACCAAAAAGTCTTGCTACACCAGCAGTAGAAATGGCTACAACAAAGTTTATCTTTCTCGCACTCCATTTGATAAATAATCGTTTTTTAATAGAAAAATCCAGAATTGCAAGAGATATATAAATCACTGACAGCTATTGCTTATCATCTTCTGCTAGGAAGCAAACCAAGTGTAAGGCTATGTATAACGCAGACAAGGGATGAGCATGACTAACCTGCCAGGATAGAGGTTCAAGCCATAAATTATCAACATCATCAAAATTTGGTAATAGAAGAGCAATAAGACCACGGCCAGCTGCCCAGACAGCATGCGGAAATTTGGTTTCCCTCGTCCACTGAACAATAAAGAAACTCTATCTAGGTCACTTTTCTATGGCAACATAATTGAAATATCAACTTCTAAAATGTAGAAAACTTAGACTGCATTATGCTCAAATTTAAAAATGGAAGAAAAAACTCAGCGATTATACATAACAGGATATTGTAGGAGCAATGTTGAGTACATAGTAAGAACTATGGAGATGATAGTTTCTTACATCAAGTGGAGGGCTCAAAAGTTCTATCCCATTGCTTATCTGGCCATATGGTTCCATCAAATCAACAACATTCTGCAGATCTTCTTTTGTCAATGTCAGCCCAAGATGATTTACCCATGCTTTGCTTAACATCTTGCCAATTTTAGACTTCCGCAGCCAAGGGGGGATTGCAGAACTGAAAGTCTAAGCAAGCAAAGGTAATAAATATATTTCTTCCTTACTGGACAAAGTATATGAAACAAAAATACCGAAAATATGGTTGTAAACGAAATTTGATCCATAACAGTATAAGAGATTCATAACAGTATCAATTTAATGAGTAAAATGAACAGTTAAGCAGTATGCAATATTGTTCTTCAATCTGCTTTTCATTACAATTCTTCATAAAAACCAAATTGAAAACTTTTAAACTAGTAAATATAGCAGAAAACTAACATATCAAATGAAACGTATTAGTTGTTGAATCATTGCAATTCTTATAATTGAGTTGGCTTAACTCAAAACCAAAAACTAACTCATGGGAGGAGGATTGCCCAATCTTTTATAGAGGCTATCTATGCCACATCCTTAACCAATGTGGAGCTCGAGCAGCTATAAACAAAACTTCAGAGTCATTTCTATTAAATAGAAGACATTTGAGGGGAAAATTTTCTTCATTTCTCTCACCATTTTTCTCCTTTTTTTCATTTGTGTGTGTGTGTGTGTGTTTTTTTTTTTTTTGGGGTGAGGGGGGGGGTGTTGGAGCCATGTTGCCAAGCACAGAATCTAAGTTATAAGTAAAGCAATGTTCATAAATAAGGTATCAGTTGGCTTGATTAGTAAAGTCTTTGCAATTGGCACCATGAATCATATCCTGCTTTCATTGGGGAAAGGAGAGGATTACCTCCTGTTGTTTAACTCACACCCACAAACAAAAAAATACTAACTTCTCCTATTAAGCTACTGAAAAAGAAATACCATAGTTGGCAAACTCTTACTGCGAGGAAACAACAGTAGTTCATCAATTCATCTGTGTCAAGAACTTTGCTCCGAAAGGCACTTCCTTCTAAAGCCACAGGAACAAGTTTTAATTCAATAGGTCGTAAAAGAGCTGTCTTCTCAGCAACCTGAAAATGAACAGTTTTTTGAGTTCAAAGGTATTGGAAAAAAAAAGAAAGAAAACATGGATCAGTGAAGTATGAAGAAACTAGTAAATGGCTAGCAAGTAGCAAGGGCATCTGGATTATATCCTGTTGACCAATTTATTTTATATCAGTAGTGAAGCCATCTTCTATTTCATAACTTCACTTTTGTTATCCTCCATTCCCATCATCTGTCGATTCTTCAGTTGTATTCATAGGCTCAAGTGCAATGTTGTCATTCTAAACCTTCCCTTCTGTTCGTATTTACTTTGGTTTAATGAAAATGCTGATCCTCTGCTTTTCTGAAAAACTCTTCGACTCTCTTGACAAAGTCTTATTGTAGATTGAGAGAACAAAAAGTTTCTTGGTCAACACCAAACACCAAAGAAAACTCAAAGGCCATATTACAAGAAGAGCTCTATTTTATTGATAAAGGTGTGGGTTGTTTCGTTGGGGGAGGCTTGATGTAAACAAATTATTATAGGAAAAACAAAACTTTGAATTCTTCTATTATGTTTTCTGCTCCTTTTAGCTTCTGACACTACCTCTAGATCATCAAAGGTTCACACTCTCCCAATGTGTTATGTCTAGCTCTATTTCAGAAATAGCAGCCCACTCATTTTTGCATTGTTTGGTGGCTGCTATAATATTAAAAATTCTCCTTGGCTTCTGGTGAGTATTGCATGTGTCCCTCAACTTTGGAGCAGTTTCAAGGATTTTAGGGTATAGAATTTTATCTACGGTTCTCCTTGGTGCTCTATTGGTCATTTCAGTATAATCATCATTTACATTTCACAGTATGCACAGACAACTGGTACTGCACAATCTTGCTGCATTCTAAAGTTTTCTTGTTCTTTATTGCATCTTTACTTTTTGTTGTGTGGATTATCTTATCATCCCCCTAGTTGTGCTTTCCTTGTTCTCTATGACTAAATTATTTTCTATCAAAAAAGAGATGTTCAAATGAACCTTTTTCCAGTCTACATAATCAATAAGCTGATCATCCATGGTTTCCTTTGCTGCCAAGTACAATATTTTTTCTCTCTGCTTGAGTCGGTCTTTGAAGATGAAATATTCTATCCATGCGACCTGGCCTCTGCAAGGCCTCATCAATTTGCTTGAGATTTCTTGTAGTAGCCATCAAAACAACCCCATCTTGTTTCTCAAATCTGCAAAGTATAACAGCAAACAGAATCAAAGAAACTGCATAGCTTTGGAATTCTATTGACATATGACTACAAGCATATCTTCATTCTCAGTAATTCAAAAGAACCAATGATATAAATTACCCATCAAGTTCCACAAGAAGTTGATTAATAAAAGCTTCATGATCTTGATTTTTGGTATGAATAAACGTGCCACGTACGCCAGCAAACAGGTCAAAATCCTCCACAAATATTATAACAGGAGCCTACAAGTAGCTGCAAGCAAATCAGTAAAAGTGGAGATATATATAATCTATAATAAGATTAACAAACTCATATTACCAGCATACTATACAGCATGCATAGATTGAAATCAATGTTTTGAAAAAGCAGTAAGACGTTGAACCAGTGTGAACTGGCTTGCAGTCTAAATGGTTTGACCATTAGTCCAACCAGAAAAATAAAAGGAAAACTAGATAAAAACTCAGAAGTACAAAACTATATGTTACTGTTACATTTATAAAATAGCAAAATATATATACAATAAATTCACTCATATAACTATCAGATTAAATGGGTAATAAAATAAACCAATTGAATACTTCAGAAAGTAATAACAAAAGACAAATGAAACATGACCATATGAAGTTCATATTATTAGACATTTAGACCAATTTGTTTTCTTGTGAACTAAATGTTCACTTCTGACTAAAGATATAAAGTTCTAAATAGGGAAAGTTAAGGAGAAACAAAATAAATATTAAGGTGGCTGAAAGAGGACAACCAAATCTCTTGCTGTTTGAAACAGTTCGCGAACATTGGATGCACTTTGTCCAACCCATAGCCCAGCCTCCAATTGTTGGGCCTTAATTTCAACAACAGGCACCCTAGCCTCGGCAGCTATAGCCAATGCTAGAGATGTCTTACCTGTACCCCTCTCACCTACAATAAGAACTCCCTGCAATATATAGAACAGTTCTCAGAAGCTGATCTTGGAAGTTGATATAGGCATTTTCCCTTCTATTTTTTGAACTGGGAAGTTGATATAGGCATTTTCAAATCATATTGTGCACACAGCAGTTATATGATGAATAAGCCAGCAAAACTTTAGAAAGACATTGAACTACAAGTTTATGGTATTATTTTTTTGAATTAAAGAATAATTTAATCAAGATGAAGAAACAAAGAATACAAAGATAATGGAGAACAAGACATCCTCTTTACAAGAAAGAAAGCTAACAAAAGAGGAAAAACATCCATAAAGCAAAGTTTTCCAAGCTCTCAACATATCCAAGAGAGAAATCTTTCTTCTATTTTTTTGGTTTCCCACAGGTGTCGTCCACTGGAGGCAATCTTGCTCTGCAATTGGTCCGGCACTAAATGTGGGCACCTCTCCTAGTTGGGCGTCAAACCATGATTACTACATCGTGGGGGACTAGCCCTTTCCACTAGACCTAATCCCTGTAGGTAGAGAGAAATCCTCCTAAACAGATCATGAGCTTTACACGAAGTGAAGGCCAAACACCTAATCTTATCCCACAAAACTTGTTTGTCCAAAAATCTGTCATTAATAATGTGAGAATTAATGTCTAACCAAATACGCCAAAAAGTATTGGAGATTGCGCATTGTGATAAGGATTTGGCTTCCTTCTTTTTCCCAAAGTCAGCAAACCTAGTCAACAGGTTCTGATCCAAAGTTCAAGGACAAACCCAACACTCACCGACGATATCAAACAAAAACTTCCATAAAGATTCAGCCACAGAACAACACAAAAATAAACGTCAAACAGACTCAAAACTCGCACCACACATACCACACACATCAAGGGTATTGAAGAGCTTAATGGAAGTAAAGCAAAGCATGGAATCTTTAATGTATGTAATACCAAACTCTATTTCGATCTGACCATTTACCTTTTATGAGTAATAAATGATCAAATCACGCTTCTATATAAAATGATTAACTCATGCAATTTGTTGAAAAACACAAGAACTGACAGACTGATGCTTTGTGCAAATGAAGCATACAGCAAAGAATAGAAGGTGTTTCAATTTTTCCATTACAATTTTCTCCTTTCTTTAGTCAAAGGAAAGGAGAGTTGGAGGGTGAAAGAAAACTATGAAGAATAGTTAACTTAAGATCCCTAGTTTTTCTTGCCTTAATTGAACCAAACAAATTTGGTTGCTTAAGCATGTTTAAGTATTTCAAGGTCTACTTGATTTAAACGAAAAATATGGATTAACGGTCAAAGGAGTGTGAAACAAGGAGATTCTCGATGTGGTTAACCATTCAGTGTCAAGAGTCATTGATACTAGGTTTGCTAAGGGTTTAACCATTGGTAAGAAGTGGATGTTAGTCTCCCATTATTAATTTGTTGATTGCATAGCTTTCTATTAGAAGCCAAATGTGATCAGACTCTTTTGTTAACATTTTATCAATTTCAGGTTTCTTTGAGGTCATCTCCCATCTTCAAATCAACCTTGCCAAAAGTGGCTTAGCTATTATTAATGAGGATAATCAAATTTTGAAAGGTTTTGCCACGTTAGCCAGTTACTGGCCCTATATTTATTTGGGTATTCCTATGGGAAAGAATCCCCAGGCATCATCTTTTGGGGATTCAGTGATTTGTTTAATTTCCAAGCAACTAGATGACCTTTTTCTCCATGGGAGGTAGGATCACTCTGATCCAGTCTTGTTTATCTAGCATCCCCTTATACTTTCTCTCTCTCTCTCTTTTGTACACGTGTCTGTGGCTCAAAAAATAGAAAAATTCATGTGTGATCTCCTTTGGTCCTAGGTAGGAGAATTTAGAAAAGACAATCTTGTTAGTTGGAAGGTTTGTTTCAAATCAAAAAAGAAATAGGGATCGGGCCTTGGTAATGCATTGGCAGCTAAGTGGTTCCGACATTTTTCTCCACAACCTACCCCTTTATGGCATTAAGTCATTGAAGTATGGTTTGCATCCGAAAGGGGTCACTAACTATGTGTGTAGAGTTACTTGCAATAATCCTTGGAAATTTATCTCTCAGGGTGTGCTTCCTATTAGTTCCCTCTAGTCCTTTCATTTGGAAATTGTTCTCCTATTAAAGTTTAGTAAGATGTTTGGATTGGATGGGTATTGCTCCTCATTCAAAGGCAACTAGGCTTTTCACCAATCTTCTTTACATAATGCCCTAGTTTGTTAATTTCATTCCCAATATAGCCTCTCTTGAAACATTCGTTTTCTCAGGAAGTTGCATGATCAAGAGGTTACTGAATTAGAGTCGCTAATTCCTTTAGTTTATTCAATTCACTTTTATAATATCCCTAACTCAAGAAGGACTCTTGATCCCTTGGGAGTTGGGAGTTTTCTCCTGAGAAACTTATTTTCAGTTATCAACTAGAAAATAGAAAGATTTCTACTGGATAAACCCATTTAGAAGCCTGAAGCTCACTCTAAGGTCAGAACTTTTGTTTAGATTGTTGTTCTTAACAAGATTAACACAAATGACACGCACTAGAAGTGTAGGCTTATAACTGCTTTGTCCCTGAACATGTGCATAATATGTGGTTTAGATTCTGAATCAAGGGGCTCATCTCTTTCCACACTATCCTACGGCAAGATCTCTTTAGAATGGGCTTTTTGAAGTTGAGTTTGAACTATGGATTAACATTATTTTTTCCTCACTAAATGCAGAAGCTTTGGCTCTTAGAAGCAAAGATATTATGGCAATCATTAGCTTTTGCTTTGAGTAGGCATGTCTGGTTGGAAACTAATGCAAGAATATGATCCTTTCCAACTATTGATTTTATTTGGGATACGATTACTTTCTGGGCAACCCTCCAGTGCTCTGCTCATGGTTTGTTTAATGGTGTTTCTTTATCCAGCCTACAAAGGGATTACCATGCTTTGTTGCATGATTTTTCCACACAAAATTTAGTTGTTAACTTTCCCTTTGTTTGTCAGGATGCCTTAACCTCTACTTTTTCTTCTCTTCTGACGATTTTTTTCTACAAAAACAAAAAAATTGAGTATGACAGCATTATCATGCATGTGATTAATATGTGATATTTCCTAAAACTAGAGTCCTAGGAAATAGCTAGACAATTTAGGCCCGTTTGGTTTAAGTTTCTAGTTTTCCAATTTTTCAGATTTTGTTAAGGAAATACTAAAAATTCTGAAAACTACAGGCCTTTTGGTTTCAGTTTTCAGTTTTCCAGTTTTCAGGAATTTATGAAAGAAAAACTGAAAACTGGAAATGAAAATTGAAAACTGGAAACTGAAACCAAACAGACCCTACAAATTCCAGTTTTCAGAATACTGAAAACTAGAAAACTGAAAATGAAAACTGAAAACTCAAACCAAACAGGCCCTTAATCATTTGTTCTAGTCAATATAACGTGTAATTATTGCATATTGTGTACAAATAATTGGATGTTGAGTCTATTCTACTCAAGAAGTTCAGAATTCTGTCTGAGTAAATTCTATATGCATCAAACTACAAGGAAGAATCTAAGCATGATAAAGAGAATGATTATTTCACAATTTTGCAACAGTATATTGGAAGAAAGAACAAAGAGAACACGTATTATCATGATGAAAAATTTTCATGCTATATCATACCCGAGGTGCCCGTGCACCCATTTCTTGAAATGCCCTTGGATTTTGCAAAAATGCCACAACTTCATTTATTTCCTCTTTCATAGACTCAATGCTAGCAAAGTTCTTCAATGGTATTGGCGGTTCTTCACCCTCTGCAGAACAGCTATAGATCTTACAGTTTTCCCTAGATAAGAATAGTATATCGTATTAAAGCAAAAATTAATTAATTGCTAAGTTACCTTCATCTGGTCAAAAGCTGTCTTTATGGGATCAACGCCATCCTTTCTCTTCTGCTTGATTCTTCTCAATTTTTGACTAACGTAATACTTCTGCAAGATAGTATAAAAAGTAATAATGAGTACAACCCTACAATTGGCAGTGGCCTATCTCAAGAAACCATGGCAGTTGAAGGGCACTAAATCAAGGAAGCTGAAGCAATGGCACTAGTGATTTTAATTTGTGTCTAGGTTGACATTGAAGTGGAGAGGTTGTGATTGTGATCAAATTGATTGAAGCAGTAGTGATGACAATAACACGACTTATTGAACACCCTGCAATTGAATTAATTCAAGTAAGACCCACATTCTTATTAATACAAGTTAGTAGACTTTTCATATTGCAGTTTAAAAAGGCTTCGCTTGAAACCTAATCAAGTTAAATTTGAATGAACACAATTCTTTTCAATCAGTTCAGTGAAGCTACATTGGAATAGCCTCCAAAAAGATTGCAAGTACTGCAATACTTCTTAATGTTTTCATTTTCAACAGTAAATAATCAGTTTAACCTAAGCTTAATGCTAGTATAACACAATAAAATACCACAATACAACATCGAACTTGATATAAGCAGTACACAGGCAAATGTGAAGCATGATTGTAGGGGTCCTCCACAACATGAAAACCATCAGAAATTCAGGCAAAAACTTAAAAAGATAATGTGCCTGATGAAAGAAGGATGCAATACCACTCGGCGCAACTTCTGCATATTTGGATCTCTTCGCAAAGGACCATAACCAAAAAAACTTTGAACTGTTCTCCCAACAAATCGGAGCACATGAAACAAAACAAACCCAAATATAGCAGCTCGAATGAAAAACCAAAAAAACCATTTAACATCTTCCGTTTGTCTGGATTTAAAATTCAATTCTGCCTCGGATTGCCATTTCAAGTACCATGTGGAGTCAACTGTCTGATATATTTCATCTGGCCAAGCCATCCCCAATGCCATCCTCACCTGCAGCACAATGACAGCAAAGGTTTGAAAAACTCACTTTTCAAAACCAACCACTTAAATTAGAAAATGGCAAGTTCTCAGATCGAGGATACCGGGTAAGGGACTAAAAACTCCACAATAGGAAACACTATCACCATCATTATGTCATCAGTTATATTCTTAATTTCCTGAATGATCCGATTTCTTGCATTGACTACAACTCCTGAATTCCACAACCCACTAAAAAACCAGTGAGAAACCCTAAATATCAGGAGAAATTGCTGACGGATATCCAGCTCTGAGAAAGGGATCCACATCAGATGAACAGCTGTTGGAATGCCACAGGCAAGCATTTTCATATACAGCCCATCAAATCCCCCAAAATCTTCAAAAAGCAATTCAAACTCCTGAAATAAGAAGACATACTAATAATCATCATACAAGAAATAAAACAAAAAAGACCTCCCAATGAGAAATAGAATTGATAAAGCTACAACCTTTATGTCAACATAAAATTCTTTCTCCTCCCCCTTTAATGCAACATACATGGCACCCCAATCATGTCTAATCTGAGCATGCTCTATTAGCCTTTTGGAGACAGCATAAGGAATGGCCACAGGATGCATCTCCCATCTATTTTTCTCTTCATTGTACCATGTCCTTGACAGTACTCGGTCACGGTTGAAAAGAATCCTTTCCTGCAATGGATAAGTAGTAAGAAATGAACAAAGTAACATGATGACAAGGAAGTCCAACCCAACTTCATGCCCAAAATCATTTGTAAGCTATAAATTATCCATCATTGACCCCCTACCCCAAAAAAGGGCGACCTAGTGCACGAGACTCCTAACCGATGGGTCTGAGGTATATGTACGCAGTCTTACCCTCACTTTGCGGAAAGACTGTTCCTAGCATTTGAACCCGATCTCCAGTCACAAAACAGCGACCTTACCATTGCGCCGAGACCCCCCAAAAAACAAAAAAAAAAAAAGCAATTCTGATCTATGACACTCCATTCTCTGTTATCAATAGCGCGCTATCGCGTCATCGCAGCACGTCGCGGCCTTCCGCTGCTACAAGGCGCTCATCACAGAGCGGATGACCTTCGCGGGAGTCGTGGCCGCAAATCACAATGCTTCGCAGCGCCAATTGTGGGAATAGCGGCCTCTATTGCTTCATGTTTCTCTCCTTCTAGTTAGGGTTTTCTTTTGTGTTTTAGGGGATTATTTTATTTTATTTTGCTGAAACCTTTGTTTGGGCTATGTCGTTTCGGCTGGGCTTGTTTCTTCTATTTTCTTTAGTTGGCTTCATTTGGGCTGGGCTGTGTCACATGACAAAATCAAGTGCAATGTACAAGGTATATATTTAACAAGAGACACATTAGGGTAAGTGTATAAAGAATTAACCTCAATTTGACATGCACCCAGTCCTAGTGACATAGCAGCATTTATGGCACACGTGTTTTTCTTTAACTCCATATTTAAACTTAACCACCATTCAAATAAAAAGACAAAATCAAAGTGTCCAAGAGAAAAAAATAGTGACATGTATTATGTGCATATGAAGGTTGACTTAGTTTAACACCCAGAATCACTTGTACTATGCGTGGTTGGTTTTGGTCCTTTAGTAATGATTTGATGCCAACAGTTCTCAAAATGCCCTTGGGGAACATCAACTGTTAACCAACCCAATTGTTTGTGTTTGAACCCATATGGTCCTTTACTATCTAAGCTATCAAAAGTAAAAATTTATGATTAAATATAAAACAGTTGATGCAGCACTGAAAATACAATGAGAAGTGAAATGGAACCTGTCTTTCGGCCACATATTGTCTGCCAAACTCAGCATCTCTGATTAAATTCCGTTTTAAATCTGCCTTAGCTTCTTCGCGCCATTTCTTCCAACCATGGTACAAATGGAGACTAATAGCTTTAGGAACCACAACCTCCTTATTTCCAAACATCCACTTCAGCTAACTTCAGGAAAGCCCTTAACCACCTCTTCTTCTGTGAGGAAACAATACAGTGCTTTTCCTTGCCAAACTTCTTCATCTTTTTTCTTATCTGAGCCTCTAAATTCCTTTGCATCTCCCTTGATTCTTTAAGACTTCTTTTCAAACGTTGAGCAAAATCAATAGAATCTTGATGGAAAAATGGCCCAAGATCTTCAACATCCAAAATACCAGGAAGAATGATTTGTTCTAAATGTTTTCTTTGCACAGTTTCCAAGTCCTTCTTGATGTCAGATTTTGAGAGCCTGGTAGCAGAGCTTGTAGACGAACTGCAACAACATAAATGTTTGCACAATGAAATACAATTCCAAAGCCATAATACCACAACTAGCTTGCATGATAGAATATTATGAAACAAATAAAGCCTTCTCATACAAAACTGAGAACAAATTTCATCGCCACCAAACATATGAAGATAACAACAGTATTATATGGCCTTCATTGCAACTTGCAAGATTTGCCAATTCAAACATAATCCCAACCGTAAAAATTTAAGGAGCACCTCCTTCCTCTCTACACCAGGTATATTTTCACAGACAAAATGAACAAGAATTACAACAAGAAGCAAACACCCCAAAACCTTTTAAAGGGTACAAAATATGAAAAAGAATCCTCTCATGTGAAATTTTCACATAGTCTAACTTGTGATTTTTCACCACTGATCCTCTCTCCCTATCTTCTCAGCCCCACTCTCTTACTTAATCCTAAAAAATACACATAGCCAGGTCATGTGAAAATTTCACATGAGTAATCCATTCCAACAAAAGATACCATGCAATGGCCAAATGAATATAACTAGACTGTGGAAACAAAGCAGCAGCCTAAGACATCTAATATGCACCCTCAACTATTGGACTTAACTCAAGCCACACAAAAAAAATAAAAATAAAAACCATGTCCACATGCCATCCTACACTAACCACCATATTCATGTCACCTCACTAATAAAGGTGCGTTTGTGAGTAAGACTTTTCGAGGGAAAGAGAGGAAAGGGAAGGGATTTACAGCGTAAACTTTTAAAATTTCACTCTCTAAAGTATAAAACCCGCCCATTTCCCTACAAAATCAAACTCACAAACGCACCCTTAAACTAGAACGCAAAATTGCACCCAAAATTAATGGACACATAGCATCATAAAATAACGCAATCAAGTGATCAATGCAATGTAAAATTTTAAAAGTTTACTCTACAAACCACTTCCCTACCCTATCTTTCTCTCCAAAAGTCAAAGTCGCAAACACGCCCATAACTTAGAACACAAAAATTGCACCCAAAACTAATAAACACAACACAACACAGTAATGTAATCAACTGATCAATGCAATGCAATGCAATGTAAGTGACCTTCTTTTCATGTCTTTTTGCTTCATTTCCCTCTTAAACCTCTCCACCATCTGCTCACACTCCCTCTCAATGAAACTGATCTCCCTCACCCCATAACTCAGCGCCATTCGTCTCCTTCCTCGAAACCATATCCTCAACCTCACCAACTTTCTCCCATATCCCATTGTACTGCTCCTCCAATTCCCCAACCCTCTCTTCTATCCCCTCCATCCTCAACCTCTCCTTCTCGTCCACCACCACCTCCTTCTTCTTCTTCCCTTCAATTTCTCGTACTCGCCCTTCAACTTCAAAATCTCGTCGATTATCTCGCCGGCGCGCTTCACCAGCACGTTCTTCTCCCTCCTTAAAACCCTAAGCTGGGGTACAGCCTCCCCATGATCTCGATTCTCATCTCTTCCTTCTTCTACTTCACCGCCTTCAGCGCCGAACCCACATCGTTCATGTCACTACCGTCCCCGTTCCTGACGCGCTCCACGCTCCTCAGAAGAACCGACACCGCTTCTAGAAGCTTCTCAGTGCAGTCAGCATACTCGTGGCCCTTCTTCTTCGCCGCGTTCTTGTCCTGCTTCTTCGCCGAAACGACGTCGCTCAAGGTCGAGGCTGCTGCGATTGCGGCCGCGGGAGGAGCGCGGAGGAAGGCGAGGAGGAGACGCCGAGGGCGAAACAGAAGAGCGCTTCGTTCAAGAGGCATCTGGCAGGGGAGGCTGATACGTGGTCGTTTTGTTGTTGCTGTTTGGGTGGTTGTTGTTGCTGAGGGTTGGGTGTGGGTTTTGAGGGGGAAGTGATGGAAGCTAGTGAGATTGGGTTTCGGGGTGGTTGCTTGCGGGTGAATCTTCTTGGGTTTGAGATATGGGGGAATGGTATTGGTAGGTGGGAGGAGGAGAATGGGAATAGCGGGGAATGGAGGGGGAGGGGAATGGAGAATGGAGTGCATTGGGTATTGAGAGTTAGGGAAGGGGAATGAGGGAGCAAGAGAAACAGAAAGGCATTGAAGTTTGAAGCAAGTGAAGTCAGCACTCAGCAGCAGCAGCAGCTAGTGTAGTGTAGATAGTGTAGAGAGTGTGAAGTAACGTTGTTAAAACCTGTTATCAAGTAAGGATATTTGTTCGATATAATGTTGACTATTATTTATTAGGATAAATTACGTACACCTTTTTTGAGATATATTAAATATAACTCACATCTCCTCTAATTATTAAACCTACACTCACTCACATCCCCTCTACTTATCAAGTTTAAATATTTGTTTGACACCTACATTCCTCATTAACAAAACATCATTAGTAAATCTAATAGAATATATTTTTGTGATATTTATTATTCCTAATTAATAAATTACAAAACCACCGTACCCACTCTCTCCATTAATTGTGAAAAAAGCCTAATCTCTATCTCTCACTTGTTGACAACAACAAGAAAGTGGATAAAGGTATTTTTTGATTTTATTAATTAATAATAGTTAATATCACAAAAATATCATTTTGTTAAGTTTATTAACCCTTGCGACGAGTAATGTGAGTGTAATATAAATACTTAAAATTTTACAACAGAGTGATGTGAATGTAGTTGAACAATTAGAGAGATATGAGTTGTATTTTCACAAACCTTAGGAAGAATAAGTATAATTTATTATATTTATTATTAGATAATATATGAGTCTCAAATTAAATGAGACACACTACTCATCCAATTATGGATAAGAGTGTAGTACAATGTGCACAAATAATAAATACAAATAACATTCTCTCCTTAATTATCTTCTCAATCTTTTAGCTTGACGCAAGAAGTCAAGAACAAAAGTACTAGAAGGTTAGGGTTGGTGAAAAACACAATTGTTCATCCAAATCTAATATTATCATATCTTAACTAAATCAACCACCAAAGATATGGACATTCATAATTAAATAATATTTCATAACACTAAGTTCTTAGATGTCCATCAAAAATATGTCTCATTCAAATCTTACTGAGAAAAAATCAAATGGGAAAAAATCTTAATAAAGGAAAAAAGTACAATATGCTCATTGTGGGGGTTGGAACTTCCTCATTAAAGGCCTTATCAAGAAAAAAAATAAAGGATAAAAACTTTAATTAAGGGAAAAATAATATAGTATGTCTCCAATCATAAGAACATCCTTAAAAGTCTCTTAATCAACGCATCACAATCTTGTGCACTTATTTCCCAAAAGAAGATGTAGGAAGTGACTTCTGAATAAATCTATCAGATTACCACTTGAATGAATTTGCTAGACATCAATTGTACCTTGCTTTTGAAGGTCGTGGTAAAGAGAATTCAAAGAAATGTGTTTCGTTTTATCTCCTTTGATATACCCTCCTTTAGATGAGTTATACATGTTGTATTGTTCTCATACAAAGTGGTTAGAATTTCTTCCTTATAAAATAATTCAAATGACACTTGATCATGTTGACTTATTGCTCTTAATCGAAAACATTCATAACTTGCTTCATGTATTGTAATTATTTTTCTGCATGATTTGAAGAATGGCTAAAGCCTATTTAATAAATCTCTATGATATAGTTGTATCATCATATGTAAATAAGTAACCTATTTGAGATCTGCCTTTATGTGGATCTGATTAGTACTAGAACATCCCCAATTTTCTCTTATATTAATTACCTCATTTTTTTTAGTTATTAGAATAATTAATTAATAAATTAATCAAGTATTTGTTGATAAATGAGCAAACTGCAAAAGCTTAATGAATCAGGAAAAGTTAACGACAAGTAAATACGTAGGCATATTCATGTTCATAGAATGCATAAAGGGCCTAACGTATTATATGTGAATTTAATACGTTTGGGGTCCTACGTATTCAATTCGAGTTACTATTTAACTAAAGGCTCACTCCACTTAACATTCTCAGTGTCGTTATTTTTTCCTCTATGAGAAAATGTTTGAGTGTTTCATACTTGTTCATTATGATAGAAAAATTGAACATACAACAAATGAAAAAGTGAGATTTTATGGTTAGAAATCGCTTGGTTTGATTGTTACTCCATCTATAAGTTTTTTAGAGTTACAAAGCAAAATACTGAAGTAGATAAGTCCTCAGAAATATATTAGTAAGATGTTTTATAGAGTACCCATAGTGTTTGGGGGTGGTTAAGTATAATTGTTTTTCGATTTATAGCAACAATAAAACAAGACTCATGTTTAAATTCTAAGCTCAATTTTCGGAGGTTCAAGTAATGGAAATCTTTGTCGTTCTAAAATATTGTGATTTTAGCTCTTGTGGTTTGTTCCTCATACATAGTTAATGAAACCCCAAAGCGGCATAGTTCTACAAACTTTCAAGTAGCCCTTGATCCAGTCATAGGTTATGTGCAAAGCAAGTAGTTTGCAGTCCTAGCTTGGCGGATCTGGTGGTGCAACTCAGAGCCACCAACCAGACATGTCCATGTTGCGGGTTTCGACCTCCATGTTGATCATAGGGAAGAAGAAGAAGAAGAAGAAGAAGAAGAAGAAGAAGAAGAGTTGGACTGTATGACAAAGTAATGATTACAGCGATGAGGAAACACAAATAATAGTCTCAACTTATATGCGCGACCTACCTCAATCCGTATCACAAAAATATTTTGGTCACTATTCTTGAATAAACTTGGATGCAATGCCACAAAATACTTTTGCAGGGCCTAGTGCAAGTGTAGTTGGAGGTGAAAGTGAGTTTGTGGTCGGACAACAATTTCAAGACAAAGAAATTGTGTTATTTGCAATTAAGAATTACAATATCAGAAAAAAGGTGTAGTTCAAAGTTTATGAGTCTGGTCAAATGAAATACCAAGTGCAAATGTGTAAAGTTTGACAATAGATGTGATTAGAGTATACGTGTTACATTTCGCAGAAAAGGCAATTGTGGGAAGTCCAAAAGTATGGTGAAGACACACATGTGAACATGATTCTATTTATTGCTAGTATATTCTCCATGGTTGAGGCGAATCCAATAGTGTCCATTAGAGAGTTCAGGGCATGTGGAGTCAGTTTTCAAGTTCAATATTTTGTATAGGAAGGTTTGGATTGCCAACAGAAAGCAATTGCTAAGATCTATGGAAACTAGGAGGAATCATATAATGATATGCCGAGGTAACTACAAGGTGCGCAGCATTATATGTCAGGTACACTAATCAATTTTATATTTATTGGCAATTAGCTTGGTCTAATGTTAATTAGTGAATTATTTTATTTATTAATTACTTAATTGAATTTTTAACGATTAAATTCTGCATGTTTGATGTTAACTAGATTAATCATTAATTACTTTAATTATTATTTAGTTTACTTTTTATTTACTTCAATATTGTTATACTTGTATTAAATGATAGGTACACTAGTCCATTTATTGACGAAGCCATACTATGTGAGTGATATTATTGATCACTTGTTCAATGTTCCACCGTGTCTTCTGTCATTTCCTCCATGAATAGAGGTGTTCAAATATTGCAATCCATATATTTCAATTGATGACACTCATTTGTATGGCAAATATGGAGGAACATTGTTGATGACAATTGCATAGGATGGTAACTCTAATATTTTGTCTGCGCATTTGCTGTGATTGAGGGAAAGACAAAAGAAGCATGGTCTTTTTTCTTTATCAATCTTTGCTAGCAAGTGACACCTCAAGAAGGCACTCTTCTAGTTTTTGACAGGCATAGGTCTATCATATCTACTCTAGAGGTAGAAGGTAATAGGTGGCACCCTCCAATGGCCTATCATGTATATTGCATTCGCCATGTTGCCTCTAACTTTGCGCTATGCTTTAAGAACAAGGACGCCAAAAGAATTCTTATTAATGTAGGATATTTGAAGACCCATGCAAACTTTGTGTATTATTATGGGTTGCTGAGGGATGAAGATCCAGCAATATGTAAGTGGGCTTATCAAATTCCGCATGAAAAATGGGCCCAAAATGCGGATGAAGGTCATTTGTTTGGCCATATGACAACCAATTTGTTGGAGTGTATTAATGCTGTCATGAAGGCACCTGCAATATTCCAATTATTGCCATAGTGAAGTCAACCTACTTCCAACTTGCTAAGTTGTTTGTTGAAAAGGGAAGTCAGGCACAGCCCTAGATTACAGGGGACAAAGATGGTCCCAGCTCTGTTGTGGGCGATTAACAAGAACAAGCAGGACTTGGAGAAAATGATTGTTGCCCCATTCACATGAGATATGATTTCGTGTTTGGTTACCAAAAGAGAAGAGCATATCACATAAGATTATAAGGTATATTTGGGAGAGCGACGATGTGATTGTGGATACATCCAGGCATTGTATTACCCATGTCGGCATGCAATTGCCGTATGTCACATGCTGCACGAGTTGATTAGGGATTTTTTACTCGTCCTATTTATAGTATGGATTGGGTAGGCGATGAACACATTCCTATGGATTTCATCAAATTCACCTTTCAGTCAGGAATCTTACAGAAAGTAACCAACATATCCCTAACCAACCCAACTCGGTAAACGGAGGCCTTGGAGAACAACAACACGTCAAAAGCAAATAAAGAGATAATTTCTAGGATAATTTTGAAAAATAGATATGCATTCAATAGGAATAATTATCCTTTATTTTGAATATAATTATCATTTACTTCAAGGAACGGTAATTGATAGAATCGTAGAGAAGGATTAAAAAAATCATTGCTTGACACAATGCTTCATGTAGGGAGTTATCTCAAGCCATCAAATTATATGCATATCAAATAATTGTTTTGAACAATCCTTCAAGTAGAGAACCATCTCAACCCATCAAGTCATATGTAGCTCAAATAAAGGGCTTAGCCTAACCCTGACATCTCAAGATTAGGGTACTTTCACATATACCTCAATTGAACGCACTATTTGCACATAAACCACTATATCTGATCACTATAGTAAGCAGTGCCATTATATTTTTTCAATATGGCAAGTGATGTTGTTATATCATCTTGTTAATGGTGAATGGTGTTATAACTATAAGAACCCATTTTGAATTTCATATTTCATAGTGTTTTTAGGACCATTAGATCAAGATGAATTTTAATATATAAGATTCAAAAACATATTAAAAAGAACTAACATAATTAGAATTTCTTACCTTAAGCTTTCTTGACTTAGATGGTAGAACTCACCAATAATAAATTAATTGAGAAAGAATGGATGTTGCTTCAAGGAGCTTCCCTACGTATGCTATCTTTACATGCATTGCTCCTCTTGCCATTTAAACGGTACACCTCATGTTGATAATATGTTATGAAATAATGGAAGAGAAGAGGAAGAATAATCTTATTGGTAGTCTAAATATTATCCTTTATGGAGCATACAAAAAGGCTATTCATAGCCAAATAATGAAAGATAGGATCATATCAAATTATAATAGTATCTATCTATTTTAATTATATCTTAACCAATTCGGCCAAAGATCTGAATATTCATAATCAAATAACATTTCATAACAATTATGTTTGATTTATATCCAGATCCCTTATAATATGCCTCAATCATATACAAATACAAACACAAAGTGTGGCGGTTACTAAAATAGTTTTCTTTAATAACTACATTCAAAATAACTTCCTTCTAATAAATGCTCATAAAAATTATCTTTCTCATACTTCCAAAACTTCCAAAGATTGTTCATAATTGTCATGGTAGCCTTGAAGTTCAATACCAAATAATACTGTCTTGGCTAACTTTGAGCAACTCATTTCCTTGGATAATGGCTAATGTATATCCCACTTCTCACTTAAGCCTATTTTAACCCTAAATTATTGATTGCAGGATGAGTTAGCCATCAAGCTTCAACATCTATGAATAATGGTTTCCATGAGTAGCTACACCTAATTAAAATCACAACTAGGAAAAGGAAGGAAAACCAGGTAAAACATATAAATGACTAAAATAGTATCAAAACAATTTTTTTAGGGCTGAAAATTACCTTAATAGGGTGTACCCTAGTTGCCCATCAATGCACTCGTCTTGGGTTTTTTTTATTAATATGCATTAATTTTTATTCTCACGGGATCTCAGCTCGATGGCCAATCAAAGCTAGATTAAATATTGTAGCCTTTTGTGGATATTTCAACCCATTTTTTCTCCACCAACACATTTTGCTTGTGTTGTCATTCACTAATCATTCGTTGATCAAATACTCGACCTCAATTAAATTTGATCCTTAATTCTTCCTTTTGGTAGTGTTTGGTTAGTAGGACGGATACAAAATACAGGGACAATGGGAGGAAAGAAGAGATATAAAAAAATACCTGCGTGTATCATGTTTGGTTAAAAGTGTACAGAACACAAAATACAAGAACAAAACACACATTAAAATACCCTTTTACCCCGCATTTAACCCATTCCCTTTTTTAAAGTAAACCAAAAGAAAAAAGAAAGAAGCGTTGCCTGCCTCTTAACAAAGCCCTCCCCTTCGAACCATTATTGTCCATCCTTCACAGGAGCGGCACATAATTATCGGGGCTTTGCTATAAGAACTGAAAAAAAAAAATTACCTTTAACTTTTCAGGGCGGGAATTCTTTTGCAAAGGAGATGTCAACCTACAAGCATAGAGAATAACCCAATTATTCACTAAAAATGGCTAACTAGCAGTTATATGTGAAAACAGAAAACACAGAGCATCAAAATGGTAAGGAGCCAAAACCCCACTTCTAGTTAAAGCTTCGTTGAGGGGGAAGCAAGAAGCCAAAACCCTACGTCTACTTAAAGCTAAATGAATAAAAGAGTTCAAAACTTCAAGTTACTATAGGTGGCTGAACTTCTACTTTAGATTACCAGTCTCACAAGATGAAAATGGTGGCGAAAATAGTTCAAACTTGTCTGAACGAACCTTAACACAAGATGGATGTTGAAGGTAGTAGCGCAATGTGGAGGTGGAAGTGGAGGCGGAGATCACTCAATAAAAAGGAGAGAGAAGTTAGGTCTATAAATATATGATAAGGATAAATGGTGTAAATATGAAATTATTTTAAAGGTAAAGTGGGAAGAAAAGTTATTAAAGGGTCTGTCCTCCTCCCAATTATGTGTCCCCGTCTATTGAGTGACAAAACATATTTAGAGAGAGACATTTATTTTAATTTTTGTCCCTATCTCCCTTTCCAAACACGATTTTGTCTCCCTGTCTTGGTATTTGTGTTTTGCCCCCTAACCAAACGCTTCCATAATGACGTATTTTCTTCTTGACCAGGATCTATCCTCTAAAATTCAACATTTTCTATGTCAACAATTATTGATACCTTAAAATTCTCATACATACTAAAAATCTCCTTAATTTTATAGACATTAATATTTTGATCCCTCACCAGAATTGTGTGACAAATTAATCCTTCAAAATTTAAAAGTCTTTTATGGTCCATCCCCATTTAGAGATATGGGAGTCCCACTCATAACTTATAGTTTTAATACCTACGGTTAGTTTGGGTTGGGGGTAAAAATTGTGTCAATTTTTATGGGTAAACTCTATGTGTAAAGTTATTTATGAAGTTCATCCATTTAAAACTTTACCCAATTTTTTACTCCATAACTAAACATATCACTAATAAAAAAACATGCATAATAAGGTAAATTCATAATGTGGTTCTATTAAACTTCATAAAAGCACTACACAACATTTTTTGAGTTTGACCTAACATGTGTGAAAATTAGGAAGATTTTTTTAACAAAAAAAAAAAAATTAATTCAACGATGCATGACCACGATTTGTAAAAAAGATCAAAACTAGTCATTATAATGAGAGATTTGTAATATGTCAATGGAGAGTTTAACAAAGCCAAAACAATAATTTAACAGTTTATATGTGTCTTTCATTAAATTATAAAATAGTGTCAACATAAGGATTAATGTGTTCGTGCTTTATTTATTTATTAATGAAGAATTCTTAAGTACTGGCATCAGGTGCTAATAAATCCCATATACATGCTAGAACTCATTATACCATATTTGGTCAACTAGTATTTTAGCTAAAGAAGCTAATTTATTAGCTACTATATTGCAATTCCTAGTTACATATTATGGTTTAAAATATGAAAATGTAGAGGCAATATCATATGCTTCTAATAATACAATGCTAGAATGTGATAGGTCTTGTGGACTATTTTTCAAAGTTGTCCATCACCATTTGTGAGTCTCCTTCCATAATTACCCTCGTGAGTCCAAATCCCTAAGCCAGAGGAGAGAGCCTCCTCATTGACATGCATTCTACTCAATAGGCATTGTTAGGGCTTGGAATTTCACGATGTCATTAACAAGTTTCCTCTGTTGTCCAGAATTAGTCATACCAGCTCTAAGGTATTCTCATGAGTGAAAGACACTTTGTCAGGTTTATCCTAAAACACCTAAGAAATAAGTTCCCATGAATAATCACTTGTTTGCCTTTTAAATTATCAAGATGCATAGGATGATTGTGATAAATTAGTGAGTAGTTTGTCTCCCATAATTTTGATTAGAAGTTAAAATGAGATTTTTTATCTTTAATAAATTAAATGTTATTAGTAAATAATTCTTTTTTTGTGAAGTAAATATTGTTGATAAACCAATATATCTTACCTTAATGTCTACTAAACTTCAATTGATATAGTTTAAATTAGGTTGGATGACTATAAACTTTTATTTGATATTTGTCTTGGTTTTGACTATGGTGTACTCAGCTTCACTAGTACACCACACACCTGATCATTTTAAATCTATACACCTATTAGTTATAATGCACACTAAAGTCTCTATCCTCTCCCTTACTCCACCACAACCCTTGTCATGTCCTCCTCCACCCTTTCTCCTCACCACCAACATTTGTATCCTTGAAAAACTTATTCCCAAAATTATTGCTAAGTTCCCCAAGTTGTCGACCACATGAAAATACAACTATTTTCAACTTCTCAATTTTTTTTTCAAATTGAAAGTTCAGGCTCAACCTATCATAGTGTAGTAGCCTCATAGCTATGGATATTTCAGCTCCATTTATAAACACTTTGAATGCAATATTAAAAACCTTAAGATTTTAAATGTGGAAGTTAAAACAGTGAACATAAGTCAGAAGGAGAAAAAGGAACATAAATTAGCAAAAGACAAAAATGTTAGCAATGACCTATGTGGATCAACAAATGGTTCTTCACCTCGACATTCCTGGCTGACTTTGAGAGTAGGGGAAGATGTGCTGTGGTTTGTAGTGGTGGTGTGTGGTGCGAGGCAAGTGAGGAGTTATGAAAGTGGCGACACAACTAAGAGCACGACGTCGTGGGAGACACAACTGTCAAGATGGGTGGCGGTGCTTGCCATCGAGGGAACAACTCGTGATGGTGGTGGTGGTGGCAAAGTGACGATGGCGAAGACGAGGGCGAGCACTTTGGGTTGACCGAGAAGATGGAAGAAGGGAGATAAATAGAGTTTCGGATGCACAAGATGTGATTGGTGTAAGATGCACCACATGCATTTGAGGGCAGATACCCTGTGCGTGGTACACCACACTTAACTCTGGATACCATAGCCTTTACCTTTTGCCTTTACATACTTGACTCAAACTTGAAATGCTAATTTCAAGAAAAATTAGTACTAAATCATTTGAATCAATTAAATATAATTACTTAAATAGATTCACAGAACTTATAAATATAGCAAATTCCCGTTTTCAATTTTTTTGTCTTGATCAATTTTTTTTTAATATTTGATTTTGGTCCATATTGCATTAATGAGTTGTCAAGTGGTGATATATATATATATATATATATATATATATATATATATATATATGGACCAAATTAACAAATAGGACCAAAACAATTTTTTTTAAAGCTTGCATCAAAAGCAAAAGAAATATATATAGACCATAACTAAAATCCATTATATTAAGAACAAAAAACATAATTGTGCCTAGATTGTTTATTTTGACTTGGACATTTTGGAATGTTTACAAGTGATTTGTCATGAAGGATTTGTTTTTGATGCATTATTAGTGTAAGTGTTTCACTCAATTATCTAACTTTGTATTGATATGTCAGGAAATAGTTGACTTGAGAATACTCACTCAAAAGTCATATATTATGATATATGGTTAGTTGCCAATGTAAATTATTTTACACTAACAGTTATTGATAACTCTAGTTTATGGAGTTATTTAGCTTCTAATTTGGTTTAAATTGCATTCTTTGTCCTTAGTTTTTCTAGTGAAATTAACACTTTAAAATGAGTAGATTTGGCTTTATTATTTGGAACTTTTGTTAAAATTCGAAGCATGATTTATTATTGTTGAATTGCAAATTTCAATTTAAAATCTCATTTGGTGATTTTTTATAGTGTGAATTATAGGTTTTGGAGCTTAAAAGAATCTAATTAGAAGCCAACGAAGGAGGCAAGGAATGAAGAAATGAAGTTTTTACTTGCGAGTCGTGACTTGACATGTGCGGGTTGCAACCTCCAAGGCATTCAAGTGTTTTAGCAATTTTTAGAAGCCGAGTCACAACTTGATGTTTTTATTAGGTTGTAACCCGATGCAACCCATGCCCATTTTTAGTAATGTTTAACTAGATTTTAAGGCCAGCAAAGGAATTCGTTTTCTACCTTTTTTAGGATATTTTCAGAAAACCTAGGTTTTGGGGGAGGCTAACACTAGAGAGAGATTTATTTTGGAGATTGAAGACTAAAGGCTTGGAGGAGGATTGAAGCACCGTTTTGTTCATCTCTTCCTTTCTCTTTTTTTATTCTTTAATGTTCATTAGGTTTCTTAATGTGGTTGGCTTATTTATTGTTATGGATAGCTAAACTTGTAACTAGGGGACCTTTTGGACCCTCTACTGAATTTTGGATATTTGTAGAGTTAGACTTGTTTGAATATTAATGATGTTAGTTTTGGTTACTCATTTTTTATCTTAATGCTCTTATATGTTTAGTCACTATTTAAGTTGATTTAGGCGATTCCCTTGAACTAAGATATATAGGAATAAGTGGACATTGGAACTTATTTTTTGTAATGATTGTTTTTTGCACTTAATTAGCTTAAGTGTGAGGATTAGTCAATGGGATAGAAACATATCTATTGGTCATGCATAGTAAATTCTAATGTTAGTTCTTGACAATGGATTTATTTCACACTAATTCACAAGGACATTTAGTGTTTTAGGTGAAT